>JAVDOI010000011.1:3022600-3355100 GCA_032191485.1 Leptoclinus maculatus | reverse complement strand
ACTGTTATTTCTACTACTCATCCTTCCTTTGGAAACACAGATTGTCAGATTCCTTATTTAACGTCCAAAAAATATGGAGGATCCAGGCTGTCAATGTGTCATTTTGTCGGTTAAAGTTACCCTAACCCAGCTAAACAAATGAACATATTGGGTTTTGATTGCGTCCTGAATAATGTTTGTATTTCATTTGTTTTGCTCCAGAATGTTCTTCAACTGGGCCGCGGGAGTGAACCGGCCGGCTTCAGGAAGCTTAATGCAGCTGCTGACCTCCGGAGGGGAAACCCAGGCTGTGGCCGCCGCGCAGTAGAGGATAGAGGAGGAGGAGGAGGAGGAGTGGAGACGGAGATGGGGGTTGGGAGGGAGAGATGGAGAGATGGAGGCAGAGAGAGAGAGGGAGAGATAAGGCGATGGAGAAGCCCAGAGATAGAGACTGGTAGAGAGAGAGAGGAGGAGGAGGATGATATGAGGAAGAGGGTTTAAGGGTGTGGAGGTGAAGAAGAGAGATGGTAACAAAGAGGAACTGGATAACATAAGAAGGTGGAGAGGAGACGGTTAGATGGGTTCATTTTGGAGGGAGGAGGAGGAGGAGGAGGAGGAGGAGGAGCTGCTGCTTTTATTGCAAATGCAGCCTCAGAGTGCCATCTAGCTGTGGCAGTCTAAACTGTTTTATATCCGGTAATGGTATGAACTCTCTCTTCAAACATCCATAACAAGGTATTCTTTCAACGATCAGTTGAATGAGAAACAATTCATATGAAAGTGTTCATGTAGCTTCTAATCAGTCCTGATCCTGAGAGAAAATCTGTCTTAACTTCCTCCAAAGTGCATATCAGCTACTTCATACCTACATTAGCTTCAGTCGTTTCCTTTAAAGTCTTTGAAATCCAACACACAGCGTTGTCAGTCCATTGTGACGTGAGATCTGTAGACCTTTTGTTGTTGTTGTTTTGTATCGTCCCTGAAAGTCCTGTTCCACTGCGGAAAAACCTCGAAGTCGAAGGAAAAAGCCGCCGTCTTCTTCTCTCCAACAGACAATAAGGTTGAAGGTGAAGTGGAAGCCTTATTTCATGTCTGTAGCCGTCAAGTCAAAGTGTCCTTGTTGTCCGCGGTGCTCTGTTCCTGTTGTGGGTTTTCTAAGTCGTGTATTGTAAACTGTGTGGAATTCACAATAAAATGAGTCAAAACCAAGGATCCATTTTGAGGTTCAAAGTTCATTCTAAGACTTTGGAAACAGAAGTTGAGAAAATAATCTCAACTCGAGGTCCGTTTAGTGGCCGTTCTGGAGCTTTCAATTATGAAACATGCAAGAAATCATATTCACTATGCAGTTCATTGTATTCAGTCAATGTGTTGAAGGAATACGTCACCTACAAATGTACCGTTTGTATATGTATTACTCACCGCACGTTACCTTGAATATTTGAAGAAAACGTTGTTTGTGTCACGCACACTTCGTGCACGCATGCATCTTCACTTAAACCTGAACTTTGCACATGTCGAGACTAGTTTCAGAAGATTTTAGTGAAGATGCTTGTGTTCGGGAAGTAGAGAGCATATGACTGGATAAATGAGACTTGGATTATTCAGTTTGTGAACGGATGTTTCACTATAGTTTTGCTGTCTTTAAATGCGGCCTCCTTTTAACTTCAATTGATCAAGACTTTTCTCCGTGTTTTAATTCTTGGTTCACCGTGGATGCATGCTAGTGAAACAAGGTTTTCTTTCAAGGTAAGTGGGGGAGTAGTTGGTATACAGTTCGTTGATCTTTAACATCAAGGTTCATTCTTGACCTTTTGAAATGACAGTTGACAAAAACAAAACCTCCAAAGTTAATTTAGTAGCTGTCGTGGAACTGATGAAGATCATTGAAAGCTCCAAAAACTGCTACTAAATGGACCTTGAGGTGAGATTGTTTTGTCAATCAGAGAGTCGATAAATGTAAAACCAGCTCAACATATTTTTTGGGGGGTGGAATTGAAGGAATAACGCTGCTGATATTCTCTATTTTGTAATTGTCCACAAATCCCACGAATAGATCCAAACCAACAGTGTGTGTTAGTCTCAGTAGTTTTCAATTCATGTGTGTGTGTGTACAGTTTTAAAAGAGCTACATTGATTTCCTAAAACAGCTGGTGTTTGTACAACGAAGGAGCTCTATGGCATGATAAATAAGCTATGTCAGGTTTTAGCTTCATATTCACAAAAAGGATCAATTAATTGATGGTAATAAGAAAAATATTGCAAAAGCAAAGTCTTTTCCTTTGAACGCTGTAGTATATGAACACCCACTAGATGGTGCTCTCTAATAGGAGTCCCCCCCTCCCCCCCTGCTCTTCTTGCCAGTCTGTGTTTTTCAGGGGGAAGTCGCGTTAATCAAATGGATGAGTTAACACTCGCAGCTGAATGTTGCTCTGCCATGCATCCACTGTTTAAAAATAGCTTACAGAATGACCCTTTAGCATTCACTCTGAACGGATTGCTGAGCATCCAGGCCTTCCACAGCGACACGTGCAAATCTCTACATCTGGCATCAATTTTAAAAAGTTGGATTATGACCAGTAGATTATTTTTTGCACTCCCGTTCCGTTGTTGCTCAACCAACACGTACATATAATCACCTTCAGCGTTGGAGCACATAAATAGACTACAGGGCAGCTGCCGGGCCTTCAGTCTTAAACTCCTCGATTTCTCCCGGCCGGCCCACAGTTCCAGGGGACTGTATGGCTGTTGACAAGCGCACTGCAATAAATCACCATGCTGAGGATTAATAGGAAAGAGCAAAGCGCCCCCGCTCACTGTAGCTGATATGTATTTATTCTAGGTGGCGTAGTAATTCATCTCACTGTGTGTGCACGCCTGTGTGTGTGTGTGTGTGTGTGAGGGCCCCGAGGCGAATGCAACACGTCTATGCATACATTACCTCCCATGATGCCAGCACTAGAGTGATTGCCCACGGGGATCGAGTCAATGTTTATCACAGAAAGCGCTTCAGCTGATCAAAGATTACCGCTGAGACGGAGCATGTTGTTCCTGTTTCAGCTGGGGCAAGATAAGCTGTCACCCCGGTGCCACAGATGCGATTGTTTTGTTGCAATGTAAATCTATGAGAAGCAAATGATTCGCATGTCACAGGTGCAGCCGTGTGCTAAAAGGGAATTTGTCCGTGGTGCTCCTCTTTCTCACAGGGGCAGCAGCAGCAGCAGCGCGTTTATTTTTGATGGTGGGTATGTAAATGAAGGATGACTGATGTGATTTAAGGTCTGTTGTCTCACTCTGGTAAACAAGGAGCGGGAGTCACATAAGGTCAACGGAGCTATATAGTGTAATGGGACAGTGCAGCTGGGTCTTTTATCACAATATACTTCATAATATGGATAATATTCAAGAAAAAGTTGAAAATATTCAAATAACCAGATGGGACTTGTTAATAAGTGGTGATTGTCCTTTGTTCAGATTCTCTTGGTGACCTTTTTTTTTGCCATTCTCTCCCCTAATTTCCTGTAATTTATCTACTAAAAACACTCTGATTAAGCCATAAAATACCCAAATATACTTTTTTTTTTTATTTTTTTTTTATTTTTTAAATCCAGCTTTTCAAAGACCAAAAGTGTTCTAATAGAAAAAGATACTTCACCACATTGAATCTAATATTGCCATAAAGCTCAAGGGTTTGCATTATTATGTCATAATGCATCTAAAGTTGTTGAAGGGTCAGCTGCCCGGAAATGATTCGCAGATTTCTTTCATCGATAGTGCACCTGTCACTTCACAACAGAGGTGTGGACTCCAGTCACATGACTTGGACTCCAGTCACACATTTGGATGACTTGAGACTTGGACTTGGACTTTAACATCAATGACTCGTGACTTCACTTGGCGTGGATCCTTGATACTTGATACCCTCTCCACAAGCACAAAGATTTAAAAGTATGTTGTTCAAATATCAAAAATCAATTAATTTCCTGAATCAACTAAACGTTAAGGCTATTCATTCCCAGCAAGTCGACACTTAATTCTCCAGATCTTTTAAAATAACTTCAGATGTACTCTTTTTAACAAATATTTTAATGATTTTTTTAAATGTTATATATCATTACAATGTAGTTAAAATGGCCTGAAATGTGTTGAAGAGCATGTTACGACTTCTTTCAGGCTCGAAACTCAAACTTTAGAACTTGGGACTTGAGTGCAAAGACTTGAGGAATACATTCAAGTAGTAACTTATAATGTTTGATAATACATTTTACAATTTCTCTCCTTTTTCTCCCTCCAAAGTGGCCAACCATAAATGAACTTTATCAGCTTTAACTGTTCATAGATACACACTGAATGTATAACTTGTTCTTCGTCTCGGGCAGATTGATCATCTCTTACCTGAGCGAAGGTGATCAACTGTTCTCTTGTGCTGAGCTCATGATTTATGAATCATATTCGACCGTGACACTCTTAGAAACGAACCCATCCATCCGTTTAACCATCGTGGTTAAATAAAGGTCAGATAAATGGAAGAATAAAATGCATGATCAGTTGAAAGAAGATGAAGGATCCAAAGCGTAGAGTACATCCCCCCCTTTAGTTTTTCTTCTGTTATGTTCTTCGAGACTGCGTTGTGCTGTGTATTGTATTATAATGAGGGAGATTGGCTCCTGTGGTCTTTCCTTTTTCCCCATTTTTAATTAAGCCAGTCACACGTGTGTCTACTGTTTTTATTCCGCTGCTCTCAACCCTTCATTATATAAAATAAATGTACGAGTTATGTCTCTTTTCAGTGCCGAAAACAGATGAAGTTTGCCTCCAATGACACAGTGGCTGTACTGCTCCTCTCGCTTTGTAATGTCTTCGACTACTACTGGACTTATTACCAGTGACAGTTGGCCTACTGGTGTTATATTCTGTACTTTTTAAAAGGGTTTTGGTGTCAGTAACCCACCGAGTGTGAAATAAGGGGGAACTGGTGCTAATTTGAGGTCGAAACCAGCTCATGAGCTTCCAGCACATCGTCCTCTCCCCTCAGCGCTCTATTGCTCCGTACATTTTTATTTACGTTTCAATAAAAGCTGCTTCTAAATAATTATATTATTAAGGGGAGACACTACAGATTAAAGGGTAAAATAACACTTTTACCATTAAAACTTCCCCGGTTGATTACTTACATTAAAATAATTATTTTAATTTATTACAAGTTTTCTGAAATGTTTAGTTTAAATATCCAAATGAGGGATTATCTTATTGAATATGTGCTAATTTGCATACAGCTCCATAACAGAAATCTGAACATTTGACAAAGCCAGGTTCAAACTTCTTGTTTCATTTTGTTATTAAAAGTGTTGACAGAGGGGATATTTATATATGTTTCTATGAATAACATGTGATATGAATCAGGCTATGATTGTTTGTGCCAACTCTAAACACAACCAAACCGTTCTCTGTGTTGGATTCTGTAAAAGTCGTGTTTTGTTGTTTTCTTCCTCGCATGCTGCACATAGAACAATATAATAGATTACATTGCACACAGAGGCCGCTGTGATAGCATTAGCTTTATTGACAGTGGACTGAGGCTGTCAAGCACCGGCTGTCTCCGTGATTCATTGTGTGAAGCAGGAGAGAAGAGCAGCGTCCAGTCCTGCTCACATGAAACCCCTGGAGGTGAATTTCCTGATTAAAGCCCCTCAAACCACGCCCCCCCCCCCACACTCGGCATGCATGTGCCTCTCTGGGAACATGTGGGCATATTCAGTTTGCGCATGTGCATCTGTTGTGGGTTCATACTAGCTTGTGAGCAAAGTGCATGTGTATGTTTTCCATCTATTTTATGTACCTATGAAGCCAAATTAATGCATATATTAAAAAATAATTTGAATTCTTTACTTTTTTATGGCTTTTACTTGATCCTACAACTTTATATTTTCTAATTGCGATATAAACAAACCACTTTCTAATTGAATGCGTGTTCACATGTGTGCAGATAGATGTGTGCACGTGTATATATTATCTGTGTGTACCTGGTGTGTGCATCCCCCTCCGTGAACGTGTGTTTCTGTGTGTTTGTGTGTTGCAGAGTTGATGTCTGAGATGGCGAGCCGCCATGTGGAAGCCATTGGGACCTGGAGCGGGAGTGAACGTGGAAGGTGAGGCCAGATGGTAGTGGTTAGCCCTTGGCTGCTCTGGGTAACCTGACCTGCAGGGAGGACCCCTCTGCCTCCCGAGGACCAGCCGCCACATGTGTTGCGTGAGAGTAAGTCACCCAAAACCCAGGAACCGCCTCTCGGCTTCCTGACTGCCCTGTTCTCATAGCCGAGGCTGTTTTTGTAGCCGAGGATCTAAAACAACAAAGTAGGAACAAGGATCAGACAGCAGCAGTTCAGAGACCGGGTCACGGAGGATCCTGAGGTCTGATCAAGGTGTTCTTGGGAGTCTCGTTCATGTGTTCATGCTGCAGCAGATACTTCTACCTTTAACTTATTGCTGCAAAGACCAGATTAACTCAAGTACTGCACTGTATCATTTTGAGGTACTTGTACTTTATAATTGCTTCCAGTTTATGTTACTTTATATTTCTAATGCACTACATGTCTGAGGGAAGTATACTGACATGCGATAGTTAATGTTTTAAACAAAAAATGTGTTCAGCTACTAAAATATTATTCCCTGCAGTAGATAAAAACCACCTAGTAGTACATACAGTAGTTCATATTGACCAAACACACCATTAAAAGGCTGCTTACAGGTTAATAATGCATCAGTAATAACTTCCCAATATAACTGTTTATAACTAGGACATCTGTAAAGGGCATTCTTGACATACTTTTGATACTTTAACTGTATTTTGCTTACTTCTGATTTTACAAATAAAACTACACACCAGTATTCGCTCCAAGTGACGCTTCCACATTAATGCGTCAGTAACAATAATCCAATACTATAACAACAATACAATCACAATTGTTGTTCACCTGACTACTCTTATTTTTGATACTTTGAACTAAACTAACGGCTGTACAGGAAAGGTAGGAAGAACAAGATGAACAGAATTGCATTAAATGAAAATATATCTGCAATTTACTTGAGTGAGTCTTTGAGTGCAGGACTTTTACTTGTAATCGAGTATTTGTACACTGTTGTATTGCTACTTTTACTTAGAGATACCCACCTGGGTTAGGGTTAAATACTTTGTTTGGAATAATAATATGTATCTGATAAGATTTTCTTTCCAAAAAGTGTAATTCTCTTTTTAAAAAGTACAGTTACAGCCCCTGCTTCACTGAAAGATCCAGAATCAATGAATATGCAATTATTTTTTTTTTTTACTAAGGTGAAACTGTGGGACGGAGAAAACATTCAAATGAAGCAACAATAAGCAGAAGTGTTTCCTAAGCAGTAGCTACACTTGTAAAAAGCCTGAAATGTTTCTGTAGAACTCAGAGCAACAATTCCAATCCAGGTGGAAATGTAAGTTGTATTATTATTTATTATATTGATATACTGTATTTGCCCTTTTAACCATTAATCTCTTTCCATTGAGGCACAAAGAAATGTAAGGTCACCCGGTGTACTCAAACAGCCATAATAAGCTGCAGCGCACATAATGAAGACTAATGTTGCTTTCTCCTATAAGATCAGTGTCGTACCCACCTCGGTCTCTAGATGGCACTAAGTCATAAGTCAACCTGAGGTGTATGGGAGCATAATTAAAAATTGAGTAATACGTTTTTGATTTAATTAAACTCCCGCCGTGCCAGTAACTCACAGCGCAGCACCGACGTGGACAGAGACTTTATTTCTCTCGAGTAGACAACAACCAGTGTCCAGTGTCTTTCCAGATCAAGGCATCCTTGGAGATGGTACTCAGCATCTGCTCAGTGAGAGGTGAGCCGCTGTTTGAAAAAATCCATGTCAATAAATAAATGATGAAGGCCTGCCCTCCCCGATATTCTTTCAATGCACATTAGAATGAAATCCCTAAAATTACTCGACTGAAAAGAAAAACTGCAACAACAACAAAAAAAAAAGAAGAAAAATCCTCCAAAAAAAAAAGGACTTTGACAAACCTTGTTGCTGAAACACAGAATTTAATCTCTCTCTCACACACAGGCGGGAACAACAGAGGCTTCGACGCCTTTGGAGTGTCTCGAGTTGTGATTGCGCTGAAGTTACGTGGGAACGTGTTTTTTTTTCTTCTTCTTTTTCTGGCCTGTCAGGAACGTCACTGTGACAGTAACGACAGGCTGACAGCAACACGCAGCAACGCACGTACTTTCTGTCAAACCTCTACTACATATATTACTGTTTTCTGTCTGAGCGGGTACACAGCATATTATGCACTACTGTAAGTCACATTTTGACATGATTTACTGTCCACTCGGAGGGACACGGTGTGACAGAGACCGCTTTAAAGAGCAACGCGATGGTGTCTTACTGCAGCTTCTTCTAGCATTTGAGCACAAAAGACAAAAGAAGAGAATATTGTAAAAAGAAAACAATGCTTAAAAGCTGTAATTCTAAATCATACGTGTATGACAGCATTTATATTTACATATCTTATTTACCCAGAGTGCTTTACGTTGATTCGGCCATGCACACACACACACACACACACACACACACACACACACACACACACACACACTCACACACACACACACACTAATGAGGCACAGAGTTGTCAAGGCGCTGGCCCGGTTATCGGAAGTAATTCGGGGCTCAGTGTCTTGCTCAAGGACTCTTTGACAGGTGGACGAGAGACGGCAGTGATCAAACCACCGACCCTGCAATTAATGAACAAACCGCTCTTCCTCATGAGCCACAGCCCCCCCCCCCCCCCCCCCCCCATCACATCAGATACAGCATCTTGTTCAAAGGAACACTCTGGTTATACTGTGAGTGTGTTTTATAAGATGCGTTGAAATGATAAGTCCATCATTTGCTGGATCCAGCTGCTAAAATATGAGGATTTGCTGCTCTTCTCTGTTTTATATCATTTCAAATTTAATATATTTGGGTTTTTTTGGACCGGCGGTGAGTGAGGTAGAGCAAGTCTGGAGTCTGGGGCCCTCGGGGTTTAGGGACGCCACTTCTCTGTGTTTTCTATCTCTGCTCTTGTTTCCAAACAAGCGTTCCTTTCTCTCATGCGTGAGCAGCTCTGGTGTGTCCAATACAACTGTGTCGGGTTGCTTTAAATATTGGCGACCTAGGGATTGAAATGTACTGTTGCTCTTAGTTAAAAATGTAAATTTGTTGTAAATGCCTCTGGCCAAACTGGACTTAGCAATGACAACCTGCAGCATCAGAGAGGATGAAGGCAGGCTGCCATTAACCTCCTCATTAGGCCCGAGGAGGGTGAGGAGGGTGAGCAGAGCCGCCATTACATGTGACCCATCTAATCACATCTGTCACTTCTGGGAGCAATATATCCAACAGGTTCTTGTTCCTGGTTGTTGGAAAATCGTTTGGAGACGGCGAGGCAGGAGATAATGTGTTGCTACATGATACACGTCAGTAATGTTTAGGGACATCCTCGCCGTATGTTAAAGAGGGGAAACGGCGTTTTGATGTCTGCAACATTTCCCCTGAGATGCTGGTGTCAACATGCACCTCTACATCCCTCCTCTCTCTCACACGCACACACACATACACACACACACACACCCTGAATAACCTGAAATGAACTGTACATAGCGTTACTACACAGCGAAAAGTCACTAGATTTGGGGTTCATACAAAAGTTGAAAAGGTTATTTATGCACCATGAGTGAGTAGGCATGTTATATAACACTTAATCCAAAAAAAAAACATGCATGACAACTGGAAAATGAGCATTTTTCTCCTCAACGGCGATTCTGAAAATAGTGTAAAAATGCATTATATGCAAAATATTATGCATATATTCAATATGCTGGTATGAACATTCTGCATTAGCATTTATAAGATTTGCATTTGCATACCGCGATGGATGGATGGATCAGAACTACCGTCACTAAGAGAAAATACACCACGACCATTATTACGACTATTACTACCACTGCTTCTAACTGCTGTATTTCTAGGCTGATTAATACTAACAGTCCTACGACTACAGCTACTGCAAAGTACTTCTTCTCAATTACATATTAAATATTGTACTTTTTACTCCACTATATCTATCCGACAGTTACTTTTTGAGATGTTACACAGAAAACATTTGAGCGTCCTACAAATGTTGATGCATCTTTATAGATTACAGTGCACAACAATATATCAAGTAGTTAGAAATTAGCTCCACCCTGACCAGCTGACACACTTACATTATGCTTACTCATTAAAACAAATCACACAATATAGATAATACAACATTAAGAAGGGATAATGCTGCAATATGGGTACTTTTGATGCTTTGACTAATTGTAGCTGATAATACTAAATACATTTACCTTTTAACCTTTTTTATTGTATTGTATTGTATTTTTACTTTTACCAGGTAAAGGATGGAAGTACTCATACCCCCACTGCTACTACTACTACATCTACTGCTACTACTACTACTAGTACTACTATTACCGTGTGCCAGTCTGCTATTACAAACTGAACTCCTGGTGAGTGTTTATTTGGTGATTTGTTGGTTATAAGACACAGACTGTAGATATCTGTGTTAAACTTTAAAGTTTTCCCAGATATAGTTCACTCAAGGCCTCATTCTCTGCAGAATTTAAATGGCGTTGCTATATGAAGCAGATCCAAACTACATATTGCAATATAGTCATTAAAATCCAGTTGAAACATCTGCCGCTATCACTCCTACTCCCATCACTGCTGTTACTTCTAATGTGATTTCTAACGCTGCCACCGCTGCCACTGCTTCTGCTACTAGCTGGTGGTTTTAGTGGCTCATCGTCCATTAAAACAACATTTATAAAAGTATATTAGCAAAAACAAAACTGTTTTTTTTCCCTCTCAGCCGAAACAGCCAGCAGACCCGGCGAAGGCGATGTGGGCGGATACCGCAGGCTGCAGCCAGTCAAATCCAGGTCAGTGGTGGCGGGGGTGTGTGTAGACGTGTGTAGATATGTGTGTGTGTGTGTGTGTGTGTGTGTGTGTGTGTGTGTGTCGGGGGTTGTATTATAAACTGGACGAACGATGTGACCGAATTGAGAGTTTCCATACAAGCAACAGGATCTGACCAATATAAGCCTGTTGGGAGTTGTGCAGTCGTCTCTCTTAGGGCAGATTAAGCACACACACACACACACACACACACACACACACACACACACACATCTGTCCACATGTACAGTACGCCTGTCTGTCAGTGTCTCTGTCTCTGTTTATGCCTCTGTGGACTTCCAAAGGGAGAAGCAGGACCAAAAGATCCAAGTTAGGGGATTTTCTGGTTTTTCTAAGCCTGAGGTTTTTGTGGAAAGACCACCCCCCCCCCCCCCCACCCACCCACCCACCCACCCCAACCTCTAAAACATCTGTTTCTCATTTACATACTGGGTCTAAGTTCAGTAAAAGAAAGGGGGAGGGTGGGTGGGAGCTGGAAAGTGAGGGGGGGGGGGGGGGGGGTCCAAAACATCTTAAGTCCTCCTCATGTTTCTCTTTCACTATAAATACTGTTTCCAACATGTGAATGTGAGAGCCAACATTTTAAAAACATAAATGTCTGATCTTTCTAAATTATTAAAGAGCATAGATTTGCAACTAATTATCGTGGCTTTTAAAAGACGACAGCTAATGCTAGACCTTTGTTGACAAAATATTCACACATCTGCCGTCTGGTAACCTTGATATTTTCCAGTGATGTACTAAATATCACTGGTTGAAACTCAAATTGAAGGCATCTCCTCTTTAGTTCTGACTCATGATTTACTTTACAAAATGTGATCATTCTCTAATAGTTACTGTCACGTTTGTTGTTAAAGATAACAATACAACAGTGTAAAAATACATCAAAATATAGTTAAAGTACCAACAGTTGAAGTACTCATAATGCAGAATTTCAGATAATTACATATCCCTGGATTATAATTAGTGATTACATGAATTATTAGTTGATTTAAATTTTGTAATAAAAATCTGAATCTGCAAAGTAAGTTGCTCAATAAATATAGTCGAGTAGAAAGTATTAAATAGCATAAAATGGCAATACTTGAGTACAGCACAAGTACCTTAAAACTGTGCTTAAGTACAGCACTCCAGTACCTGTATTTAACTACTTAGTTGCGTTCCACGATTGAATAACAATTTCAAGTTTGTTCGCTCCATGACCTGATTAAAAACTCTGCATGACTTTTTAATATGTCAAACGGACTCATTTTAAAATTGGAAACATATAAAGAAGGGTTATTAATTATGCACTTGATCGCTACATACGCGATATGATGTTAACAGACTGATGATGAAAAGCTGATGATGAAAAGTCAGCATTCTCAAATAATGGGGAGCGCATATTCATGGGAATAAATAATGTTTGTAACAAATGTGCAAATACAATCTGACGAGCAAAAACCTCAATTATTGATATTACCAAAAAGGGGGGAAAAAACTGACACGTTTTATCCAAAGTGACATCAGAACTATCTTCATTCACCGTATCCTCATACAGCGGTTCGTCTGAGATCTGTCGAAAAAGTTACTCCTTGTTTTTCGTTACATGTATACGGTCTTTTCAAAATAAACTTCTGTCTTCACAGGAAACAACTCGCTCAGGTTTAGGCAAAGAAAGCACTCAGTTAGGTTTAGGATGATGATCGTCGCAATAGGTCTATGAATGCTGAACAGCCTGCTTCGCTTATATATTTACAAATAAGGAGATGTTCATTCTGTCAAAATGTCATTGTCAGACATCTGACCCAGAAGTTTGACTCAAAATCGGTGCTGCGTGACCTGATGCAAGCATTTGCAATGGATCTTTTTTCCACAGCAGGCATTTTGACACGCCGTCTTAGCAAAAGGCTCAGTTGGCTCAGTTCCATTAAGTGCTGAGCCGGCATGCACCACACCGGGACCGCCCCGAAGTGGAATGCAGCCATCATTAGCTTTGTCAAGCTTTGTCAAAAGGTGTAACATCTAATGCTATTAAAATACACCTGTGCTTCTCTGACTGTGAAAAATGTGTATTGTCGGTTTTGACTGCAGCTATCAAGGAAATCTGATAGTAATTGATTTTTTTTCGAGGAGGTGAATGAATGAATGCATGTCATAAATGATTATCCAAGACATGTTGTAGGAATTGATCATCTCCAGATTCAGGTGAGGAACTTAATGTTTGAAGGTTTTAGGTTGAGCTTGCCAGCCGCACCACATGATGTTTACTGCCTTTGTGGCAAAACGGACCACCGAGTCAGGCTGGTCTGAATGAAGTGGAAACAGCAGCAGGTCACCGTGTGATGTGAATACACTTTAATTAGTCAGAATGATGATTTAACTTACAGTGTGAATGCATTCCAACTATAAAAGAGACAAAAGGAGTTTTCCCCAAAATAACATGTTTATTTATTTCTTAATAGATGTTGTAAACGTGACTTTAAAGATGTCTCTACTTTACCTTTAAACACTCATAACTCCAGTTCAAGATGTAATACTTACAGTTCATATTGACTAATACAATCTTACTTTTAGATATCAAAAGTGTTATGGAGATCTTTGATATTTGTATTAAGTTCGGATGTCTTGGACTAGTCTGTATTTAAATATATCTGGAGTTTATATATCTGGAATCAAAGTTTTACTAGTAATTAGAGATCTCTTATTAAATAAATGAAATGCAGATAATGTTGAAGTCATTCATTGCACTGCATTGCATCCACTGCAGTATATTTTAGTCATTGCTACAGTAGCTGCTTGCAAATAATTCAGTTGTTAAGGACTCTGTGGCCTATTTGACCACACAAAGACATTTTTCTCTTGTGTTCCTAAATGAGGGATTTCTTTGAACCGCAGCTTTAAAGGCGCTCTCGTCCTTCATTATTCATGTTAATTAATGCAACAGAATACCCAACGAATACAATTTTGGAATATATAAGTGTGTCTTGGTCCGGAGTAATGAGATATGCCAATAATAATATGCAAATTTGGTGAATTATTGAATAGGCATGACTGAGGATTTCTTATTAGTTTGCATGTTTATCTCGCAAAATCCATCAATTTTTCAGAGAGCTTATTGTGCCTCATCCAATAGGTAAATCTAATCAAACACTGAAATCAATAATTCAGGTGTTTATGTGCTGCTGCGTGTGTTTGTGCGCATGTGTAGTACAGTAGATTTAGTTTTGCCTGGTCTTCATTTACAGTGTACAGTCTCCAAACTTTGTGAGCGCCAGCCTTTTTGTTGACTTGGCACCGATTCCAGTGTAATAAACTCATGACTGATGTGAAATCAATACGGTTTATCAACCACTCACGGCCGATTATTGCTAAGTGCTTTATTTGAATCACTCGTCATCAGCTGTTGCAAGATAGTAGTGGCAGTAAATGTATATTGTATGTGATATATTACAGCCCCGTGGCGATTTGGTTAAAAAGAGAAAAAAAAAAGAAAATGCCAAATGTATTTTTCTTCTTCTTCTTCTTCTTCTTCTTCATCGTCTGTCTTCTTCTTCTCCGTTCCCCTGCCTCATTTGCAATGATTGTGTTATCAGGGCAGCCAGGCAAAAGGGTGGAGCAACCATAATTTCAGCGCGGGATTAGGCAGAAATAACGAGGTCACCAAGTTACAGTTGCCATGGCAACGCCACATCCAAGAACACAGGATGCCATTGCTTAAAAAAAAAAAAGAAAGAAAATACAGAAGAAACAGGGCCCAGGGTTTTTTTTTCCCTCTCCCTCCCGCCCTCCCTCCTTCTCTCTCTGCCTCTTTTTTTTCATACCCCTCCCTCTCCATCTTCCTCTCTCTCCCTCATCCTCTCCTTCTTCCCTGTCTCCGTTTTTTTTTTTTTTTTGAGAAGCAGAGGGGAGCAGTTCACTTTCACTCCCTCTGTTTTCCAGAGCCTTTTGTTTCTGAACATATTCAGAATTACAAATTCACTGTTGAGCACATTTGCATCTTTCTGGTATTCCTATTTGGTGGGAGGTCTGTTTCCTCTCATTTTAACGTGGCTGTACCCCTTCTTTAAAGCTCATTAGACGACACCTCTCCTCACCCCCCCCCCCCCCCTCTTACCTCCCACAGTCTTTAAAAGACAAACCTCTGAGTTCTCCACCTTTTTTCTTTTTTTGGCAGATTTTTGTTTTAGGGGGGAAAACTATGAGGTGATCGAAGTCAGGAAAATAAGAAGGCTCCTTTTTTGAGGGGAATCAATGCATGTGGTGCCCTGGTCTGAGCATTGATTTGGATTGAAGTTGCCAGAAGCTTTGGGCTTCTATTCAAACAAATAACCATTCCCATGTTACACCTGGCTGCTGGTAAGACCACAGCGCAGCAAACCGACTCCACGCTATGCAAAGTCCAATAATCAGCAGGCCTGGAGACAGCACCCAGTCCAGCGTTGTAATTTTGAAGCACTATTGATTTTCTTTGGGATGATGCCAATTAGACAAAGCCTAAAACAAAAAATCATTCTGGTTGATACAAGGACACTGGCTGAACCTGGCAAGGTAAACACTGGTAATAAATGAAGCTGTGGACTGTGATGTGCGTCCAGTTAAACAGTCTGAAGCATGGCGATAGTGAACCACGGTGGACGTCAGGTACAATTTATTTTGACATGCCTTAGCTTTAGTGCATCATATTACATCATATTCACATAAAGACTCCCTACGCTGTACATTATATATGTGCACACAGTAGTGGAAGAAGTATTCAGATCATTAACTTAAGCAAAAGTAACAAGGATGTATGGAAAAAATACTTAATTACAAGTAATATCCTGCATACAAAAGGTAAAAAAAATAAAAATATCAAGCAAAGTATCAAAAATAAAATCTCTTTTTAGGCCCTTTCAGAAAGTTACATTGTTATATATATATATATATATATATATATATATTATTGGATTACTACTGATACTTGTAGGCAGCATTTTAACGTCATTTGGTAAATGTGAACCAATTTTATTCTACCAATGAACCATATTGTATGAAAAATCTTAATCTGCAAAGTATCTTTAGTATAAAAAGAATAACGTACAATATCTCCCGTCAAAATAAAGTGAGTAGTATAAAAACATAAAGTTGAAAACCCAAAATAAAGTAGCATTAAACTGTACTTCAATACTACAACATGACTACACTCTCAACATGGTGACGTTTGATCCAGCAGCTTGCAGCTAACGGTGCTAACAGCGGCAACAGCGCAAACTACGGCAACAGTGCTAACACAGTTTACAGGGGAAGCAGAGGTTGGGCACCGTCTGTTCCTGAGAGCGGTATTGGCTGTAACCGCCGTACGATGGCAGTGCAGAGCAGCGGCTGTGCGCTAACCAAGACGGCTAAAAGTGCACTAAAAAGCATGCGTGGCCGTCCCGGCTATATGTACACAAAGCGAGGAGAAGCTCAGATTACGACACACACAGAGGAAGAGCGACTTCATTCTCTGTTCCACTATATAGATGATAGTTGTTTGCTGCTATATTAATGCTCTGAATGTTGAATTTAACACCTTTGATGAACCTTGAATAATCAAGTGACCAGCGCGCTGCGGCAGTAGCGGGGGGGCGGAGCTTCAAGTACATGAGTCGAGCATGACGTCCACAGCGGGCCTTTACTATTTCTCCAACTGGGAATGTTCGCAGGTATTCACAGTGGTAGAAAATAATACTCAAACCTTTTTTTTTTGTCCTGAAGCAAGTCTATTAACAGTTTGGGGCCCTTTTAGTTAGGGCCCCAGGCCCAGGTTGCCTACCTTGTCTAATGGTAAAGTTGGCCCCTGGTGTTTTTTCCTGAACCAGAATCACTGGTGTTTCTGGCAGTGAGTTGCCCTGACTTTGGTGTTTGAGTGACGCAACTATGTCATGGAAGGTGTGTTGCTGAGGACTCAGTGAAGTGTAGTATTGAGTGGGAAGTTGTTTGTCTTTGCGGGTTTTCCAGAAAGCTGAAAGCAGGAACACCACAGGCCAAATGTGAGCAGGCACGTTTTCAGAGGGCACTGCACTAGTATTTCAAATAAGCGGGATTAAACATTTCCCTTCTTCATTATTATACATAAATACTACATGGACACACTCAAGCCTGTGGCTAATTTAGAGGCTTTTTACATATTGGAGTTCACCTGACCTGCATGTTTTTGGACTGTGGGAGGAATCTAAAGCACCTGGAGGAAACCCACACACTCAGTAGAGAACATCAAAAATGTACCCGGAAAAGATATTTACACACAGAACTCGGCAACAGAAAGTAAAAATAGTAAATTGTAAAAAAAAATATGTATTTGTTATTTCTGTAATGATAATTCCTGTATTTTTCAAATCAGGCTCTATTTTTCACTCACCCATTATCTCGATGATGGAGATTCACCACGATCAATTTATTGCAAGTGTTTTTTTTTTATCGCGATCCTATATAGTCCCATCCCTTGTGCAAAGTTATAATGCAGAATATAATCCCTGAGAAGTCAGTGCAGTGCTCCAGTAGCAGACCTAAACAAAGACTGAACAAAGCCCAGACTGATCTTCATACTAAATCTGCCTCACAGCATCAATATAGCTGCACCATCCTATCGAAAAGAAATATCAGACTTCAAAAGCATGAAAAATAAATAATATATATAATATATAAATAAAAAAATCTCATCAAATTTGAAATATATATATATATATATAACCTTGTGCAACGATTCAGCCCTGAGCTGCTGTGTGAGCTGTACTATGAGGGGTGCAGGGAGGTTCAGCGGGACCACCACAGACCACCACAGCTGCTCTCTGCCTTGAAACACCGCTCCAGTCTGGCTCTTTAAAACACTTCATTTATTCAGCACTGAAGCTATACCATAAACTTTTCCCTCCCCTCTGACTCTCTGTTTTTTTTTTCGTCTTTCTCCAGCGGTTTAAAATTGATCCTTGAGACTTAATAGCAGCAGCTTTAAGTACATGCGTGGATTTCATTTGAATTAGGACTATTGCAGCGTGGTTTTCTGTTTTGTATGAATAGCAGAGGAAGATTCATTGTGTTTGGTTTCTGGAAAATTCTCTCTGCCTCACATCAGGTAGCAGAGCGAGATCAGCTGTGTGTGTGTGTGTGTGTGTGTTTGTGAGTGTGTTTATGTATGTGTGCTTTGTATGCATGTGTATTTGTGTGTAGGTGTGTCCATGAGCAAGCCTGTATATGTGTGTGTGTGCGTGTGTGTGCGTGCGCGCAGGCGCTTGTGTGCGAGGCTGCTGCCATGCCTACGAGATGGGGGATGGTAGCAGCACAGCCAGCTATTTTTCTTTCTTTCTCTGCTGAACATCAAGTTTGGTCTCCCATCAGCCTCGTCCTCCACAGAAAACGGTTGTTGGTACGTGGCAAAAAAACGTCCGTTGATAAACCGGCATTGTTAGACACGCGATTATTGATCAACTCAGATGTGTATCGATCCATGAAAATATAATACATGTTGATTAGGAAAATCATGTTGGATGAAATCATCTGTTGAGCCGAGAAGGATGCAGATGTTTCTAAGTAACCAAAACATGAATCACAAGGTATGAAGAGTGCAGATGTTTCTTGACTAAAATGTGATTGATACGGATTTTAATTGCCAAATGTGTTGATTAGCACACATATGACAGACTTAAGGTGTCTCATTCTTAAACAGCAGGATGTGTCATGACCGAGTAAAAATATCGGAAACTCCAGTTCTTTATTGGTCAAGATGATCGACACTAATTGCCTGTTTCACCTCTTCCACATCTTGACCAGTTCCCATCCTTCCCGCTGTACTTGTTATATGTTCTTAGTGTGTTGAAATGGAACACGGTGATTTTCTCAAACTACCTGCTTGTAAAATAAAGGTAAACAGGTGAATTCACCTCTCACGTTAAACTTTTTAGTTTTGATTTTGCTCAAAATGTGTTTTTTTTTATTTGTTGGTGTGTTGCTGTGTTTTTTTCTTTTTTACAGTTAGCTCGACTGATACCAGATGGTGATTGGTTTTGATGACAGAACAAGCTTTGGATAAAGGAGCACTAATATAATACTGAAGATAACAAACCTGTGAACACTATTATGGTGCCAATAACAGACAAAACGTATTGTATTCTGACTTGATTCTAACCAGCTGCTGAAATGAAAACATCAAAACAACAATATTGCCAGTGTTACCAACCACCTGCAGCAGTATTTGTGTAATTCCATCCCCATCACAGTTAATTCAACACTTTCAGATAGTTTTGTACAGCCCTCTATGAGTGCATAATCAACAGAATAATTGAACAATCAACACTTGGAGATGTGTTGTGTGGAATGGGAACACTGGGAGGTGTCTCCCATATTTTCTCTTTTTTGTGTGTCTGGTGAAAAGAAAAGTTTTGCACCTGAAGGGTTGTGATGCCATGCCACAGAGCAGGCAAGCTAATGAGCCGGCTGGTCGGGTCAAAACCCAAACTGAACCTGAAATCCCTTCAGCAAATGTTTGCCACATTGTGGTGCAAAACCCACAAAACACCGGAGCGCTGTGTGTCCAAGCACGGCGACTGGACACAGAGACGGGCCCATTTATTTTGTATTCTGCTGCTCTTTCTAATCACTTAAATCCTAAAACGATTCTCTTGACTTCAATGCTTGCAGGTTGGGTAAATGGGATCCTGCTTTGTGCACAACTGGTGCTAACCTCTGCACAACCTCTCTCTGTCTGAGGAATGTTCAGCAACCGTTGGCCGGCACCACCGCCGCCGCCAGCGACCGAGGGGCATTTTGTCGGCACTTGGCAGTTGGCGCAGCTTCCTCACTAAGAAAACATATCCAAAACATCTGCAGCAGAGTGAGCAGAGAGAGAGAGGAGAGGGGAAGGAGGTTGATGGTGGGGGGGAGGGAGGGGGAGGGGTGGTGGTGGTGGTGGTTAGAGGGATGGGGAGATGTGGTGGAGTTGGGGAGCGGGAGGGAAGGGAGGGGGGTGGGGGGGGGGGGGGGCAGGGATGTGGGGGCGGCAGGCAGCAGAAGTACGTCTGCGCTGCAAATCTGACGAGGACTTTTGAAAGGCTAAATCCCAAAGAGAGCGCTGCTGCCTCGGCTTGCTGCACTACAAACAGCCAGAGCTGAGACAGGCTGGGCTTTTTTTTTTTTTTTTTTTTTTCTCTTCCACAGGAGGTGCTCCACGAGAGAGAAGAAAAAATAATTATATCGGTAACCTCCGTGTGCTACACCTGACAAATGTTGCAGATGGAGAATATTTACAATGCAAAAAGGGCAGAAATATTTTATATATTGAGTGTCAGTGTTATTATTTGAAACGTTTTCATGGTGTAAATGCTGCATTTCATGGAGAGGCGCTCATTGAAGGTTGTGTGTGTGTGTGTGTGTGTGTGTGTGTGTGTGTCTGTCTCTCTCTCTCCACATGGCTTTTCTTTTTTTGCTCCACCATTTCCACATTTCTTTTCCACCACTGTCATGGTGTATTTGGGGGTGGAGAATAACATTTAGTTTGAAAAAATAAATAAGAAATCTCATTTACAATTAGGGTGTGTGTTTACACATTACACCTCACATCACCTCCTGTGTGAATGTTAGTTTTCTGGATTATATTTCCTTGTTGAGTCAAGCGGCGGGGAGAGAAAAGTACGAATTGTCGTGTTTATGATTACGTCCAAACCACACTGAACTCCTATAATTGCCTCTTATTCAAAGATGCCTGAAAGCCAAAGCTCTCCCCAGGACAGAGCCTTGTCTGCGAACATTTCAATCCTGCAGCGACACCGGTTTACAATCTGTGTGATTGTTAATCCCATTGGAACAGTGGTAATCTACGCAGGAAGGTGGTGGGATCTCTCCCACTGGAGATCTCGTCCAGACTCGGCACACATGCCGCGACCACAGAAAACAGGATTGGGTCTTATCCCTTTGCTTTGCTCAGCTAAATCTCATCAACAAGAGAAAAAATATATAATCCCAAACACCGAGCTCTCTCTCGCCACCTTCCATAACTGTGATTAATGTAGATGTAGAATTTGAAAAACACATCAGCAAAACAAAAACATATTTCCCCCCCCTCCCCCTGTGACTGCATGTCGTGTACATGTGCAGGCTCGATGCAGTGGGCATTGGTTTTTCCTGCGTAAATACAACCCTGTTGGAGGCATGAATCATAGTCAGCCTTGCTGGACAACATGATTCATCAGAACTCTGTCACTTTGTCCCCAAACTACACAGTCTCTAAAACCAAATGGGTCACATTTAGGGACGTTTTGAATCGCAGAAAAAAAAAAGTGATTTACGAAAAAGCTAATTAAGGGTTAAAGGTCACAGCGAGAAGACATTTATTTCTTTGTCGCTGCTGTGCCACGATACCTGCTTACTTTTTTTTCATACTAAAAACATGTTTTTAACTGCTCTCTTTATCTACAGCGAGACCTGTTTGCAGCCACTTAATTAACACGACGCATGAAATAGTGAAAAGGTGATTACAGAATCTTTTCCTCAGAGTTTGCTCTCCATCGCCTACAGACTTTAACAATGTAGTACAGGGACGCCGATAGATGGAGCTGTGGGTTTTAGGTTTTAGGAGGAATGAAAGAGGAGGAGGAGGAAGGGGGGGGGGTGAGGAGGGGGGTGACTTTCTCAAGACTTGAAGTTGAGACAGAAGTGTAAAAAAAGCCACTGTTTCCAAATCTACGGGGCGACTCATTAGCGGCTCTGTACCCACCGATGTCCCCGCGTTCGTAACCGTGTGTGTTTACATCTGAGTGTAACGCAGGCGTCTGTGCAACTGTGTGTCCTCGAAGACTGTGTCGCCATTAAGTTAATGATGGCTTCTTGATGATTCAGGGGGAAAATAAGTGTTTGTTTTTTTTTGGAAGGTAGTGGTCACTTTACTTAAAGGGACGGGGAGATGTCTCAGGAAACACACTCTTGGGACCACTATGTTTATCTATGTGTGTGTGTTTGTGTGTGTGTGTGTGAGTGTGTGTGTGTGTGCTGATTTGCAGCACGTGCTGGCGTGCTTGCGTGTGTGCGTGTCTGTCAGGTTTCCTGCTGCGCGGTGCGGCTGGGAGCCCTAGCGAGGGTAAAATTCCATTCTCTCGGCGGAGCAGCATTCTGCATGAGCCAATTCCCAGGAGACACTGCTCTGCATGTCCTCCAGACAGCCAAGCTGAGGCACAGGCTCAGGCTCGCTTATTAACTGACCTGAGGGGGGGCCGCGGTGGTGGTGGTGGTGGTGGTGGTGGTGGAGGAGGGAGGAGATGGAGGAAGGAGGAAGGAGGGAGGGGGGGGGGGGCAGAGATGGAGAATGGAGGAGGAGGTGGTGTGGTGTGGTGTGGGGGGGGGGGTGAGCCCAGGGAGGCAGGAGGAGGCGGTGGGTGAGGAGGGAGAGGGGGAGGTGGTGTTGGGAATTATGGGTTTGTGTGTGCATGTGTGTGTGTGCATGTGTGTGTGCATGTGTGTGTGCATGTGTGTGTGCATGTGTGTGTGCGTGGGAGTGTGCGCGAGTCTGAGTGTGATCAGGGGTGATGGGTTGTGGGGATATGAGCGTGTGTGTGTGTGTGTGTGTGTGTGTGCTTGCGTGCATGAATGTGTGTGTGTGTGTGTGTGTGTGCTTGCGTGCATGAATGTGTGTGTGTGTCGGAGGCAGAACTGGTTGGAAATATTAACCCTTTGCTCGCTGAGCTGCAAAGAATTCAGCATAAGAAAAGCAGAGTGTGAATGTCTAACAAGCTGCGCTGTGTGTTTGTATCCTCGTGTGCAACACAAGGATGTGTTGCCACCTTGTCGAAAGGGCAGCAGGATCCACAAAAGCCCGGTTAATCACTTTAAATATGTAGTTTGCCTTTTTATCTGAACTTAGCAGGATCTCATTTTGCCAGCTATGTGTTGTCTCCGACATTTCCTTCAGCATCTTTGTCTGTATTTGGTGGCACGCTTCACCCCCCAGAGTTCAGGATATTGGCGCAAATATGATTTTTAAACTCCACCTTTGCACACACGGGCTCTTTCTGAAATAGAACTAAAAGCCTCTACTTGCTGTATTAATCTATTTACACTAATTCGTCATCCCTGTGTGCAAATATTAGTTTGTAGTTTTGTGTGTCTTCCCATAATTGCTTGACACGACTGTAAGACTCATTTGTCACCGGTATGAGGAAATAGCATAATTGAAAAGTGCTTTTCAATTACAATTTGTTTAACTTAAATAATGAAATAAAATGTGGTGCTTCAAAGTTTTACTTCTTTTTTTTTTTTTTTTTTTTTTTTTTTTAGATTATTCCATCCAGCAGTGAAGAGGAAAGAGAGAGAGAGAGAGAGAGAGAGAGAGAGAGAGAGAGAGAGAGAGAGAGAGAAAATCACTCACGGCAAAATGCAAATGAGCCTGGAAGCTATTACGATGCTAATGAGATTCTACCATAGAAGTTGCTGCTCCGGCATCCGGGGTATATTTCATCCATATTTGGAAAACAATTGTGTGCTCAAAATAGGGGACACACTTCCCAGTGTTCACAGTCCAGTTAGTTTGTACTTCGTCCACAACAAGCTGGAATCTGGTCAGAGTTAGATAGCAGGAGTCTCTACTTACCGAGTCTTACTGAGCTGCAGTTGAACCAGCAGACTACAGAGGTTTATTTGCAGTCTTACCGCTGTTCTGCTCTATTTTTAGCTCTTCATCTGTCTCATGATTGCTTGTCAATCGCCTTGCAAGCTCCTTTTTTTTTGATTAAAATCACAATCAAACTCTTCCTCCTGCCTTTCAAAATTTCACAAACATTCATCCCGTTGGCGCATGTTTTCACTCCCAAAACAAACAAAAAAAACCAACAAACAAATGCGTGTGATTGTTAAGCAGCGACATCAAACGCACGCTACACACTTTACGTCTTCACGCTCTGCTGTGAAACAGGATAAGGAAACGTGTTTCGGGGGGGTTCCTCCGAAACACGAGCAGCATCGGTGCGTTCAGGTGCAAAACCTGTAGCACGGCTGCTTATTAAGGGTGTGTAGTTTGTGCGCTGAAGGCAGGCAGGTAGGTAGGTAGGGAGATAGGGTACGTTACCATAGTAACAGCGAGAGGGAACCCAGCAGAAGCACAGAGTGTCTATATGTGTCCTGACCCATTTCCATTCTCATCCACAAGTGTTTTTGTCTCCCTCACCTTGCGGTTTCGCAACTAAAAGCTCTCCTCCTTCATCCTTGATGCATTTTTTTCTGCGTTTTTAACAAATGAGGCATTCAGCAGACACAACGTGCAGGATACGACACCTCAGACTCCTCAAGGTGCATTTGGTTTGCTATTCAGTTCACTTCAATTCAATTCCTTTCAACTTTGTTGTCCCTGAGGGTAAAAAAAAAAAAAAAAAAAGGCCGGTATGTACAGGAGTAAAAACATAAATACAGAAGTACGTGAAACAAAGTCGAAGGTTCTGAAGTCATGAATTAAGAACATTTTCTTCTATTGAGCTGCACTGGAATAAGCACACCTCCACAAAGACACCACAGGCTAGAGTTAATTAAAATAAAAGAGTTCCTCACAATCATTTTTCCATTGAAAAAATAAAAATAAATAAAAAAACACTAACAAATGTGGCGATGAAGGTCGGAACAGGAAACAGTGGAAAGCATCATCCTGGTCAGTTCAGTAAAACATTAATGGTGATTAACATGTAAAACATTAGTAACTGTTCAGCACTCTTAAGATATTGTTCATGATGTACAATAATACTATAATATATATATATATAATACTATGATCGCTGCAATCATTATAAATATAATAACAGAAACACTGTCTCACACAGTTGACAGCATGATTGATCGGGTTTAAAGTGATTGTTGTTGTTGAAGATTCAAACATGAATGTGGTGAGTGACATTTGTTTTCCAGTTTATTATCTTTTGTTTGTGACTTTGCCTCCGAAAGCGAAGAATGTTTCATGTGGTTGAATCCTAAAGATATTTATAGGATTCATTGTTATTCTATATTTTGAATATATGTCAACAGATCCACAAAACAACCACTTCATTAATTCCTACCGATCCCATACAGTCAATCTTTAGAACCAGGTCTCAAATATACAGTTTCAGGTTTCAGGTTTTGAAAAAGAAAAAAAGCTAAATAATGTCCTAGTTTTTAGGATAAGTTATTGAAACGGGACTCAAATGTGCATTTGTTTGGGACTATTTTCAGCGGTGGATTAATCCACATTTGGTGCTCTAGTGAGTATTTGGGGCAGCAGGACGGTGTATGTGGGATTGAGTCAGACTAAACTACAGTGTGTGTGTGTGTGTGTGTGTGTGTGTGTATGTGTGTTCATGTCACCCAGCGCAACCATGTGGCTCGCTGATGTGTTTTTAATCGACAACATTGGAGCTCTATGGCACAGAGGAGTGAGACCTATCAGGCAACACTTGTTAGTAGGACCAGTGCATTTTTGTTTTTTTTGTCTTTAATGGGATTTGATCACAATAAGAAAATGACAAAGTATCACCAGCAGCCTTTCATGAATATGTCAAGTGATCAGTGAGTCACCGTTGTTGCACGACAGTGGCTTCACCTTTGATATTCGTGGTGAAGCAGTTCATCTAAAATGTGTGTGATTTTTAGATGTAAGTTCTTACATGTAGCTGGTTTGTGTGTCTGTGTGTTTTCTGTGTGTGGGAGGAGAACCCCTGTGTTGAGAAGGGGAAATCGTCTCGTCAGCGTGGTCGGTCTGCTCACACACAGAAGACACTCTGCTGCCTCACCTCTCATGTGGGTCCTGTTTACCGTCATCTGCACAATACAACCGAGTCCATATTGAAATCTGTTAAATGAGCTGTTCACTTCAATGTACTGTATTGCAGCCACACTCGAGTGGTAAGCGCTTCAGGCGAGCAACCAAATCCTGTTAGAAATGTCAATTGAAAAGGTCTTGAGATATTAAAAATGTAGTTTTTAATTAAAGGTTTATTAATAGATTTTTCAAACTTTTTTTTAATTACCCGACCGGATGCCTGAGGCATTTGGATTACAACTTTTATCTCACTCGATTCAGACTGCCTCTCCCCATTCAGCCATTTTGGATTAAAAGTCAGACTTCATAAATGCTGTTCATTAATTCCCAGCGCGGGCAGTTAATGTGAGATTCGGTTGCAACGTTACGGCTGGTCTGAGTGTCTGTTTATTTTTAGATTCTTGTGGTTACTTTGCAGCCCCGGCCTAATCTGTCACGGAGGAGAACATGGAGGAAATCTTAATCGCTGTGCCAAAAAAAATATATATTTCCAATGCACTCTGGTGTGTCTGGTTCAGAAATTCAACATGTTAGTGACACATACTGTCACAGTAAATGATGTTATTGACACGTGCTGCATGGCGTATAGTGTAAAATTGGTGAAATAAATTAGAGCCAGCCTGTCTGCACACAGTGTCCATGTGTCATATTATGCAAACTGCAATTTTAGGCAAATAGTGTGCAAACTAAGAACACGGGTGTTGTCAGAAAACAGATATTTCCTGATCTTAGATTGAATAAATGCATTCAAAAAAGGTGTTCATGGTTCAGTCAATAACAAGATCGTTCAAATCGAATCAAAATGAATTGTGGGGCAATTTGTGAGATTTGATGATGCGTAATCTGATCATTACTGGATTAATTTGTTTCAACCTAATTAAAAACACACATTCAACGAGCTCAGGTGTGTTCTCGTCTGAAGGGGGCCACCAAGTCATTCTGGGAAATGTAGGAAGTCACAAGCTGAAGCAGAAGTGGAAAGTCGTTTGATGGTTATTCAAGATCATCGCGATGTTGTATCCTCTGATGGTGATTAATGTGTAACAGTTTGAACTATGCAAGGTGTATTTTCATTTGGCTTTGGTTCCCTTTCCAGAGATCACCTGTCAAATCAAACTGCGTGGGAGGTATTTTGACATCTTTGATTAATTTATGAGTTTCTGTAGATGGCGCTCTTTACTTTGCATAATATTACATAAAGGGTGCCTGATCTTTCTAACTACCCAGTATATACTTCGGGAACTGCTGGTGGAAATGTAAAACACTTCCCTTAATGGGAAAAAAGTAGTTCATTTTCTGGAAAGACCGTGACATCAGGTCACAAGAAACTCAACTGATTCACTGCATGCACTCATTTGGTTTTGATAATATGATTAACTGCAAGTTTGTTTGGAACTAAAGTACAATATCAACTCTGGGTGGTCCTGCATCATCATCGGCTAAAATTGTGTACCAGATGTCAACAGCTTATTCCAAATAAAGTTGTGTTTAATCAGCCACAAACTAAAACAAGTAAAGTATTGATATTCTAGCTTATGAATATTGGTTGTCCTTGATTTATTTGTGAACTTGGGAGTGATTATATATAGAAAATGCTCACAGTGTGGCAGGTGGGGGTTATATGGGCTCAATAGCAAACGTTTGCCCCGCAGGGCACCTTAACGGGTTAAACCGTCCATGATCAACACTTGTTTTAAAAATGCATCTCAATTTACTCGCAGAAAGTTCATCACTCATATTTTAGTTCGCATATTGCCGCTGTGTCACAATGTCATGTTTGATACTATACCGTTCCACTGAATGTAAAATCTGAAATTTGCAAATCTTACACACAGTGGCTTCATAGTACCCACCATCCATTATCGACCCACCAGTGTGCACACGTCACTGAATTAAATGAAAAAAATCTGGCGGGTTTCACATGTTTTGACTTGTTAACATTCAGAGTGACATTGTGGATTGCAGACTCCACACTGCAGCAGACAAAGCAGCGAGCCCCCCCCCCCCCCCCCCCTCTACCTTCCCTTAATCACAAATTATGCCACTTGGTGCATAACTAGCCAGGTACTGAGATTATGTCGTTAGCAGCATCGACTGCAGGGAACACGATCAATACACTATTATGACATCATGCTACACATTAAATGGCCGTTTTTTTTACGAGTGCAGACTCGTCAGCTGTGTTGCTCTGCATGCTCTCATCACTCACTGTGTCTTTGAGTCTCAGAGTTTAGATTATGGCTCAGGAGGAAGTATATTCAACTTTTTTCATTTTATGTTTTTATTTGGACATAAAGACAATCTTCCAGATAATATGTTATTAAAAGTCTTTAAGTATTTGCAATGCGTTTTCTTAAAAAACAGATATATTTCTGATATGCCGCAGACAGATTGTTGTTATTCTAGTCGATATGTTTAGCCCATAAATTCATATCAGGCATTGTAACAGAACAGTTTGAATTGTTTCATATGAACCCATTTGAACGTTGTACTTTACAGGGATCAATCCGTTTTGGCAAGTTTGTTTCATATCATTAAAACCTCCGATATGCTGAATGTAATGTTGATTCTTCCAGGAATTTAAGAAAACATTCTTGTTTTTCATTCTGAACCTTAATGTGACTTTCTTTATGCTTATAGCACAAATACTTGTGTGTGTAAACTAAAACAATGCATTGATTTAGAGCAGAATACACACAAAGAACCCCTCATGCACATGCACACAAAGATCTTACTTGAACTTTGCAAGAGTGCAAAACTGAGTGTAGGTCTTGAGGGAACAGGAAACGACTTCCCTCCTCCCCCTTCAATTCTGCCCCCCCTCTCCTGTTCCTCCCCCTCCTCCGCTCCTCTCCTCCTCCTCCTCCTCCTCCTCCAGCACCACGCTATAGCAGCGAACTAGGCAGGCCAACTTGCAGAGTGCAGCTCAGACTCGACAGCGGCTGCTTCCTACTGGGGGTCTTCGGAGAGCATCGCTCTCCAATGTGCGCTGCTGTGCCCGCTGGATGTTGAAATCGCACCGTGCGCCTTGCCAGGAGCCACCATGTCCAACTCAACCCAAGACCCGTTCTACTCGTCTCCGTTCGGACCCTTCTACAGGAGACACGCGCCCTACATGGTTCAGCCCGAGTATCGGATCTACGAGATGAACAAGCGGCTGCAGACGCGCACAGAGGTGAGCCGACCGGGAGGGGATAGCGCCTGCGGTACCGGTGGGAGGGTAGCCGGGGCTGTGGAGGTCCGGTGCGGGGAGAAGGGACGGGATGTTGGGGCTGGAGAAAGAGTGAAGAGAGAGACGGAGAGGCTCGGGTCGGGATTACGGTCTGTCAATCAGGAGGTGTGGATGCGGTGCAAAAGTGCCAAACATTCCGAAGGTGAAAGTAAACAGGCTCCGGTGTGAAGACAATACGCTGCAAGAAATACCATCATCCGAAGTAAAAAAAAAGATGATATGGAGGAGATGCGTTCACGTGGCTATTTAAGTTGTTAAAAATGTAAAATTCATGACTTGTGTCTCCGAGTCTGCTATGGGTTGAGTGATCCACCTGAAGTAATAAATCAGGTGAACCTGCACCGCAATTATATGAAATTTAAAGATTTTAAATACGATTTGAAAACTCATCAGATTAAGATGAACAGTTTTTGGGCAGTGAAACATATTAATAGATAAAGTTATTTACAAATATAAGACAGTAAGGGCGTCTGAAAGACTATGCACCTCTTACCAGGCTGCATAAGGCAAAGTATAGCTGTTTCACGTGCATTTAAATAATTTGCATATATTTACATATCGCCTGTTTCCCCCCCCCCCCGACACATATTTGCATATGTGTTTGGTTAAAAACTGCAACAGATCAAGACCGACATGAATGCAGAGTTTGCCCACTGTGGGCTCTGGTGAAGTGTTTGATGTATGCCATGATTCATGATTCATGATTCATGATTCGTCACTGTCTGTGGATGAAGTTTTCTCAATGAAAGTGACCCTGATTGCAAAGCAAGGTGATTGTGATACAGTTGCATGAGTGTGACTTCATTTCATGTCAGTTTCCTGATGCTTCAACTAGTTGGGCGCTCAGCGAGTTTGGTGTCATTCAGACTAAACCTTTGGTGATCCCACTGTGAATTACATAGCAAGCATCTGTCTTCAGCATCTGTTCTGTGATCTCGAATGTGTAAATCTGCAGATAAGAAGTTCATCCAACATGTCAAGTCGTCCTCGAGACGCATGTTTATGGCAATGGAAAGCAGCTAAATGCAATAAAAAGCACCTTTTAGCAGCCTAAACGTTCACTTTTTCAACTATAAATGTTAGGGCTGCAACTGGATTATTTTCATTATTAGTCTAACAATTGGTTCTGAATAATAATTAATCATTTTGTCAATAGATTATCAGTAAATAGCAAAAAAACAGTGGGTGACCTCAAACAATGTCTTGCTTTGTCCGACCTGCAGCCCAGAAACACAAAAAATCACTTAACTGTCACAGAAGAATAAGAAAACCAGTGAATGTTGCTATTTTTACAAAACAAATCACTTTTAATTAAATTAATTCTCTATGAATCGACAAATGCATTCTTGTTTATATTTAATTCTTTAAATAATGTGAGTTAGTTGCTTTAAGGCTGGAATTTGATTCCCACTGAGACATTAAAAACCAAGTTGTTGTGGATAAATATATCATATTTACATGATTCCATATGAAATCGTTGCAGTCATTTAAAGGGAATCTGGTTTTAGAGCCTGACTCCAGCTGAGCTGCTGCAGCAATGATGCTGACTTTCCTAAAGAGGAACTTGCAACTTTAAGCAGACCAAAGGCGACGTTGCTGAGATGCAACGGCCCGGTTTGATGCATTATTCATACGGAGTGGTCCGAGCCCCCAGTGGACCTCGACACCCGCTCCACAGATACCCAGACACCAAGTGCAATCACCATGCACACACGCACGCACACATGGATATGCATGAACTCACACGCATGCACGCACGTGTTCGCATGTGCACAAACACACACACACATGACAGGACAGAACCACTGGACATGTATACAGCACAAACAACACATGGATGTCTTCCATGATGTGAAAACACACAAATGTTAAGTAGACACACATCAGTTTAAACCATTACCTCCATCTCCTCAGACTAAATTATATAATTGCATAATAATATAATTAGTTTTTTGTTCCCGTTAGTGTTCATAGCATCTTCATTCTCCTCCTCGTCTTCCGTCTTCAATGGACGGAGTGTATAATACGTCGTCTCTTTAGCGATGTGCTCATTGTTTGATTGAAATCCAGGTGGCGAATATAATGAGGGAGAAGTAGTGTCTTATAGCGGGGAAATAAATGCTTCAGCTTTTGAAATTTGTTTGCATCCAGATGTGCCATATACGGCTCAGTTTAGGCTTTTAATGAAATGATATAGCAAGTATCCTCGTGAATGCAAAACTGTAGCCATCAATTTACACAAACCTTTTGCATGTGGGAAAAAAAGATTGTAGGCAAAGGTGACAAGATTGTAATTGAAATCTGCCTTTACAGAGAGCTCAATGTAGAACATGAAAATGTCTCTTTCCAACTCTACTGAGAGTTTTTCTTTCTAGGCTTCTAACTAAAACTGAGATGAAACAAAAAGTGTAAAAAATATACATGCTTCGAGGAAGCAGATGGTTTACTTCCTGTTTAGCGAGGTCAGCTGTTGGTCCCTTAATGATGATGCGTGCCTGAAGGGGTCATTCTGCTGCCTCTTGCCGCTCAGTCCAACTCCTACAAGACGACTTTAACATTCAGACCGTGTCGGTATCAGCGCAGGGTCACGATGATTTTTGTTACAAAAACAGGAAGTTTGGAATGTTTCTTGCCCAAAAAATCTGGATTCCATTAGAGGAAAATAGCTGAATTGTCCTGGTGGATTGTTTTGAATATTTCATCAAGGTTTTGCTGCGAGCAGCTGTTGCAGATCCTTCTGTGTTTGATGTGAACAGCTAGCAGTGAACTGGCCTTTTATCGAAGTATCAGTTTGATTAACTCCGTTTTTAAATGATGTGGCGATCTTTCACCTTTGTGTTTTGTTGACATTAGCTCTATTGCCCCAGAGCCCACTGCTGTATGTGGAACTAATAATAGCAAAATCAATCAAAAATCGTTCTTGTCTTTTTTTCGGATTTTTATTAAAACTCAGTGTGTTGAAAAGTACCGAACTTCACCTTCACTTTGCCACTAACATGGGCTTGTAAATGTGATGAAGGTAACACAATATTGACATGATTATAAAGTATTACACCAAAAACGGAAACATTTAATCTATCATATGTTTATCAAATACATTAAACATAAAACTTTTGTTTGTAAAAAAAAGTAATTGAGAGACAAAGAAACGCGTCCTACATAGTGATGTTACTCATGTATGCAGAGAGGTGTAACACCTCCTATAAGAGAAGTACAAATCATAATCATAATGCTGCAAGTAAAGGACTGTCTACATCAACAACAATGAAAACCTAAAGTATTTGGCAATATTTTACAGCTGACACATTAAATAGAGCTTCATTTTCTGTAGCAGACTTCTGAAACTTACGCAATTCTTATAAAATCTGGAAAAATCACGAGCTATCAAAGCGATAAAACAACATCGACTGTGTTTTGTTGAGCTGTTTAAAATCATTTTAGACCTGTCATAATGAGCAGGGATACTTTAGACATACTACACAAGAAGACAGAAAGTATATGAAACAAATCCAAAGAACATAGAACAGTGTTAAATCCTCTATTGGATTTTAGTGTGAAGAGGCATATTAAAGCCTTTCTTTGCCCGGGTTTGTTGCTCTATATTTTGTTGATCCCAGTCAGAAATGATTTCAAGCGTCTTGTCAGAATTATCACCCAAGTAAAGATGCTTAACATCGTGGAAGGACTTCCATTGTTGAGGACGAGAATGGCTCCCAGCGTACTTAACATCGCGCTCGCTGGCAGGCCGTCGAAGCAAAAATGACTCTCTATAGTTTGCATTCCCTTTCGCTCCGAGTAGTTTTCAAAACGGAGGAGCTGACTAAGCCCCAGTATGACACCACCTTTTAGAAAAGTGTTGAAGGAGTCGACCGGAGTCACTCTTCTGGTAGAAATTCTTTCCATTTGTCTTATTCATGAGTGTGCTTTTGAATTTGCTTGGCTGGTGGTGCAACTGCTGCTCGCACTGGCAGGCGCAGGACTCAAGGACTTGACACTTGGAGGAGACTTTCTTACCCCCAGAGGAAGCTATAGTCTGCAGGAGTATAAGTGACATCTATAGCAGAGCAGGCAGTGAATCCTGCGGGGGTGAAATAACAACTTGTTAGAATTAGACAGAGACATGCCACTCCGGTTTTTAACGCCTTTGATTTGAAGTCTTACACACAGTATCGTTGCACGGACTGGAACTTTTAGTGGGAAATGTTTGCAGCATCTGTTAAACCATTTTAAAAGCCAGGGAGCCACCCTCAGGTGCTCCTGTGCCATTATAGACAGGTAAGCGTCAATTCGGGTGGTGTTCAGTGCATTAGAGAGGTTGTTTTATGGTGTTTGGTAGTTTACTTTGAGGTGTACACATATCCAACATGACGTGTTTGCTTTGAGCTATGAGGTGTAGGAGGAGAGACCTGCAGTGTATTATAGGGCTGCAAATACATGAGTATTTTCATTACCCATGAATCTGTTGATAGATCTACTTTCTCAAACTACTTCCTCAATTAATCAATTCATCGGTTAGTCAACAAAATCTCAGGAAAAAAGGGAAAAATGTCCATTCCAGTTTCTTTGCATCCAAGGTGATCAGGTCCTCAAAGGTCTCCGATACAAAAATTATTCTTCTCAATCATCACTTAGGACCCACTAAAAAGTGTGTGGTGGTGTCTATATCAGCAGAGATCCTACACTTTTTATGTTGCTGTGTTCAGGACGTTTCTGGGTGCTAATCTCTCTGAAAACAACCGGGTGAAAGATCGTAAGCGTCCAAGAGGAACCTACAAAAAATGGTGGACACGACGCCGCTAGAAACGTAAAAACATAGCGAGGCGAAGTGAAGCTCGTTCCTACACCAGAGCGAGTCTGAGGTTGTCTTTCTCTCGCTGCTGAGCATCGTAACCCTCGTTAAGCCGGGGGAGGAGGGACCGACTTTGAATTTGATGTTTACAAACCGCAGCCGACAAATCCTGCTAATTGTGCCTTTAAAAGACGATTAATTGACGATTAAATTGATTAAATGATTCATCGATTATCAAAATAGTTGTCTAATTCTTTAATCAGTGAATTAACTAATTGTTCCAGCTGAACAGAGTGATGATGATGCAACGTCCCCCCTTTTGAGGGTCGTAGTTCACACTGACGACGTTTTATCTGATTCATATTCCACAAATAGAAATATCTAATACCATCTCATGTCGTCTGCTTTCAGCTCGTTAACAAAGCTTTTTTATTTTTAGGTGAAACTCTTCCTTCAAAACATGCAGAAGGGCTGATTTCTGTTCTTTCTCAGTAACAACCTTTTCACCTGCCTCAGAAATGAGAAGGAATAAAAAAACAACGACACAACAAGCACTGCGCGCTTGCCTGGGATCAGCTTTCACCTTTGAACTGATAACTGTGCCGCAGCTTAAACAGTCCTGCTCCTGTGATGACTCTGGGTCTGTTTCTATCCCAACCTTATTACCTGCTCCATTCATACTTATTACCTGCCTGGCTGTATTTCTGCAGCGGGGCTGACTGCTATCCCATTACCTTCATTTTACACAATGTGAACCCACTGTGACCTGGCAATCTAAACAGGCTTTGATGTGGATTTGATGCCACGCATACGGCGTGACCACATTGTTTCTGTGCTGTCGCTCTGGGGGCCACTGGCCCTCGCCGCGCGGAGGCAGCTGCGATGATTTGTGGGGGAATTTGACACTTAAGCGTATGCAAATGAGCCGGCGGATTAACATTCAGAGGAGGAGCCTGGTCGACCTCAGCCGGTGTAAGGCCATTAGCATAGACGGCATTAATATTCAGCAGAAGAGAGCGGCGACACAGAATAACACTGTAAGTAAAACTACAACACAGAGGGCGAAACAGAAGCAAAACAAAAGCATTTTAATGGAGGCACCTTAATAACACCCACAGGGCTGCTGCTGCTGCTGCTGACGGTGGGTCTAATGGTCACACTCTTCCTCAGTGGACACACAAGCAATCAGTAACCAGTGATTGGCAGGCCATTCACTGGATTCTCGTGTCTATTGCACATAGTTAGTCTCATTCTCATTATTCAAAATGGGACCACAGACCTGACTCATTGGCTCGACTGTGGAACCGGAGGAACTGGAGTGTTCATTATGGCGAAATCCCTTGTTCCTGTCGGGGGCAAAGTGGATCTGTTCCCATCAGCATGACGTGTCAGATTGACATGAATAGGCTTATGATGTGCAGGTCAAGTTGGCACTGAGCTGGATGGTTCACAGAGAAGGATTAAAGATGAGCCACCGAGAACACGCAAAGGAAGTTTTTAGTTTTCAAGACGTTAGAAGCGCAAATAATGATTTTGATCAATGATTAGACGGAAGATTATTGATGTGTTGGAGATGTCTGTCCTCTCCAATATGACGAGACTATATGGCACTCGGCTTGTGGTGCTTAAAGTGCCCAAAAGATATATTTTGAAAAACTCAACAGCAATGTTCTATATCCAGAAATCATGACCCGGTTACTCAAGATAATTCGCAAACCTTGTTGTGAACAGTTTCATGTAGAAACTAAGTTACTAAGTTCCTTTCAAGATGTATTTTTTTTTGGCTCTTTGAGCACCTCAAGCTTGAGGCTGTAGTTTGTAGTTGAATAATCAATTAGTCAATTGACAAAAAAAAAATCACTATTTTTATGTCATCAAAGCATCGCTTGATTCTTCTTCATTAAACTTTTACCAGACTGAGAAACATTTCCACAGAATCGCCTCCCTAAGACGTTCAAATTCTTGGTTACAGAGACATTTTTTACAGTGTGCGTGTGTGAAACTGGCTGAGAGTAATTACCAGAAAGGTGTATCACGCTGCCCTTATCTGAACCATTACTGTTGGATTTATCTACCATCAGGGAAAACAAGCCACTGCAGGTATCACTGGGAAGGCTTCTCGTGTGTCACCACTGAGTTTTTAATGACGCAAAACTGAATAAAAGGCTTTAAAATCAATTAAACAATTATTAAAACACATGTTAATTGTGTAGTGAGAGGGCAGAGAGTCTTCCTCTGCTGTAGATGTTTAGATATTAATCCTTGTTTTCTGTTAAAAGCAGCCTCGGTGACACAGCAAATCTTCACAGCTAATTTATTAATTAATGGATTAAGATATTGATCGGACAGTGTTGATGTTAGCAGAGTCCATTAAATTATCAAATACATTTAAATACAAATAAGAGACATAATTGAAGCTCCTTCCCACTCACCCAAACAACAAAGCAAAACAGCGGAGTCCTAAATAAGTATACATGTTTGTTATTGACTGACTAAACAGCATTAATATTTATTTCTCTGTCTCTGATATGTGTTATTATTATGATTCGCAGTGAACAGACATCTGCTTTCGTGGACCGGTAAAACGTTGCTCGGAGCTCTTACATTAACAGCAAAAACATTTTATATTTTCATAATGCTGCCAGTCTCCGAAAGGACCGAATGACATTAGCTTCTGCTTCCCTTATTATTCCCCCCCCACCCCACCCCCACCCCACCCCCCCCCAAAATATGGAATAATGCTGCTAAAAGGTGAGCGGGCAGACTGATGGAGGGAAAAGAGTCACCTTATCTGAAGATAAGTGTCGTCATTACTGTTAAGTCAGCTGAATGCCTTTTGCCTGTTTATTATTTAATTCATTATAAAGCTGCTCTTTGGTGTAAAATCACTGAATAGACACAGAAAGGACAAAAAAATCATATATGAAATGCAGTCTTTCTTGTTTTGAGGCAAATTCAGTCTATAAAACTGAATATTCTTTACATATTAACAGACAGTTAAACAGTTTTCAGTCTTACTCCAAGTTATTGGTGACAGTAATTAATATCTGCTTCTACAGACCAACAGTGATAGATATTTGGATAACTTTATTATTCGCCCAAGGGGAAACATGTCCGGTCGCCCCATACAGAAGTGACGAATAACAAGAGACATATCGAAGACATACCGTCCCAACAGTAGCATGCTACTAATGTAACGCACTATAACTCATATCCCAAGAGGACATGCGTGTAGCCCTGAAGCCTGTCTTCCACTCAATTAAAAAAAACAATATCTTTAAAGCAGCTATAATTTAGATTGTCATAACAATAACATGTCAAATAACAACGTGGCAAATTTCGCCCGGGCTTTGCTCGGACCACATCCATCTTCGAGCTCAGCCTTCGTTTTGATGACAACTGCACACCTCTAAAGTTTGACTGCCTCTTACACGGTCGCGCCGCCGCTGCTGCGGTGATAAAAACCCCAGACAGAAATATAAACACTCACAGACTCACAAGGTGAAAGCAATACCGGCGTCGCCGTCGCAGCTGGTGATAAAAGTAATAATAATAATTAAAGGATGGCAAATAAACACATCTACTTGACAGTTGAGATATTAAAAACATACATAAACAGGTTTTGGATATGATCCCCTCCAGTGTTTATATCTAATGTGACACATTCACACAATAGACTCATTTGTTGGTGCAGTAATGTCACACTGTACATGTGATGCTCTCAGAGGATGTTCCCAGAAAATCATACAAAGACACAAAAACACACACAAGGCCTCTGGTGAAACAATGAGCGTCAGTCCAATCCAGCAGGATGCTCGGACAATAGACCCACCTTTTTCCTGGCCCTTTCCCCTGGTTCCTTCCAGGCTGCACTGTCGCTCAGATAACACGGGAGACAGACGGGCCTGTAGTCCATGTATGTCCTGTTGTTGTCCCTCCCGACGTGGTCAGAGGGTCCGTCCTGAAACATAAAGGTCACGGGTTGGATCTCTGCTGCAGCCGGTATGTGTTGCAGTGTCTTTGAATAAGACGCTGTAGATCGGCCTTGAGGATTGTTTGCACTTTTTTTTTAAACTAGCTTTGTATCCTAAGATAAAAAAACACAACGGATGAAGCTGCAGTTTAAAACAGTAACTGTTCCTTAAATGTTTACTGCAGCTCTCTCTCTCTCTCTCTCTCTTCTGGATGAGTCTTCAAAATGACACATTTGGTTTAGACAAAGTTTAGGCACAGACCTACTTGGTAAGATTTAGGAACAGATTGTGGTCACGACTGCAGTAATGATTTAAAGAAACCAACATTGACTGTGAGAGGAAACAGGAAATTAATTTGTGTCCCCCAACGTTTTATTGACCCATCCATCGTCCACCTGAATCCCGACACACAGTATGCAGATTTGATGAAGCGTTCTCTTGGGAGAACAGCCAAGTTTTGAGTTCTTCATTCTTTTTTTCTTTTTTTTCAAAACCATTTCCAAGATTTGTTTGCTTCCGACCCACTTAGTTTTTTTCTTTTAGCAATGTTTTAGCCATTATCCGTTTTTTTGCTGGGGATGTATCTTCCTCATATTTCTGTTTGTTTGTGTCGAACTGAAGTAAGGAAAAACTACTGAGGTGCAGGAACATTTTTGTCAACAATATTATAATTTTTCAGTCACTGTCCTAATTGTGCATCGTCCTAGACTGTTCCCTTTGCAGTCGTATTGGAATACTGCGGAAGAAGTAGATTTACTTTAGTCTTTTAAAATGTATTGGCGTTTTGGACGCCACTTGGCTCGTAGAAAGCGGAGTAACTTGTGCTGTGTAAACATATCATAATATTTCATCAGTTAAGCACCAGATTCAGTGAACCCGGGGGGAGACGCACTGCTCTTCAGGTTTAGTTACACCAGGAGCCAGTTACTGGCTGTTTCATCATGTTTGCTGATCAGCTGTTTGACTCTGATGTAGTTTACTGTTTTTCCTCTGAAGTGAACTATTCTGAATATATATATATATAGGGAACGGACTACAGACTATTAATTTAGTCAGAAAACACTTTCTGTGCACGCTTTGTTCTCCTTCAGCGCCCCATGAATATGAACCAACAATTAGCCAAAAAGTAGCCAAACTCCTGCTCTACTGAAGTGTCATTGAGCAAGACACTGAACAGCTCTGGGGGCATATGCATTGTAGCGGAGCCAGACCTCTGGTCTCAGCAAACATCCGACTAAAATCTAATCTATTATATATGACGTGATGAGCTCAGCCGCATGCACAGATTGTGCTCTTCAGTCAGTATGTCTTTGCAGGGCCCAGCCGTTCACACAATAGTGAACAATGCAAAGCATTACAGTTCAAGCACTGCAGCAAATATGACACATCAAAATGAAATGTTATTACTAGTCGAGAATTGTAGTTATTATTATGTAGATGTAGTTATTGTGACAATGGGGGAAAAAAAAACATCAAAAGATTGTAAAAGGTTATCAGTTGAGTCAAAAATAAACAGCTTCATCATTAAATAATACAGTTGGTTAGGTAGTCAAAATGGATGTAAATGAATGTAATGACATTTTTACCAAAGCAGAACATTCCTTGACATAAGACCTCACAATACACATAATTATAATAATTATATATATGGATTAATATAAACATTTTTCTATAGTAGGTTTATGAATAGATTACAAATAATCTATTCACTCTACATGTTTCATGTCTCATTTCACACTTTAAAATCCTTCAGAACTAATTACATTTGATGTAAGTATTGTGTAGCACTGAGGAAGCCATCGTGGTCACACTAATGAGCAACAGGTGAATATGTGTTTAGAGGAGGAGCTTAACTGGCATTACAACAGAAGCACATCCACTGAAACGGAACAATATCTGAGGATGTGATGAATCCGGTATTGATTGAGTCTTTTTGTTTGGCGGTGTGTTGATTGTTTACTGGTCTAAATATCTCAGCAGTGGGAAATACAGGCTGGAGGGGTAGAACAGTGTTATTGTGTCACAGCCTGAATCCTCGCTTTGCTTTTTGGTTTTAATTTCTCATGGGTGCTGTAAATAATTTGACTTCCCGGCTTTATCGTTCATGCATTTTGTTGTTGTTTTATTACTTTCATCCTTATTGATGTTTGTTGTCACTTAACACGATGTCAGCTGGTGAATATTGACTTCTTCTTGTTTGTCTTCATTGAGATGAGCTGCTTGGGTTTTTGGTGAATCTTCACACATTTCACGGTTTTTTTTTATATGCAGAGCTGGAACTAATGGTTGTGTGATTTTTATTTCATGAGACATTTCATAGAATCATAAAGTCTGTTAAAAGCTATTGTCACTTATGAACGTGGTCATCACCTACTGCATTGCATTGTGGGATATTTATGCCAACGTAGTGTCCAGCGTTTACATACTGTACTATTGGTTTCACACTAAGGTTTTCAGAGATGCTAAAAAAATCTGTTTTAGTGTACTAAATATCATATAAATCTGGGATTTAGAAGGCAACCATTCACATGCACTGCAACAGGAAATAAACGAGAGCTGAAACTGTTAAATGGTCTCTATGACATAGTTTTATCACAACTGTAAGGAAATCCTGACGGCTCATTAAAAGGCACAGCTTCTGTATAAAGGCTTTGTGTATTTCTCTATGGATTGAACGTTTTAATACTTACACAGTATTTATATAGCACTCAGACCTGCTTTATAATAAAAAAAGACGTGGAAAGCTCACATTTTACAAAATGGGACCTTTAATCGTTTCACACATTAAACGGTTAAAGGTCCCATATTGTAAAAGAGATTTCCAAAGTGATATCTTAAAATAGGCCGTTTAGTCCAAAACTCAAAGATATTGAATTCACAATCGTATGAAACAGCGTAAAGCCGCAAATCTTCTAATCCAGTGTTTCCCCAAGCTGGAGGTTGGGACCCCTCGATCACAAGACAAATCTGAGGGGGTCGCCAGATGAAGTTAAAGAAAAAACATTATTCTGCTCCATAAAAGGATATTTATCCCCAAAAAATATTCAAACCAAACAATTTGAAAGGTTAGAAAAAACTCTTTGTGCTTGCTGGAAGTGCTCACACCTCATAGGAACATGTAACCCTTGATGAGGTCGTGAGTTAGTTTTCTATCTTTCTGACGGGTCACTAAAAAGTTGCAAGTCCCACTTGTCAGTCAGCGTGTGTATTGATCAAGGGCACTTCAGCAGGACAATGATATTATTGCTGTTGTGGGGATAAATCCTGCGACCTTCTGGGTGAAAGCCAGTGGTGCTGGATGCATCCTCGCAGCAGCTCCTTTTGTGCAGGTTTCCTGCATTAAAAACAGCAGACAAACAACTTCCGTGTATTAACCTTGACCTTAAATCTATATTGAAACACAAACGGTGGTCTCCGACTACTGCTTGTATCTTTCTGACATTAAAGAAAGAGGGGGAACGGTAACGATGCCTAAGTAAATTGGCAGCCGTGCAATTAAATGTGGGAACTTCCTCTCTGACTTAATTTATATGAGAAAGTTCATTCCCGGTGAATGTGCAGTGGCTGTTCAAGGGCAATGACTTTTTTTTCCCCCCCGTGCTGCATTCATTTCTCCTAATTTGCATAATGCTTGGCTGGTGGCTGTAAGGTGGCCAAATGCAGCAACATGTGAAGTTTGCATTATATAAAAACACTTAAGACCCAAGAGGGTGAACCTGTGCAGAAACATTAGTGTGCACTGAGTCTGACATGATTAAAGCGGTGTTGTCTATGTAGTCTAAAGGAGTGGTTCCTGTACTTTGTCATCCTAAGGACCCCTAAATAGAAACAGCACCTGCATGTGTGGTTAAGTCTTAGTCCAGAGGCCACCGTGTCTGGGGATTTCATACTGCAGTGAGAGAAATGAAGAAAACAAGCATTTTTAAGGAACTGATTATTTGTTTGATTTGTCCGAAAATAATGGAAAAAAAAAACTAAAAAAGTCCCAGAACCCAACTTGGCATCATCAAATAGTTTTTTTGTCCGACCAACAGTCCGAAGCTCAAAAATATTCAGTTTACAAAGATGTAAAACAGCAGTTAAAGTAACAAGACACTACATCCACTGGTCAATTTTGAGATGTTGAACTATTTTACTTTGACTTCTGTCAGAGTAGTGGGAAGAAAACCTCCAGAATTCACATTTAGCTTTTTATTTTACTACTTTGTCTGTTTACGTCTGTAGATTTCTCCCAAATTCACCAAATGTTAGCATTAGATAATGCCTCATTTGCATATTTAAATGTACCGTTTTGGAAAACTTGTAATGCAAAAAATAATGATTGTCTTAATGTAAGTAATCACCTGAGGAAGCTTCATGGTGAAGTCTGTTAGTTACATTTTATACCCAAATTCACATCGGAAGTCTCAGTAACTTAAAATGATCAATCATCAAAATCGTTGTCTCATTAAAAATCCATCTGTCGACTTATCTATGAATACAGTTATTGTTTTAGCAACTGAATTGAATACAAAAACAGGTTTTTAATATATTTTCATTTAAATTCGAATTACTTTTTAATATTGAAAAATGCAGTCAATATTAAGTGCTGCCACAACAATTAAGATAATCAAGGTTGTGCACAAGAACTTTTAATATATATATATATATATAAATACAGCTTTATTTGACTTTTATTTAAAGTGTGGCATCTCTCAATGGCCTTCACCAAACAAAAGCTAGCTTGCTAAAGATCCTTTTGAAACATCTTGAGAGTGTATGGTTCTGTTAAGTTGTTATGCTCCCCAATAACCTGAAGCTGTTTGAATCTCTGATAACAGCAAAACTTCCTTGGCCCACCAGTCAGCCGGGCTACATGCTATTCAGGAGCTGAATGGAGTTTCAGACATTGGTAATTCTCCAAGGTCAGGCCCCAGACACGCCTACACTCTTGGAGGCTTTTCTGCCACAAGAGGCTGGAAGCAACAGCCGGGGGGGGGGGAATGAACAAAAGCTTTCTGGGAAAAAAATGTTTAATGTAAAACATAGAGTTAGTGGTTTATGGACTGTTAGAGAAGATAGAGTGAGGGAAGAATAGGGTGGTCTTCTTTTATGTGGCTGTGTGAATGCACGCAAAATGTATGCAGTCCATAAACAAATGTGTGCACAGCATGGGTTTATTTGTGTATAGGTGCACGTGTACAGTACAAAGGGTTGTATCGATGGATAGACACAGTACAATGGGGCGCTGTGTGTTTTTACAGTAAAACCTCTCTCTCTATTGCCACATTGTGCCATCTGCGGTACGAACATTTATATATGCAACGACTTAACCCCTCAGCTCTGTTGCTATTTATTGAGGATTCTCCCTATGCTGTCCCTCCAATCCTCTGGATTTCCTGTAAATCTCCCGAGGCTGGCCAGCACTGGTGATTTGTGGTTGGCTAGTGGGCAATTGACACATTGATAAATCCCCCTCAGATGGGGTGCGATCCGTTTGAATCAATAGAGCCTTATCGGCTGACGGCCGTCACGGCTGCGACCATGTCCGTTCACCTCGGGTCCCTCAGAGGCGGCCTGATTTGTAGCATTTGACAACAAACATCGTCACGCCACGTGGTTCGTCAGAGAGTCCGCGGGCGTAAATGAAGGCAGGACGTTGTCTGTCAGCGAGCAGCTGCACAGAGGATGGGAGACAGACACAGAGAGAAGGGAGGTGGACACAAAGAGAGACAGGCAGAGATGGAACAAAAAAAGACTCGTAGGATATTGGAGGATTTTTCTTTTTTTTATAGTAAATATGTCTCATTTACAGTTTCATAACCTGCTACCAATGACAGAATAAAAGCAGAGCTCCTAACATATCCTGCGGTAGTCGAGGGATTGAAATTGAACACCACATCCGCAGCACCACGAGGCTTCAGTGTGGCTTGTTCAGCTTCAGCCAGAGGATCCACATGGCTCGTGTCCACTGGCCAGGCTTTAGCTGTTCTCCGGCCCGTCTGGCTCCGATCCAGCTTCTCCTCTGTCTTTAGATCCGAGCCAAACGTAGCCGGTCCGCGGCTCAGCCAGCCACATTTTTTTTACAACTTGGCGAGACTCAAGCTGCCCAAAGCTCCAGTTTGGAGGATTAATGGTTACTGGTTCTAAATGGAGCATCGCCTGCATATAATGGAAAAGTTCTAAAGGAACATTTAACTTTATTAGCTAGCGCTACTAAATGCATATTTAATTTACAAAATAAGTGATATGGAGGAGAGCAATGAAACTGTCAAGTGCCATTTGTTTTATTGTGGTCAAATGAAGTGCTGTTCATGTTGCATGAAATGTGGTTGTTATTTTTAGATTTCTCTGTTGTCTGGGTGGGTTTAACCAAAGCATGTCATACGTTTGGACCCTGCCCGAGCCAGATATCATTAGACTGACAAAATGAACTATATTGATACAGAGCAGAAAATATTATTCATTGTTTTTTTAAATATTGGTAACATTGAGTCTCTTAAAGAAACCATATTTTTAAAGTCTCTGTGGGTGAAACGCTGCTTAAATCTGGATGTGGGGAGGTTAACTAACCCTCTTCTGTACAACTGAATAAGGGATTTTAAGGAAGACAGAATTCTGCAAAAGAAGAGAAGTGTGAGCTTAAGTAAAACACTTTTCATTAAAACAGTAAGAGGAAGCTTACTGAGGAGTCTTTAAAACGGAGTGATGGCGGGGGGGGGGGGGGGGGGGGGGGGGGGGGGGCCTCGGGATGACAGCAGCACTCGAAAAATGTATCTCCAACACTAAATCAAGGCAGATTATGTCAAAATGGGGATCACACTTCCTCATGAAATCCCCGAACCTGTTTTAGCAGCAGGGAAAGTTCAGTTGGAAGGTTTTGTGCTCGGCACCATGAAAGAAATGTAACTGGTGAACTTGTGATAATCCGTGTGTTTGAACTTGCACAGTACATAAATGTAGTGGAGTAAAAACTCAAATGGAAGTGGAGTGGAATTATAAAGTAAGATGGAAATACTCAAGTGAAGAACAAAACCCTCAGAATGGTATACTTCAGAATAGGCTCCTGGAATTCTGTACCAAGTTACTTTCAATTGCCATAGACCTCAAACTAATTACATTACATGTAAATAACCTATATTTTTGACAAGCATACTTAAAAGGATGTTGATGTTTTTATTTGTATTAAATTCCATACGTATTGTAATGTAAACAATTACATGGAATGCACGTTGGAGCTTTTATTTTGTGTTCAAAAGAGACCGTCGAAGTCGCTACAGTACATAAAGTCATTAAAACTTATTCAAGGAGTTCTAGACATCAGCTGCACAGAACAGGGTCATAGTTGCACAGTGAGATCTGCTATGTGTGTGTGTGTGTGTGTGTGTATATATATATATATAGAGAGAGATAGAGTTAGAGAGAGAGAGTCCTGTTGACCCTTCGTTTGACTGTCAATCCCAGGAGGTCCCGCCCCCTCCTGGTGCTGGATTATGGGTTGAACTCCATCTGAATGAGGAGTAGCACCAAAGTCAGTCTCTTCTGAAATAGATGCATTCATATAAAACAGACACCACACACACACATGCTGGTAGTTCACACCAGCTGATTCTCACAGTATGACACAGTTATAGTCAAACACACACACACACACACACACACACACACACACGGCAGCGCGTGCAGTCCGTTCCCAGCGGACAGCTGGCCAGTGAGACATTTGCATACACAGAGAAAGCCTGGCACGTTTCCACACAGTACACTGATTGACCTAATGGGGGTGCTATCATTACTGGTCAACATTTTCATTACAATATATGATGTTTTTGACACAGTCGGCCCAGTTTTTGATGAAACTTGCACCATTGACACATTTGGGTAAGTGGTATGGTGCTGAAGGGAAAAGGGTAGTCAACTTTCCAAATATTAAAGGCCATAACTGCTACCATAACTTCCTTATTGTTATTTTTTTTAATTAGATTTTTTACAAATATTCGCGTAAAATAGTCTTCAGTTTCAGTTTAATTCAATCAACAACAATTTTGATAATTAATTAATGAGGAGAAAAGGCCAAACATTTGAGGATTTGCTGCTTCCTTCTGTTTTTTCATTATTGTACATTTACAAACATTTTGGGGTTTTGGAGAGTTGGTTGAAGAAAACAGTTTTTTTAAACAGTTTATAGACCAAATGATTAAACAATTAATCAAAAAGACGGTTGTGAGATTAATTGATTATGGAAATAATCATTGGTTGCAGCCTGTCTTCGCAGAAGGATGCCTCTTGTTGTTTCCGCATCATCGATGAGGATGATGTCTATTTTGGACATTGATAGAATTAATTAAAAAATGATAACTTGGACTTAGACTTGGACAAATCTTCCATTAGCCTCGTACTTGTTAAACCTCCACTCAGTCTCAGTTCAGTCTGTAGTTCACAGTTCAGCTGATTGGTTTGCCATCCGAAAGACCTCCACACTTACTCACGATCACCTATTGATTGAGCAGCTGGATGAAGGTCCAGGTTTACGTCCTCCTGACCACATCGCTTCCTCTTTGCATCAGACTCGCCGTGTTGGAGACACGCTGACCTGCGAGGCCGCTCCGGTCGCTGCTTATCGGGCTTTGACGCTGCTCGATGGTGACAGCGCTAATTGTCAGCATCTGGAAAGTGCTTGCCATCCCTCGGCCCAGAATGAAACGCAGTGATCTGTCATAACGTGCCAGAGGAAATTAGCATCAGTCCAACGTCGGCGGGTGGAGGGGGCGAGGGCAGGGGAGGAGAGGGGGTCGTCCCGCCAACATGATCTGAGGTTTTTTGGGAGGAGGGGGGAGGAGGGTAAACGGCTGTTAGAGGAATCATTTCAGGCCAAAGAGATTTACAGAGTGTACACTGACTACTGCTTCTGTAGATCTTTATAACTAGTACTTCTATGTCTACCGTTATTACCACTGATACCGCTACAATTACTACTAAAACTATAGTGTTCATATTCTTACTATTTCTACTACTGTTTCTTTGCCTAACTAGAAGCATACAACTCCACCATCCCCACCACCACCACTGCAAATAATAATAACGATGACAATAATAATCATGATAAATGATACATAATAACGGTGTGAATAGCTCTTTTGAAGGTACAAGTTGAAGGTGTCGTCACCTGCTGTGGAAAGTAGAAGCAGCAGTGAATAATACAGCTGTTGGACCTCAGCTTGTAATTCAGACTTGTAGGAGCCCGAGGCAGGGCTCTCCCAAAGTCCAGGCTTTAAGAAAAGTAAAGGTTGCCAGGCTTTGGCTTTACATCGACCCGTATAGGCTCAGGCCAGCAGCCAGCATTGAGATCACGTTTTTGAACCTGATTTATAGACTCATTTTTACATGCTTTTTATCTCGTTTTGTAGCTGTCAGCCTTTAGTTCTCATCCTTCCATGTAGTGATGTCTTTTTATGGGCCTGTCATCGTTTATTTTACGCATGTAATGTATTTGACTGTTTTACAGTGCATACTTGAACCTTTTTGTACACTCAAATGTAAGAACAGTGATTTAAATAAAGCTCATAATATTCCTTTTAATGAAACCCCCCCCCCCCCCCCCCACCCCCCCTTCCCGAAAACGAGCCAATCTACAATAAAGGAAATACTTGCCCTGCTGCACTGCTGGCTTCATATATCAAAAACAAATCTTATTTATCTTGTCTCATATAGCATGCATGGACACAACATCTTTGACTTATCAAAATGAATCAATATTGAATTTATGTAAAAATGCAGCAGCGCAAGAGCAACAACCCGGATGAAGGAAATTCACTGAGTTATTAAAAAATATGAAGATTTTCATACCAAACTGAAACGACCCATGGTCCTTTGAGAGCACGATATTTCTACATAGTGCATATATTCTGTATTTTTAAGGATATTGATGAACTAAAGATAATTATTCTTTAGAAAAAGTGTGTCGAATAACCCTGAGGAAGTCCTGCCTCTGTCTAACTGTAGTGTTCTTTTTGTCCTTTAACAGGAAAGTGACAGTTTGTGGTGGGACGCCTTCGCTACAGAGTTCTTTGAGGAGGATGCCACCCTCACACTCTCCTTCTGCCTCGAAGATGGACCAAAGAGATACAGTAAGTGCAATTAGTCCAACTCAACGGATCGGATCAGCACAAAAGAAAAAAAAGGGAGCAAATATAACTTGTAGAGATCCCTGATCACGTTTATTTTGCCGCTGATACTAATTGCAGATCAGTATTGGTCCGTATTGTTGTTTGATTATGGCAGCTGGTCTACAAGGCTCCAGACAATTTTTCTTTGCCACTTCAAGAGCTCTTAAGGCAGTAAACCATCAAAAATTCTAAGTGTTGTTCTTTTAACTTGTCATAGTCACCTATACTGTTTTTTTTACGATATGATATGTGAACACATCTTGGTAACGTTATGATTTATCTTCGCCTAATACACTGAACAGAGCCCGAACGCATCCTAATGTAACTGAATGGAACCTTCGTTCTCCTGTCAATTTAAACACAGATTGATTGTTTACACATTGTAACAGTATCAGAGATCGGCGACCACAAAAGCGTAATTGCCGATGTCCTGATCGCATATTTGACTGAATATTGGCGGATAACGATCGTCAGTAAAACTTTATTGCACACTGTGATGGTTGACGTTAACCTGTGTAATTAATCCGCGCTTCACATCCGTACGGACCACGGATCGGCAATGGTCCGTTACACCACTATCCACCAGGCATTGAGCTTTTTTTCAATTCTATTCAAGTCGTACTGCCCTCCAACGCACCTGTCATACAGTCGTTTGTTGCATTATGTTCATATGTTATACATTCTGGTATCTCATTTTCTTAAACCAGCAGGTACCACCTGGTAATATGCCCACGTCTGTTAGAATTAGGTTGCTAGTGTCCCAATAAGACTCTCACTAAAGAGATTTAGTGGCTGTGAGGGACAAACCACCACAATGTAGCAGTGTTACATTTTAGATAAACATCCCTCATACCTCAGTGTTCAATCATTCCTAGGTATGATTTTTTGATGAACTGGGAAAACATTTTTATTTGGTATTTCCACTTTGCTTCAACTTGCTTTGTTTACTTCCACTTAAGTTATTGATATCCTACATTTCCCAAAATGCCTTTTAACACCTCTTAGAAAAAAAAAGTGTGAGCCTGAAAGGAAAAGATGTGTACCACTGAGTCAAACATTTCTGCATGGTGCTCTACTGAGTGTCCTCTCAGTGAGAAAATTGGTATCTCCCCCCCCCCCCCCCCCTCTAACAATACTTTTCTCTCTGTATGTGATTGCCGAACATTGGTGCAACATCACACGCAAATACTGGGAACCTCTCTCTGACAATTTCATCACAGACCTCTATTGTGGCCTCTGCTTTTTAAATAGGGATGTATATGTGAACCGCAGTTTTGAAAATAGGCAAATTATTGGGTATAACTGTATTGAAACGCTGCACAAAACATCTGCTTTTGTGCACGATCGTAATGTCGGCGCTTTAAGAAAGTGCGAAGCAATCTTGGCACTTTTTACCGAGATGAGTGCAATGCAACCTGATACCGTATCCGCACTGTGAATGTTTTACTTTCAATAGAGTTGAGAAGTTGGAGAAGTCGTGTTGGTTCTTCAAGAGTTCCAGATGTAATGGCTGGGTTCACTTTCTGGCATTAAAGGCTTGGATCTCTCCTTGTCAAATCAACAGAGCAAAAGAAGACCAGGCGCGTTACGAAAGAAAAAGCTCTTTGTCTATTGTACAACGCTTGTATACATAAAAACCTGAGGAGAGAAGTCAACAACGACTCCCAAGGAGCATTTTGGTGACAAACATCCAATCATAGACTTTAGAAATCAGCGTGATACTAACACTGACCTTAAGATAAAGATTTGCACTTCATAGAAACACGATAAAAGATTTTTGCAGGTAAAATAACTTCAGTTATGAACTCTGGGTCATTTCGGATTCGATTGGCAAGTATGGCGTTTTGTTCTGCAACGACAAAAAAATTTGCTGCAACTCTGATTTTGCGCCTCTTCAAAGCAACGATGTCTGAGAGCCAAATACGATACCAAACAAAAACAAAATTAAAAATATGGTTTCATAGAAACAAAATCTCATGTCTGTGAGTTAAGTATAAAGCTGGAGCCATGAGTAAAAAGTAAAAAAAAAATACCTCACGTCGTATCTTGTTTGTGTATTCTGAAAACCGTTCGTCAAGAAATAGTTACACCAGGTAACTCTCACTGAGTCCACAGATGGTTAACTGCTACGCTTTAAGGTTGTTGGTAGGAATTAGGACCGTACCAAATAATTGTTTCTTTAAATCATTCATATTTATTCTGTTAAAACACAGTATTTCTGCACAGTTGCAGGTAAAGATTAGGCTACATTAATCATTTGTTTCCCCCTATAATCATTATGAGCACCACTTCACAGACGGGTGAAGTGAACATACCAACAGACTCGGTAGTGAATAGTATTATACTATTTGTAGTATTAGAAAATGAAATCGAGGATTTTCTAATTTCTTAACGGTGATGATGTCATAGATTATGACGACTGATATTCGAAGCCTCGTTAAAAAAAAATACAGACATTTGTTCCAGCCCTGGTAGGAATATGTTGTAGCTTCAGAGAGAGCCTGGCAGCTGTTTCCACTCTATTTCTATTTTCAAGTCAGTTTTTTTTTTTTTTTTACTGCCCAGAACCTCTGTGCAAAGTCACCACTGGTTGCCTGGCAACCTCATGCCAAGAAGTTTCTGTTGTTTCACCAAGAAATATATTTACAGCCAATAACTCTGCCTAAAACAACGAATTGTTTCTGATTAAACAAACAAGATACAATGTGTTAATTAGTGTGCTTTAGAGGTGTTTGGATTGAGCCAGGCTAGCTGTTTCCAGCCGCTAAGCTAAGCTAAGCTAACTGCCGCCCATACTAAGTTTCAGGGAACGTTTTTCAACAATTCGTTCTGTGTGCTAAGAACTCAAGTTAGAAACACCAAGACTGCAGCCACAGTATGTGGTCTTCAGCAGGCAAATGACAGAGCAGAGGCTGTTATTGAATTTGAGATATTGTCCCCTTCATCTCATCTGCATAGGTTCGTGTTTTGATATCTGAAACATATTGAATATCACACAGACATAGATAAGGACGTGGTGCTCTGAAATGAGCAGATGTGTGTGTGTGTTTGTGTGTGTGTGTGTGTGTGTGTGTGTGTGTGTGTGTGTGTGTGTGTGTGTGATTCAGCTCAGTCATGGAGGAGGATGAGAGAGAGAGAGAGAGAGAGAGGGAGTGGAGGATTGTTGTGAGCCGGGCCCTGGTTTGCTTTTCAAATGTAAAAATAAAAATCCCCAGTGGTGTAGAGACGGTAACCCTGTTCCCCCGGGAACGGGAGGCTTAACACCATGGCAATGATGACTCACCGTCAGTCGCAAGCCTCTCTCGATTCAGATTCAGGTGCGCTAAGTTACACACATGCACACAGACACAAACACATCCTCCAGGAAACATCCACCACGCTCATATGTACCCAGCTGCAGAACCGACTCGAAAGAAAAACTAAGAATGACATCCTCTGATAGTATGATGTGTGTATATATATATATATGTATATATGTTATGCTAATCACATTGTCATATTGCTTATTACTAATTTAAACACAGGTTGGGTTTAGCACTTGACTTTTTAATTTGCCAAACGTGTCATAATGAAGATAATGTAGACTCGAGACTCTACTGCTGGTTTCATATCAGTAGAGACAACTAGGAATATGAATCCACATGTACATCATTATGTTCTCGTTTTCATATCAAATAATGAATTAAAAACCCTTTTTTAAACTGTGATATGTAGAAAAATCAAAGGACAGACAGACAGAGAGACTCTTTCCGTTTTAGTTCGATATCAACACACTTTGCTTATTTTTGTTGCAGCTAACTCTACTCTTATCTAAAAGAAGATGTAATAACATTTAAGTAAGTCTGCAACCAATGAGTTTTTTTTAGTATTTATTAATCTGCCAATTATTTTCTCAATTATTCAGTTCGTCCAAAATCACATTTTCCCAAATCCCCAAGCTGACGTCTTGATATTTCTTCTTTTTTTTTTTTATATTGTCACTTTAGAATGTGAACATGTTTGTGATGCAATGCACACAGAAGAATAATGCATGTACATGTACTAATATGTGGCTCAGTGTTTCTAGCAGAGTTGCAGTATTTGAATATGTTTGTTTTTTTACCTTGAGGCTTTTTGTCTTCATTCTATTACACAGAATCCTTCTTGTTGCGCGGACATTTGTGTGTTATCAGTCACTCCTGCAATCCTTTGTTTTATTGTACTTTTTTTGGCAGTTTGGCAATTTAAGCTCACTCTGCTCATTGTTAGTCACTCTGAACAAGAGCATCAGCTAAAAGCCTAGCATATCAAATGTAAACGTGACCAACAGTGGCCTTAGTCTGAAGGAATCTTTGCTCGCCGCCCTGTGAACGTGCGCATTGACATGTAGTTATCACCACGCGGGTCAGAACAACACTGACCGGTGGAGATGTGAGGGTGTGGGGAGGAGCACAGTTAGAGGAGGTACAACAACACAAAAGGTTGTAACATTTTTCAGTCGTACAGAGTCTCTTCAGACCGTTGTACGAAGTAGAACAACATGTTTAAAGTAAGTTGTCAGTGAGAAGCAGTATGGACTCTGAATTCTCAGGATGAAGTGATGAAGGCTGACCCGAGTGCTTCAATCGACGTCCAATGCGTTGTTTTTTAGTTGGAAGAAAGTATTCCAGCTTGTGTAGCTATAGCAGACTGACTGACCGAAGGTTCTCCTTTAACTCTCTCTCCTTCTTTCTCTCTCTCTTCTTCTATGTGTGTGTGTGTGTGTGTGTGTGTAATGCGTGCATTATGTGTGAGACAGATTGATAGGGTGAATAGTTATGTTTTTCCAATATCCTCGTATATTTCTCACCGAAGCTTGGACGCCCCAGACAGCCTCATGCTTAATATTATGGAGCTTTGTTTAGCTCTACAGTACCACACATTTGTCACGGTACTTCTAAACTAAAGAGAGAATATTTCTATTTTTAAAGATGAACATACTAAGAAAACGAAAAGGGCAACATCTTTATATTTGTGTTTTATTATACGGCTACAAAACATTTTTTGCATATTTGATATTCCATTAAAACAATCACTTTAGGTATAATGTATATAGGTATAAATGTAAGAACTCCAATCCTTGTTGGAACTGAATTATATTTTTTGAGTCATACAGTAGCTTATACGATAATTACGAGGAAGTAATCATTTCACTCCAGTCTGAGGTGCTCTAATTTCATACCGCTCAGCGGAGGGAAAATAAGAAAAGCCAATTTACCTAATCAGTTTTTAGTATTGCATGGACCTGTGTGAGGTGTTTGTAACTCGTCTCCGGCTGGTGTTTATTGTGGCCTCTAGAAGGAAATGGATCATATTGGAAAAGGCTTGTCTGTTAATTGTTGAGGGATGAACCCTTAATGCGTGTATGTCCGCCCTGAGGCTCCAATTCTTTATGCTGAAATCAGTTTTGACCCTTAACGAGGGCTGATATCGATAAACAGACAGCTCATTGTCAACTTTGTCAGTTTTGATAATCGATGAATCATGTAAGTCATTTATCAAGTTAAAAACGGCAAACATTCCCTCTATTCTGCCTCTCAGGATGTGCTGCTTTTCTGTGTTGTAAAGTGAATATAATGGGTAATGTAAGACAAAATAAGTTATTTAAAACTTCACGTCATGCTCTGGGGAGTTTTAATGAGCGTTTTTTTTCACGAATTCCTGACACTTTTCCCAGACAGAAAACTTAACACAACCAAACACGCATCATAAACACTAGAGACCATCTGGCGATGGGATCACAACAGCTGCGACATCAAATCGGGCATCAGGCATCAGGCCAGGGGCGTGTAGTAGAACTCGGCCTTTAATTTGTTCTACACACCTGTAAAGTTTAGTGATACAGCCTCACGCTGGCTCGGCTGGTAATAAAGTTTGAGTTCAACAGAAGTGTAGTACTGAATCTGACACTGCTCACAGAACGGGTGGCTGTTGAAAGCCTTTAGAGAACATCTTTCCCAAAAATGTCAATCAATCACTGTTTCTGCCTCCTAAAAACTGCAAATCATTGGAACAGCTTTGCAATTTGAGGACAGTTTTCATTGAGCTTTGTGACATTTAACTTACTATTTGATTAATCAAAAATAATCGATCATGAAAACGATCATTATTTGCTGCCTTAATTTCAAGGACAGGGTATTGTTCTTTGGCTGGTAAATGTATTGCTTTACCAACTACAGACTTCAAACCCCTTCAAATGACAGTTTGGTGAAATGACAGATATCCGACGGTCTTAAGAGCCGGAGCGTGTTGCTGCTGTCTGAATAATTCCTGTGTCACCAATAAAAAGCAAACTCCAGATCGTCTGTTGTGTCTAATTGTAATCTACATGTATCAGTAACAAAAACCATGTCAGAGGACGACATAAGCAGCTTATCCAGACAGATTACTTTTTCTTTTTTTTTTTTTTTGCCTCGCCTTGTTCTTGCAAAGATTTGAATAGCGCTAAATGTGAGCAGTGAGAATTTTTAGTCTCCAGCATGTCGTAATATTTTATAGCATCTTTGGAAATAAAAATGTATTAAAGCCTTCTATTGCTATGGCAATATATTGCTTTGATAAAAGTTAATACTTTTAATGTGTGCATCGTGTTTTATCTTTGGAGGGAGAGTGTTTTGGTGCATTTTTGTGTACCCCTGTACGGGTGTAAAACCATTCTCCATCTGTACGGGCCAATTATTGTTTTCTACAACGAATATTCAGCAACTCTATCTAATTATACCCCCAATTGCCATGGCCTTAACATTCGCCCCAGTACCTTGTCTGGCTCTGCAATCTATGAGGCATCTGATGAAAGCTGCACTCCATGATGCAATCAAAGAGCAAGGCTCATTTTAGAAGTAGCTAGTTCAAACAAGAGAGGGAAAACTCTGCATGTTTAGTGGGCTGATTCAGGGCAAACTGCAAAAGTGATTCACAACACATTTACAATTCATCTAGTTATTCTTGCATTGCGGCTCGCAATAATTGCAGCGATAAAGTGACCACAGCTAATAATCTTTAAGCAAGCGTGAGGGCATAATGAGGAGGAAGGAAACACGGGGAAACGGCTTTAACGCGTTCGTGAGGTAAGCTTAACAAGGGACTCGATTGGTTATAGGAATTCAAACAGGGAAGGTTTTAATCGATGTTTTATATATTTTCTTAGGCAAGTGTTGCACATACCAACAAAATAATATAAGAACTAAGTTGTAGCAACTTAGGTCTGATTTCATCTGAAAATAAACTTATTATACGTACAGTTAAACATTACTTCTTTACAGATTTTAATCCAATGAAACACAAGCATTGCTGTTGTGTAAGACAGATAATGTTCTGTTTACATATCAGTGTCAAACTCTGCAGTAAAACCGGGTAAATGTGCTGTAAAATGGAAACAGTGCACCAAAAGGGGCTAAAACGCTGCATAAAGCTGCAAGGTTTCATAAACATTCCTTGTGGTTGCATCAGTGCAAATGACATCATTCGCATTGAGTCATTTGACTTCCTATTAATAAGACATTATTCATTTGATTAAGTCCCCAGTTCTGAAATATGATCCACCACATAGCCCCTCATATAATTGTGTCTTCAACACTTTGGCTCCTTCCTACAGTCATCGTAATGTTATTGATGTCCAGTGTGTCCTCCGTATATCATTTTATAATGATGTTAGTCTGAGTCAGGACCTCTACATATCTTAATGATATTACCAGCCAGTCTCAGCCCAGTATCAAACAGAGGATGCTTTGGCCCTGAACATAAACTAAATGATGTTTACAGACAAGAGCTTATACGGTATCTGTGTGAAAGAACCTGAATGGAGGTCTGAGATGGAAGGATAAGTCCAGCGCTGTGATCTGACTCCCTTGCTGTTGAATAAAAGATTGACAGCGGACGACTGGGAAGGGCTTGTTTGAGGGAGGCTGTGTTATTGAATTGGGTGGTGGAATGAAGAGAAGGAGAGGTGGAGTCCCAAATGAAGGTATGGGAGTGGTGCAGTGTCGGGCCTGTCTGTCTGTCTGCGTGTGTGTGTGTGTGTGTGTGTGTGTGTGTGTGTGTGTGTGTGTGTGTGTGTGTGCTGGTGTATCTATGCCTCCGTATCTGTAGCTTATCTCTATTCGAGCAAATGTTTGTGCCGTGAATGTGCGAGTGAATGTGTCGGTGTGAGAGTTAAAGGGGTGATGCTTCTGTGGAGGGGGTTGTTTTGAAAAGAGGAAGGGGGTGCGGAGGGTTGTGGTGGTGGTGGTGTGCGCGGCTGCTTTACAGAGAGATGGATAGGATGGATTGAAGGTGTAGAGCGGTGATTGGCAGGCGGGATGATGCGGCCCTGGCTCAGCTGCAGCGCAGAGATGTAGGCTGCTGCTGATTGACAGTTGGGCCAAGCCTGGGAACCACAGCGCTGGATCGGCCGCAAAGAGAGACTGAGAGAGAGAGAGGGGGAGAAATTATAGATTTAAACCAAAAATATGTAGTCACAACATTTTGCTTTCTGTTCCTGGATAGTTCGATACTGCCATCTATTGTAAACTACACTTGTGGTGTATTTTCACAATATTTCCGACGGTTGACGACGTGCTAATCCAGCTTCTATGTGTTTAACTGTGTTGTGCAAAGGGAGAATGATGAAGGGAGGACGACCGAATGACAGCAAAACCTTCACAGAAACGAACAATGAGTCATAAGGAAAGCCCGGGGAGGGTGTAGAAATCTATTAAATGTATGTGAGCAGGCAAAGTAAAGTAAGTGGTCTGCAGTGCATCTCTGAATAACAAACATCTTACTTTCATTCTTCACTATAGCTTGAGCCTTCAGCTTGTTTTGTTTTCATTATCCAACATTTTTTATATATTTCTTCTTTAATTGTTTTTTTTAGTTTATAAAATGCAAAAAGCTATAGAGAAATACTCTCACAACTTCTCAAGAGCCAAAAGTGACGACAAATTGTCTACAAAAATCGCAAAATCCAAAAATGAAAGAGGCCAGAAGCAATTTTCCGTTAGTAGGTTTGGCATTTGTCAAGTTTCCGAAAAAAAACACACAAGATCCGACAGCATCTCACTTGCATGGCAGCTAAGATGGCCGATGACAACCCCTCCTCAGGGGCCCCGACGCCGACGCCGAGGCAAGTCAAGTAATCGCAAAACTGATTACCACCGCGTCTCATGTTTCAGAAAACGTGCAGTTGTTCACTCCGGTGCAGTTGTTCTTTTACCAGAAGAGCGTGATTCTCCTTATTGTGAATCATTTACTTAAATTAAGATTAAACATGACAAATACCTTTAGTCTTTAGGACTCCGATGACTATACACTTGGTGTCAAAAAGTTAGTCTTCTAATATAGTTTGTTGCCTTTAATCCATGTGCTCCAGTATATTTTGGACCCAAGCTTCTCTTGATACAAGTGTGCCCTATTCTTTGAGCTCCGGACAGGTCTTAAATTCCTTTTGAGGCGGTTGAAGTGAGCTTAACCTCCTACTTAACTTTAGTCTTTGATAAACGCTAATGAATTGAACAATTTGTATCGTGGGCGAGTAAAAATTGGCTTTGGGTAAGTACATTTCTGACCCACTTGCCCGGCTGAACTTTGACTGTGATTGCTCTAAGACCAATGCAACTACAGTAGTCTCTCTTATTTCCATTTATCATGCTTCCAAATGGATAGTAGTAAAAATATCCTGCACCCACAACATTGGTGTTGGATCCAGTGAGACATTCCAGTCCAGGAACTTTGCCTAAATTGGCCATTAAAAAGTTTAAAAAGTTCACACTTAGTGTTATTAAATAATTATTAATGGAATCAATTCCAATTATGTTTGTGTTATTTATACACTGTCTGACTGCAACGCCTGCCTGATGCCAATTAAGACATTGAGTTTGGCCAGTTGATGTTTAGTCGGTGCCAGAACGTAAAAGGTTTTTCTATTTCTGTCTATTTTTCACCCAGCGATAAGCACCGTTATCGTTTCCTCTCTGCAACTGGCCTCCCCTCCTCTCTGTGTGTGGCTTGTGCAACCAATCAGATCGGACGCCACCGGTCTGAGTTAAGAGTTGTGTAAGGTGAACACGGTGGTGGTGGTGGTGGTGGTGGTGGCTACTTCGCATTACCAAGCAAATAGTAGAACGGGGGATGCTTATTTCATCACAGAGGTTACATATCACAGGGTTGATGAATGATGAATCAATCTTATACCGTAGTCCTGGCAATTATTAAGTGAGGCAGATCAAGCCGGCAGCAACAATAATCGGGGGCAATCGCTCGATTGACTCGATTGCAGCTGTTCCGTATGTAGCTGACAACCCACCATCAGGTCTTATTAACGTAGTAGAAAGACAAAAGAAAGGAGACGTGTTGCTGCCGTGTGAATAGAATAGCTGTAACTGTAGAAACATACGACACTTTGGACTTGTATAGAATCATCTCGATCATATATTTGAAGTGCGTTCATCATCAATGATTGAACGTATTTTTGGTGTGTCATTTGTTAGAGGATTTTAAACATTTTGTGATAATGAATATTTTAAATTGAGTCTCTTTTGCTTTTAAGCATTCCGGCTCCGACTCTCTGTGCTAAGTGGAAAACCATTTTTGAATATAATATAACTGTAACTTTCGGGCCTCAAATTAGCCGTGTAACTTGAAAAAAAAAAACGATGCAATTAAAAGTATTAGGAATCACCATCAAAGGGAAGCAAGAGACGAAGAAGGAGTGATACAGGAGTGAAACTCTCTGCCCTTATTATTCTCTTGTCTAAATCCACCTTTCGCAGTCCTACCAATCAATAACAGAAGCAACTGATGTGAATCCAGTTTTGATTTTTGTTATTCTCCTGGCGATCTTTTAATGCAGTATGTGTGGAATCTGTGGGTGTAAGCACAGTGTGCATTTTTTATCTGAGAGTCTGATGAAAATATACAGCAGCAGGGGCGCGCTGTGGCTTTGTTGCACTGTCTGACCAGAGAAGAAAGAGATAGGCCTTTTAAAGACATAATGTGGTTCTTCTGAGGCTGCCGGGAATCATAGCCTTTTTCGATTTTAAAACAATATCCGATGTCTGAAATAATTGACGCCTACTCTTGTTAAAAAAGCCCGACGGCATGCAAGTAAAGCACATTAGGACGTACCTGCAATTCATTTGTTCGACAAAGCAAAACGGAGGACTCTCTACTTAAAAAAATATTTTTGTGGGCTCTTGCTATTTTCATGTGTGCCATTACTTCACTTACACCAAGTACATTTCATTTATTAAGTGCTGTCAACAAACAACAAAGGACGTGAAAGACAAATAGTACATTTAAAAGAACAGACTTCCCAGTTCGTTTCAATACGTGTGGAAGTGTTGGAGTAAGAAGAATAGTCCAATTTGGGAAAACGGTATATTAAGTTTCTCATTTATCTGAAAGGGACTTGAACCCGACCTAGTTTCCGAGAGGTCCTTTCCTTATTGGGATTATGTGCATGACAGCCAAGCAGTGAGCTATGACGTTTAGCCGCTGGCAGGAGGGCCCATAATTTACCATAAAAAATGTGTTCTGGACTTTTTTCTAACAATACATGACTAATGGCTAAAAACTTTTCTTCACAGTAAGTTTAGAATTTGAAGCAAATTGGCTTCTCAATTACCAAAAGAGTAAGCATGGCACTTAAAAGAAAATCTGGAAATACTACATGGCTGGCTTTTTTTTACATCATCAGGCCTGTGCTAATATGAAGCTGGGTGTCTGAAGCCAGCCTTTAACTTGATGTAGCACATCATCTACTGTATGTGGGCATATCGGAGGTTCGGAGTGACTGCAAGCAAGTAACTTGGCCTGATTGTAGTGGTGTGATGTTGTTGCACTACATTGTGAATAGGATTGTAATATATATATATAAGCCGATATTTTGATTTTGAGTGGGTATGTGTACAAGTGTGGTACTTGTTTGACCAACTACATGAACAGTGCAAAACAGAGAAACATTCATCAATTCATCTAATCACTGATACATCTGTTATTTAGTCTTAGATATGGTAAGGTGCATCTATGCTACACAAACCCACGGCTCCTTCACAATGGTATCGTCTGTAGTAGTAGAGTCTGTGTACAGACTTGGTGAGTTGTCAGTCGGTTTGGTTTCCAGGTGGCCTGGATCAGGGTGGGAACCACTGTATGTAGCTAACAGGAAGTAGGGAACAGCTATCGGAGGGCACCAGCTGTCCGTGAGGATGGGCAGGTCCACTGGCTTCCTGTTTCTCAATGCTCCGTGTGCCCCGGAGCAAAACAAAACCAGCTTCCCTTTCCAGTTTGAGAAACAATAGATGTTGCAAACAGCAATCCTCTTCTCCCTCTAGTCCTCCTTCCTCACCTCTTCTTCGTCTTTTTCTCCACCACATTATGCTCCTCTCTTTTCCTCTTGCGCTCCATTCTCGACTCATTTTCTCCTCCAGATCATGCTTCCTTTTGTATCCTCATCAGTCCTCCTTTCCTTGCTTCTTCTGCCACGTTGTCCTCCCTCATCTCCTCTTTACTCTCCCTATCCTCCTCCTCCGTCTCCCTCAACCTACTTCTTCCCTTTATCATGTTCCTCCGTCTATCGGTTGTGTAGTTAGAGTGTGTATATGTATCTAAACATGTACAGTCTTTATTGTGTGTGCGTGCATGGCTGTTAGATGATGAATGCAGTCAGTATGATGGTTTGTTGAATTGTATTGACGGACGGAAAAAAGCCACACATTTATAGTTTGTACATACAAAACATACAACATACAACTTGAGACAAATAATCAAAATTCTGTGCAACACAATATATTTTTCAGCATCTTCAGAATTTGGAATATTACGAGTATAACTACTTTTACTTTGTTTTCAAATCGTTGTGAACCTACGTTTTTTTGGAATACATGAAATTGCATTAAAAGCATCCTGGGAAAGCCGTCCCATGAGGTCTCTTACGGGACACGTCTGCGATTTGTTTTTGCTCAAAATGGAATTTGTAAATGTTTGCTACAAGTCATGATGACAAAAATGCAGTTCATGAAAAAATGAAGAGTGAAGTGCAACATAAGCTTTTAACAGCAGAAGGTTCCAGAAAGGTCAACAAGATGAGCTTAGAGAGAGAGACAGAGAGGTTTTATTAATAATGAATAGCATTTTCATCCGCACACTGGAGAGTAGAAGAAGAACTCCACCTGGAAAACATGCAGTGTATGCATACCCCCCCCCCCCCCCTCCACACACACACACACACACACACACACACACACACACACACACACACACGGGCACGGGCACACAGATGCATACACACAGGGTAAGCTCCTGCCGATATACAACACAACACAGTGAGGCAGTGAAAGAGCTTGTGAGCATACACACACACACACACACACACACACACAAAATCGCAGAGAGAGGGCACAACTGGTCTCAAATACAAATAAGAAAAAGTGTTTGGCATATGTAGAAAAACACACATACAGTACACACACACACACACACACACGGCAGAAGAGCACATTCACAGTGCAAAGTTATTGGCACATGGAGAAATCCATATTTATATATAATACAGTGGTGGAGAACCATCAGTCTCCATAGTCTATGAAAGGGCCTGCACTGCTTTACTTAAGGTATTAAATGTTTATGTGGCGATTTTTTTCATCCCTCAATAACCTTTCTTGCCACACACACACTCACGCACACAAGCTCACAATGGCAGTAACAGCTTCTCAAATCAGATGAGAAATTCAAGTCATAACCATATGAAAAATGACTTTTTGACTAAAAATATATTTGCTTGTAACACCGATTCTGAGCAACTAAAATCTGTCCTGGCTCGGCAGGTGGAGGGAGTCGTTGTTTACTAATCTCAGGGTTGGCGGTTTGATCCCCAGCGCCTTCTGTGAACTTGTCAAAGTGTCCTTCGGCAAGACGCTCAACACCAAATTGCTCCAGATGGTGAATGGGCAAATAACATGTATGAAATATGAACATGTTTGCTTTCGAAGAAGTCAGCCATGTTGCAACGTGGTACCGTGTTTATATCTTTTAGACTGTAGCTGCATCCCGGTGTGTTGAATTGATTCAATCCCCCCCCCCCCCCCCCCTTACCCAAACCTGGCCCCTGGCTCAGGTGAGCTGCTGAGAGCCTAGCAGGTATCGCTGCCTCTTTTAGATCAGAGCTCGATTATCAGAGGCCAAACAGCGCAAAGCGATGCTCATTACCATTGATTCTGTCTCTCCGGGAGTCTGAGTCACACTCCGACTGTGTAGTGCACGTCTGCGTGTGCGTGGTTTTGTTTTGTGTGAGCTGTTAATTCCGTCTGTGAGGATCCCGTGATCAGGCGTTCGGCGTCTGGCTGAACACTTGACGTCATGCAGCGTGTGACGATACTCCACCCTCGTGCCTCGACATGTGCGACTGGAGTTTGACTTAACTTATTAAGGGGGAAACGATGCTTCTCACCACTGAGTTCTGGCATTTGATTCGGTGTTTCACTATTTGTGGAGGTGGTGGTGTCTTTGTCTCTTCCTCCTCTGCGTGTTGTGTCCTCCCTGCGGAGCTGCGCCCTGGGGGTTGGTAAGGCATGTGGGGGGGGGCGGCCCCTGTTGAATTATGGATGGAGGTGAAGAGGGGATGAGGGCTGGCCTCGAGGGGACATACCCCCCCCCCCCTCCATCCCCAACACTTCTGACTCTCCCCCCACCCCTCCCCCATCCTCTCCTCTTCCTCCTGCTTCCCTCTCTGCCCAAACAGTCACCATCCACGCGTGGCGTAAGGTTTGATGAGGGTGACCGGAGATGTGTTTCTCTCTCTCTCTCTCTCTCTTTCTGTCTTTCTGCTCTGCTGTTCTCTCTTGTTACACTCTCGTCCTTATCTCTCTCTCCTCCCCCCCCCCCCCCCCTTCCCAGATTTCTGCTGGGAAAGTCAAAATGATAGAGGTCCGTTCAGCCGAAACTGGTCTGCAGATGTTGAGAAAACAAGACAAAGACATACAGTATCTTGATTTTCTTCCTCTGTGAATTGCCAGCAGTATTCGGCTGGTGTTGAAAGGGCTTCTCTTGGCTTTTGTTTGATTATTTCTTCTGCACAAAACCCGGAAAATGTACTGTGAGGAGTGATATAATAGATAGATAATAGATATTCAGTATAGTTTATTTGTATTAATAAAACACTTTTGTTTAGTTTTTAAACTCAAATACAAAAAAAATACCATTCTTTTTGGGGTATTTTATACCTTTATTTGAAAGTGAGAGACAGGAAATGTTGGGTGAGAGAGTAGCAAACAGTCCAGCCAGGCGGAAGAACCGGGGACTCGCTGCTCGGGGCATTTGCGCCCATGTGGTTTGCCCCCTAACCACTCAGCCATCAGGAAGCCCAATTTAAGTCTCTTTCGTGCTAGTTTAATCATATTTTGTAGCCGTCGTTCTACGTTTTGTCAAACAAACTAAACAACACAATCAGTTTTGAAGAGCGGTGAAAGAAATAAGGTCCATCTTGGAAGTGGTGACTGTGGTGCCGAAGTCACATAATAATGTATGTGACATTTTGCAGCTTTGTCGTCTGTACAGAGAAGTTTATTTTTCTCCCAGCGGTGCACTCAGCCCTCCGCTTGTTAAGACCAGGGAGAAAAAGGCTTCTCCACTGTGTTCCAGCTTCATGGCATTTCTTCAAATGTATTTGTCAAATGAACTCAAAAGTGAGGATCTGTCCTCATATGAACATCTACATGATCAGTATTGAAGCAGCTGCATGCGAGTCATATTTCTGAATAACACAAAGCTGCTGTGTTCTTACTCTTTGCATCCTCGTATCTTTTAGGCTCTTTGAATCAAACATCATGTCTGTCTGAACGATGTGTAATGCTGCCAGGTTGAGGTCTCTCATCAACATAATAAAGACACTTAGCATAAATACTATTCATGCTAAGTTGTAAAATGTTCATCAGCAACATATATCAGTCGTTTTACCTACGTTATCCACAACTAAATATGATTTACCGTGTTAGGAACTCAAAGCACTCGGTTATAAAGTAATAGAAAGGTCTTGGTTAAACATTTATGAGGCCTGAAGCTCATGCCAGGATGTGTTTGTTTGTCCTACAATAAACCACAACCATGTTTATTTCCTAACCTTTAACCATGGCGTTGCCAAAATATATAGATGGATAAATAAATAAAAATCAACACTGGTGTTTTTAAAAGCAATTTACATACTTTCTGAATAACAGTTTAGCAGCTCTGTGAATGAACAAACAAATATCAAACTCATTGAAAAATCAACTCTTATCACGTCTAGAAAATCTATTTGGACACCAGAACATGCTCAGAAAACATGCTGTATGAAAATAAATGCATTGCATTGTGATCACGCCTTTCAGTTTAAATGTTTATTGTCTTATAAAGTATACATACAACACATTTTCTTTTCCTTTTCATAATATATAGTGAGCCATTGGTATTATTTCTTCCTTCTTGTTTGAGGGACAATAACTTTAATAGCAGGGGACCTCTAAAAGTCAGCATCACGGTATTAAAGTGGACCGCTCCTCTCTTTGCCACCCGGCAGCCTTGCCTTTTGAAATGTAATGTGGAAATACGTGAGCAGTGGTTTCCTCCAAATGTAGCGCCGTCTTAATGATGTGCATCTGGACAATTGTGCAAAAGGGGTTTTTAATGAAATCTATTATTGTTTTTCGTTGCAGGGGCAGTGGGGGAAGTGTTTACCTCACAAAATAGAATACAGAGGCCCCAAAATGACAGGAGAGAGAGAGGGAGAGAGAGAGAGAGAGGGAGAGAGCGAGAGAGAGAGAGAGAGAGAGAGAGAGAGAGCGAGAGAGAGAGAGAGATTGAATTAAAGTTTTATGACTGATGAATATTTCATGTTCTGGGCAGTGATTCCCACATTCTGGTGTGTGTTTGTACGAGTGTGTGCATGCCTGTGTGTGCATGCCTGTGTGTGTGTGTGTGTGTGTGTGTGTGTGTGTGTGTGTGTGTGTGTGTGTGTGTGTGTGTGTGTGCGTGTGTGTGTGTGTGTGCGTGTGTGTGCGCATGAGCCCTGGTATGTGTGAGTCTGTCTCTGGAATACATGCTGGGTGTTTTTAACCCTTTCTCCACAGTGTTTTGGGACAGTGCTGTACAGTCAGTGCCAGTATGTAAACTGGCTTTGGTCTGATGTCGTAAAGGACAGGTTCAGATTTCATGCTAATTACAATACTGACATGTCATACGTACATTCAAAGAGTTGGTTGCTGTAGAAATTCCTGTTCTTCTTCATGCTGTCCATCAAAATATGTCGTTTTAGAGCAACTACAAATTAAGAAAAGTTTGCCAAATAAAGTGGTCTCTTGTCCTGGTAGTGGTGTGTTTGTTCGTGTTTTGTCCCGGCAACAAGCCTACATGCAACTACCAGGACGTGTCTCTCTGCCACGGCTCAACAAAGAGGGCATTTCGTATTAAAACTTTGTAAGATATCCACTTGATTTGGCTAAAGCAGGTTGTATGCTTGAGGTTAATGGTAGACCCTCTGTAGATACCTGCCTTGATTTATAGTTCAAAGCTGAATTGCTTTAGTTAATATCACGCACTAGATGGATGCATAATCAGGCAAAGCTGCAATGATTAGTTGATGAATTGATTAATGGACAGAAAATGAACCTGCACCTATTTTAACAACACTGTTAACCGTGTCTTTCTTTGAAGAAAAAAATGGCAAAATCCTCTTTTTCCAGCTACTAATGTGAATATTTTCTAGTTTATTGAGTCTTTTATTACAGTAGACAGATACTTTGGGGTTTGGGACAACACACATATAATATATATTTTATAAACCCAATTAATGGAGATAGTAGTCACTAATAATTCAAATGAATGGTGATAATGAAATAATAATAATCAGGCCATGTGCTTTATTGCCTCAGGGATTGTGTTTACATCAGTGGTTCCTAACCTTTGTAACTCATAACCGCGTAAACAAAGCTATATTTATTTCACACCGCTCCTCACACGTAGCCAGAAAGTGGATCATACTTCTCTAATAATATCCAGTAATTCACAAATAAAGCAAAAGTAAAAAGCCAACTTTGTGTTGGCTCTTCGTTCCTGTTAATCATCCTGTGACACGTCCGATTCATTTCATAATCCCTTGGCGGTCCGACCACCAGGTTTTACTGATGTAGCGCAAAAAATGACTGAATATGAGACGGTTGCCGTGCAATCGTTGTGTGTTTAAATTAATTCATAGAGGAAGGTAAGCAGAGGATTTGCAATGGAGATGTCTTTGCTAGATGTGTGCTTCTGAAAAGAAGAGGATTACTGAGCCTGTGAGTCTTGTATTAAAGTGGAGTTTATAGAATCTGAACCTATCCATTAAAAGACGTGTTGTCACTTGCGTCTCTGCTCGCGTGAAGCTCTTTGCGACAATCCTGTTTGTCGGAGGCTTGACAAACGGTTAACTTGAGTCGACTTAATCAGTTTGCCGATGATCTAATACCCGTCCCCGTTGACCCAGTAATGGTAGCTCATGATGGGTGTTTAGATAGAGATATGAGTCGATGAAGACAGACATTTGTTTGCCAAGTAGTGTATGCTCCCCTCGACCATCGATCGAGCTCAATATGTCTTGGATTTCATGCGTGCATCTCCCCTCTCAGCGATCATCAACAGTAGCTTACGCCGAGGGGTAATAATCGATTTTAATAGTATTTTTAGCTTAGCTTATTGATTACAACAAATACCGTAGGTCCAAGCAAGCGCTGGTTTGTACACTCGTCACAGACTGAAAGAAAATCAATATTACCTATCTGAGTCTGTTGATCTCGGGTTTTTCAGGTCCCATAATCTGTTTGCGTGACTCTAACCTTTCTGCATGTATACGCTATGAGGTTACAGACACCACTCAGTAGCTGCAAAGTCAGAGATTATCCGAGAGAGAGAGAGAGAGAGAGAGAGAGAGAGAGAGGGACCAAATCCCTGCTCAGTCATTTTAACCACTTGAGACTGGAATCACTTGAAGAGAGAGCTGAAAGCCTTTTAAAATGTAAAAATGTAGAGCAGAAGTGTTACGAATCAAGATATCGTCCCCTGGGAAAACATATGCTTCCAACAATTACAGTGCTGTCAACACATTAGCTTCTGCCAGTGATCCCAAATGTCTGTATGTATTTGCTCTTCATTTAGCAATGACGCGATGTGACACGACACAATACATACGCACAGTGCATCATCATAATGTAAAATAAAAAAAGAAACATAACAAAAAGAGGGAGTTATTATGAAAACATTGCTTTCAGCATGACACAGGATTTCTATTTCATCAGCGGAGGGCAGGTGTATGAACAGATAATGAATGACGATGAAGTAAAACACAGTAGTAGTCGTTTTAAAGCATGTTTTTAAAGGAGAAGTTATAATTGCTGACACTTACTGTATATTAATAGACACTTAGAAATGTCTTTGTAGCTGCGTATAACTGCATTAATGTGTGATGTATTGTATTTATTAAATATATCTCCAAAAGATTCATGAGATATATCAATACACATATTATATATATTTTATCCATATTAGCCACTCCTAGAAGTAAAAACAAACAAAAGGGGGAAATCATTGCATTGATAGTATAAAACGAAGACTAATCTAAAGCATTAACTTGGAGACGGAGCCTCTCACCCTGTAAATGTTGGTGGAGAGGGGTTGCCACAAAACCTCAAAGGGAATTGAACCCCTTACCTATCGGGGCCTTGCTCTCTATCTGTTGACCTGCCCTAAACCTACACTAAAAAAAAAAGAGCCAGCGATTGCCTGATGATTATTTGCAGGATGCAGACATTATGGATCATACACAATTTCTACTTGCTCTCCCCTCTTCTCATTTCCATCCTTTTCTCTTCTGCACTGCGGAGAGCTGCGTTTGCTGCATAATCGCCCACTGAGTATCTCCCGACTTTCTAGCCTGTTTCTTTTTTTTTTTTTTTTTTTCCTTCCCTGCTTTTTAATTTGTCTGTACTCCACCAAGCATGAGGATTTAATCATCAACCAGCTGGACAGGTTGGACGAACAAGTGCTGACAAGTCTTGAGTGGCCTGGGTTTGACTCGTCTCATTCTAATTTGAGATAATGCCATTTAGAATAAAACAAAATGTCTTACCTTGCAAAAATGATTGACGGTTAAAAATGAGACGCACATTATGGTACTTTTCAAAGGACAGATTCATCTTTAATCTGTGGCTGACAAAATAATCAACCCCTCAATGCAGTAGATTGTCTATACTTTGCAGATATCGGATGATGGACCTTAACCTCGTCAGTGCCCTCGGTCAACTTTACTCTCTTTCAGAGGCTCAGTTTTAGAGCTAGAGTGAAAATATCTGGTGTTATATGAAACTAGAAAGCCTAAAGAATCCATTGGCACCAGCCATGCTGGTGTCAAGCTTGTCGAAAAGGAGGCTAAATAATGCGCCGAAGATAGGCTACATTTTCACAGGAGTCCCCTTGACCTCTCACCTCGAGATATCAATGAAAATGGGTCCTATGGTACCTACAAATCTTCCCTTTACATGCCAACTTTATGCTAATCCTATGCAATTTGATGCAAAAATCAATGTGTGGCTTTCCTAGGTACAGTGACAATAAGGGGGTGTCTTAGTAGTTCTTAAGAACAGAACTGCTCCCCGTCGAATCGCCGAAAACCTATGAGCTTAAATAAATCAAGTTATCGATAAGTCCAAAGATCTGATGTATGAGTGTTTGTCGATTAAGAATTTCTTTGGTCGAGGTCAGCCGTGGATTTTTCTGTGGTGTTCCTCAAGGTCTCGGTGGCTTAATGTGTTATTTGGGGATGATCATCATATACTTTCATCATAATGTACTTAGCCCTTTTACACTTTCACCATTTATTTTCATAAATCAATATTTATTTATTTCAGATTTATGACTAGAACAACCTGACAAACAGTGCTGAGCTGCATCTCAAATGAATCTTCGGGTTCCCAGTGTGCAGGTGATGTACACCACTTCTATGTGGCATCTACTGTCGACCTGCTATCTCCCCCTAAAAAGGCTCTGTGGTAAAGAGGGGTGAAGTGGAAGAGGTTAAGTAATGACTTCCTTTTAGAGTACAAGTCTTCTTGTGTTTGCGGCCACGTTATTACGATTTAAACCAGCCATGGTTCCAGCCTCTTACTCTCAACTTCATGAAAAATGGGATTGATACTTGGTGATTGATTCGGCATGAAATTCGTGCGCTGCTTTGCCTCAAGAACTATACAGTATTCTGCTCGAACTGCTGAGTTGAAGCATTTTTTGTTTGAATATTTAAGGCGTTTTGCATTAAACTCATGTCTGCCCTCGGTGACTTACAGCTGGTGAAATAAAGTGCCTTGCTTCAGGGCTCTTGGACAAGTCACATGACTGTAAAAAAAATAACGTTAAGAGATGGCTTAAATATTCATCTTTTAGTCGTAGTTATATAAATATACAAACGATTAAAGAAAATATAAAAAAAAAAATATTTAATTTATTCAGTCATTTCAAAGGGCTTAATACAAAATCTTGCATTTAAATCTATGAAAATATTAATGGCTGGTCTGTTTACTCATGGGGGATGGTGGAGGTGATGGTAGTTCACTTTCCTGGCGCATCTCTGTGTGTTTACATGTATCTATTTTTCTCCACGCATGTGGGTGTGCATATTGTTGACGTGGCTGCCTCTGTACTCCCCAGGTGCATCATTACTGTACATGTGCTATATATATGTGTGTGTGTGTGTGTGTGTTAGAATGGACAACTCAGATTCAGCCAGCGCACAACATATAGCTCCTCTGCTCTCCTGTGCACCATGGATGTCAACTTATACACCGATACGAAACAGTAACAAGCACAGACAGAATCACGCTTAGACACACGGGATGTACACACACACACACACACACACACACACTGAGAATCACAGAGGAATGCACAAGCACGTATATTCACATACAAAAGCCCTCCATACATAAACAAATAAAATCATTCACACACACGCACATACATATATTCTATATATCATTTTTTTTTTTAAGTCTTTTTGCAGTTTGTGGTATAAGATGTTTTTCTTACGGTCAACAAATCCTGTGAAAAGACCAAAACAACAAATGAATCAAGTAACAAGTATTGTCTGTGCCTGATGTATCTTATGTATCTATGTCCCTTCATTACAATCAGCGTGGAGTCGGTGCCACGTACGTTGACCTGCTGCCTCGTTTATGTGTGTTAATGCACAGCTGAAAATAGTCCCCAACAGATGCACCATTTGCTTCTCGACAGCGCCCAGCTGTTTCAGAAGATTATTACGCCTTTCTGAAAGAAGGAAACTAAACATTTGTGGCCTGATTTTTAAAGATATACTGTATGTCAGTAGGAAGTATGTGCCAGAGCACTGAGAGATAGACAAACGTCCAAAAAAATTCTTTTGATGGGATTTGTTGTGAATTACTACAATATGGAATTTTGCATTTTCTACACTTATCTCCAACATGAACACAAACACACACACACACACACACATGCATCTGGACGTATTGTGATTGTTGGTTTGATGTGTGGGTGTGCACATAAGGAATGCATTTCATGAATATGAATAATAACCAGATATGCATACAACTAGTTGAATGTGTATGTGAGTGTGTGTGTGCGTGTGGTTGATTGTGTGTGTTCTCTGTGTGATTGTGTGTGTGTGTGTGTGTGTACACCAGCCAGCGGCCCTTCTTTCTTCTGACGCCCTGCTCTCGCTTTCGGAGCAGAAGAACCGCTCTCTCGCCCGTCTCGCTGGCTGACGTTGCTGGCAGGAGTCCTGGGGACCGACGGGGGGAAACAATCCCAACAAAGTGGCATGAATTAATGTGACTAATTAACACCACGTTAATTATTTGTAAATTGCATGTTTGGGTACACGTTACTTGAGAGGCATATGCTGCTTGTCGTGTTCGCCCAAACAAGTGCCAGCTAATCTGTATCTCTGGAGTGCCCCGCGTCTGAAGACGGGCCAATCAGCATGGTGCAGGGAAAAAACAAAACATGAAGAAGAAGAAGAAGAAGAGATGGAAAGAGAGAGGGAGAGAGAGAAGTGGGGTGAGGTGAAGGGAAAGGAAAAACAAGTAGGATCGCCAGCAAATATATTTGATCTCGTCTGGACTCCATGCTAGTTTTGTTTGCTTTTTTTGCCGTTCTGCCGTTCTTTGTCTGAAGTTTGTTTGGCTTGCTGGTGAGTGTGTAATCTGACTGCCTATTAAAAGATAAATGATAGTGTCGCCAACATGGGGCTACAACATGGGGCTGATCTTTTTGTTGGCAGTGCTGAATGATTGTGTTGATACCCCGGTCTTTCTGTGCCACTGTCCCACTGTGGACTTCTCCTTTTGTCCACACTTTGTACATCTTCTGTGTTGACTTCCTCCCCCCCCCCCCCCCCCACCGGTTATTGTGGCAGTGTACGTTTTGTTTTTATGGCTCAAATCTTGCCTTTACTCACTGGAACTAGCGCTTGCAATGATAAGTTGATTAATCACTTATTTGGTCAACAGAAAAATCATTCAACAGCAATTAATCATTTAAGTCATTTATCAAGATCCAAACATTCAGCATCTGTCTCGGCTTTCTTTCTGTTTTATACAAATATAAATTGACTATCTTTGAATGCGCTTGAACTGTGAATCTGAAGACATTACCTTGGACTCTTGTCGGGCTGCAACTAACGGTTATTGTCATTAAAGATTAATCTTGTGCAATTTGTGAAGACGACACGATGAAGACGACAACTTCTTGTGCAGTTTAAAGCAGAAAACCCAATTTTCAAAGATTTTCATGCTTTCGTTCCTGTTCATTTCTGAACATTGTAGAGTGAAGATAGAAAAGTACATAGTTACCGTCGAATATCCTTTAAAAGGGCCCTTGAGCAAGACAATGAGGCCTGCTGAACTACAGCAACTCAGCTAAAGCCTTGGCCTATGCCGGTGTAAATACAGAGTGAGGGAGCCTAGCAAGTATTTGAAGAGAAACACACGACTACTGTGCTTGAAATGATCCCAAACTTGCCAGCATGGCTGCCATTACATGCTTATCTATCACTCTGTCACCCTGGGCTACGCACACTGGGTTTTATTAGGACAGTTTTGGTTGAGAAGACGCAACCAAAACTCCTGCATGGCTTGGCGAGGCGGGCAAGAGGCAGATCTGCGTTTCACCTGAGCACCCCCCCCTCCTTCCCCCTGTCTCCCTCCCTCTCCCTCTCTCTCTCTCTCTCTCTCTCTCGCTGTCTCTCTCTCCCCCATTACTCCACAGTGAGTCTTCTCTCCCTCATTGACAAGCCCTTATTTTTTCATCTTCCCTCCTAGCTTCTTCTCCCTCTCTCTCTCTCTTTCATCCCTCGCTCTTTTTTTTCCCCCATCCCAATCCCTCTACACCCCCCTACCACCACCACCACACACACACACCACCACCTCCTCCTCCTCCTCCCCCTCTACCCTCCCTTCCTCCCCCTCGTCTCCTCAGAGCTCCTCCGCATTAGCAGTCAACTCCACTCCTAGACGTACTTTGTTTTTCAACCGTGGTGGAGACTGAGCGAGGGAGGGAGTGAGATACAGAAGAGAGAGAGAGAGAGGAGGAGAGAGAGAGAGCATCATTTACACAGTCATCCACGCCGAGCGGACCCTGCAGCTCGCTCCCCCTCCCTCCCTCCCTCCCTCCCTCCCTCCCTCCTCCCTCAGCCACTGCTCACGATGCCAAACATTTTATGTGTTATTTAGTCATGCCTGACTTTATCGAATTTGAAAAACATGCCAGTCACGGGTACACCCTCCCCCCACCGTCCCCCCTGTTGTCTCCCCCCTCCACGTCCCCCACACTCTCACCCAACCGCCAACATCATCCTCATCTCCCTCTCTTTCTCTCTCTCTCTCTCCCTCAATTGAGACTCTACCATCCAGGTTTGACCTCAAGAGCCTCTCGAGTCACTGTCTTTGGGGACATTTCACTTCTAAATGAAGTTTCATTCCCAGGCTTCTCTCCCCCCCCCCCCCCCACACACACACACACCTCCTCCTGACCACCCACCCTGGGGGAAGGGGAGAGAGAGAGCGAGCATAATTCTCGCCAACAGAGTGTTGACTCTAAAATGGATTATTTCTGCTTGAAATCAGAGGCCATGTGCTGCTGGATAATATGGCTGTCCCGATTTTTTTTTTGATTTTTTTTTCTCCCAGCAGTATTCTAATGATGGAGATTTGACGGGCAGCAAAATGTAGAGGAACAGACAGACTTGTTCCACCAGGCGTTGAAACGGGAGGCTAAAGGAAATCCCAAAGTGCTCGCCTTCATAATCCCAAAGTCAGGGTTTATGGTTGTTTTGTTTTTGCTGTTATTTAATATTCTGGCGTAGCTCGTGGGTAGACTGGGTCACTGACACTTAGTGGGATTAGAGGCTTGATTTCAAATTGAACCAACGATGCAGAATAACAAAACAAAAGAAAACTAAATAATCGACATGGTGTCTGTAGGAGGGCTTTCTTTAGCTGACATACCCGTACAGCCTCATCAGATGAGCTCAAGTAGCTTTCCATTGACTCCATGTTGTAATGTGAACGCCTCACTTCTACTACTTCGCCATCGTTGTGGAAATAACACAAACATAACTTTCCAGAGTTGTGAAATCCTGTCCCATTGTATTATAAAAAGTGTTTTTTTTTGCATCTGGTAAACCTTCAAACTCGTGGATCGCTTATTTGAACTGGACCTGCTGAATCGTATCTTATTGTCTCACTGGTACTGTCCCACCTGTCCCCATTAAAGCAGACCAGCAGGGCTGTTTTACGGACCTCCACTTAAACAACTGTGTGATCGGTGTATCTCTTTATATACGTGGGATGTTGGCAGACCAAGTGTTTTGCTGAGGTGTCCTGTAAATCCCATTAGAGATGGGCAACAAGATGGCACAACACTTAAGTAAAATTCAGATGGGATCTGAATATTCAGAAGAGGAAACATTAATTAAGGTACACATGTTAGTTTCAGACCAAACAGTTGCTGGTTGAGATCTCCTATGCATTTGAGTGAATGAGAAGCACTTTGCCCTTCAGTAACTACAGTCCCTGCCCTTGAGCAAGTCGAGTTGCTCAAGTGGAACTGCCCAGGGATGTTTGGATGAAGCCTGCGGTTGGACTGCAGCTCTCACGCGCGTGCAGCCGTGTGAAGCAAGGCGGTGCTGAAAATGAGTATCTGTGTTCAGCAGGAACCCTATAGCTTGAAAAATAAAGGCTAGAAAAAAAAATAAAGGAGGAGTGTGCTGCTAAAAATGTGGGGTTGGAGACGCTACGGGCCGACCTGCAGATTGACCGTGCACAGCTGCTCAACAAGTAACAGAAACGGCAATATTGAGCTCTGCAGTTAGCAATTGTTTGTCTCAAGTGAAAGCTGTTTGACGCAGCTGCTCTCTGTTGGTGCTGTGCAGAATCCCTGATCTACATAATAAGTTGTGCATCGAAGACTGCCTTGCTTTATATTCAGAGTAAACCTCGTGCATTAACATCTCATTTCTCACTTTTCACCTCTCATTATTGTTTCCAAGCACTGAAATAAAGCTCCGCCTACGCTGCAAAAATATCCGTCTTAACTAGTCATGTAATGAAGTATTGACTATAATCAGACATGTTTTTAGAGCTGAAACAATTAGATGATAATCAGTTATTCTATTTATTGGGGGAAAAAAAGGATAATTGTCTCATTATTTTCATTCATGTTTTCAGCAAAAATGCTATGACAGGCAGTTGTTCCAGCTTCTCAAATGTGAATATTTGCTTGTTTTTTTAATTTTCTATGATAGCAATTTAATTATTTTTGTTTGTTTTTGACTGAAGAAGAGAATTTTCCCTTTTTTCTGACATTTCAAAAATCTAAATGATTAATCGATAAAATAATTGACAGATTAATTGACAAATAATCATCAGTTGCAGCTTTACTTTTCTTTAGAAAGGTTACAATATCCTTTCAGGTTTATAAAATGGAGAATTTTTGATCATGGAGATTGGTTTCCTTGTTGATACTAAGTATAAAAAAAGTATAAAGTTGATATATGTCAATATCATACACCTCTGATGATAGAAGGAGCTCTAATATACAAAGAATTGGACGTCCTGCACTCTGGTCTGGTGGATAGAAGGCGTGTAGTAGGATATCAGGTTTTTACTGGGATTTTCATTGACATTGCAGAGATGGAGAAGCTCTGAGACAAAAGAAGCCCCGAGCTGCAAAGCTGAAGTATATAAGGTGCAATGGTGTTGGTTTCAAACCCTTGCTGAGGAAGCTCCTGTGTGAAAACAGTGGGCTATGTTTTCATAATCGAAAGTTAAAAGCTTAGAAGGAAAGGCGTTTGAGGACATGATTTCATACTATAAAATACATTCAACTATTCAAGAATATGTATCTTGAATGCCATCGCAGTGCATCCATAATGCAATGGGAAATGTAAGCCTCTCTCTCTCTCTCTCTCTGTCTCTCTCTCTCTCTGTGTATCATCCATTCCTCTCCTTGAAGCCAGCTAACACAGAGGAGATAGAAACCAGACGAAGCCTGAGGGCTATGAAACACTGAAGACACTTTCTCCCTCCCTGACTCCTCCTCTAGTTTTCATCATGCAGCCTGTTCATTGTCTCTTTAGGCTCCTGCAAAAAAAAAAAAGTTTGCACCGCACAAGTCGTTCATCTTAATAATTCAGTTTAACCCTAAACTTAGTCATGGAATCTCATCAAATACTTTCCTGTGCAGTCTCACTCGTATGAGGAATATTCAAAAGTGAGAGTCATGTAATATGAAGTGTCACGTCTTGGAAGACGTGGTTCGAGACTTCATGATATTGTCAGTTGTTTCAGGAAAAGCTTTAATCTTCAGATGTGTTGGATAGAGTTGAATTTACCTGACTGCACTGAGATTTATTTCGACTTGTTTCAGGGGAAAATCTGACTCAGAATAAAGGATTTTGGCTTTTTTTTTCTGAGGGATAACAGGTTTCCTGAAGGCTGCCCAAGTGTTCGAATGGTTTCAGGCAATCCAATAGTTTCTGTAAATCTATAGCTTGCCTGTTGTATTGGAAAATCTCGATTCATAAATTGACCACAATCAGCAGGGGGCGGCTGCTGCTCGATAGCATATATTTATTTAGCTGTGAGTTCATTCAGATTTCTAATGATTACTACAGCGCTTGCTCAAAATGATTTGTGCCTTTTGTTATGTACTTATTGTTTAGTCCCATTAGAAGGCTTCTCAGCTGTTAATGAGATAAGGGAAGAATATAAATGAACGGATGCTCTGAAAAACTGACGTTGGCAATACGAGCAACCCGCTGTAATGAGCACAGAGGTTAAAGTCAAATCAATAGACGGCAGACTCAACGGTCCTTCCTGTGTTCTTTGAATGATTTTGTATGATAGAAAAAGGGTCTAATAGGAAGAGCAGAACATATTCGTTGTCAAATGTTTAATCAATTTCATTCATTTGGACATCTGATCAGTTTCTGCCTCCAAGGAGCTTTTGACAGCCAATAAAATATGTATCTTGATTAATGAATCTACAGCAGATGTCCTCATGAAGCAGTTTATCCTTTTCCTCGCACACGAACAAACATCACTTTTGGTATTTTGGATTTTGTTCTCTTTAGTTTTTATTACCTTGGATTTCATTTGATGTTTTTATTTATATGTTTGTTGAATGTCCAGTGTGATATCTAGTGCCATATTATTGTTTCAGAAATAATGTAACGTAGCTTTTGCAGCATTAGCATTTATTGTAGGCCAACCCGGAAGTTAGAATCGCACTGGTTGACTCAACAAAAAGATGATGGGATTTGTTTTTTATTATTGCAGAAAATATGCTCTTTTGTGACTTTTTTTTAAGCGCAAATGCAATCAGCAGACGTAGAAAGCTAACGTTGGTTAGGCTGTGAACAAACGACACCACAGTAGCATGAGCGTGAGTATAAAAGCTTCAAAGTTCACGAGTGGGGTATTCTCTGATGTATCTTATGCCGTAGAACAAAACTTTAAAACTTCTTCAGCTTTATTGAATTTATTTCAGACGGCTAACCAAAAACACATTCTAAAAAAAACCCACTTACTTTGAGACAAGGGAACCGGAAGTACAACAATGCTGATCCATTTCTAGGTTTTAGAACTCAGTAGTTACATTAGTACCAGTAGTAGCCCTAAAAAAGTACCGTAACTACTGTAGGAGTAGTAGAAGTAGTAGTTTTAGGCCCAATACGAGTAGTAGCGTCATTACAGTCTATTGATACTGTGTCAGTGGCCCACTGTCGTCTCTCCTTCATACATTCAGCATCTCTGCGCTCTCTTTTGTCTCCTCGCAGCGATCGGCCGGACGTTGATCCCCCGTTACTTCAGCACGGTGTTCGAGGGGGGGGTCACCGAGCTCCACTACATCCTCAAACACTCCAAGGAGTCCTTCCACAACTCCTGCATCACCCTGGACTGTGATCAGTGCACCATGGTCACCCAGCACGGGAAGCCAATGTTTACAAAGGTAACACCTGACCCCCGAGCTTCTCCCACCATGAATAATTGATCACAAGCTATGATAATGAACCAGGCGAAGTGTTTAACTGGTTAGAGATCAAATCCATTTGCACCCCTTTTGATTCTTTTTTTTCCTCCAGGTTTCATTTTGTTCGAGTGTTTTCAAGTCATAGCTGGTGGCCTCACTGTCAAATATGGAAAGGTCTTTCTTTTATTTGTTGCATGAATTATAAAATGATATATTATCTGCTAAGTTTGTAAACCTTTTAAATGCGTATATCCCTGATTTCTACAGGGCAATTTAACGAGCAGTGGTGGAAGAAGTATTCAGATCTGTAACTTAAGTAAAAGTAGCAATACTACACTGTAAAAAATACTCTAATTCAGTCAAAAGCTTACTCAAATAAAAGTACAAAAGCAACAGCATCAAAATATATTCAAACTGCCAAAAGTAAAAAGTACTCATTATGTCGAATGATCCGTTAAAGAATATTTGTTTACTATAACATTGGATTATAATCAAGCGATGCATTAATATGTATATCACTTTAATGATGCAGCTGGTAAATGTGGGGCTAATTTAAATTATTTATATGCTGTTGTCTTAACCTGTTATAATACTTCATAATTTATTAGTTGATTTATATTTTGTATGCATAATCTAAATATGCAAATTAACTGGTAACTAAAGTTATCCAATACATGTAGTGGAGTAAAAAGTACAATATTTCCCTCTGAAATGTAGTGAAGTAGAAGAAAAAAGTACTTTAGTAAATGTACTTATTTACATTCCACCGCTGTTAAAGAGTAATTTACCACTAAATACAACTTAGTCAATTATATGTATTTTATTATATAATCAATTATATCTGCCCCCATTCTATAGAGTTCATCACAACAGACATTATTTTCCGCTTTCCAAATAATGGGGATGATTACAGCAACCTGACTATTGTTTCAGGACTTAAGAAAAACAATCCTTCGAGATAAACTGCATTCACGTCGTCGACTGTTACTGCACGTTGAATTGAAGCATTAAAATATCTCAGCTGAAAAATGCACCCTACCTGTATTTTCCTATGACCGAATATCTGCACCAATCAGGGCTTAGATTTACTGGAGAGGAAATGTCACGCGTCGTCATATTTACCCTCTTTGCTTATCAGCATTTCGGCCTTTCCACCAGACCCCGACAATCCACTGGCACTCCTCAAGTTAAAGATGTCGGCAGATTCTTAAGCCCTCAGGAACTCCAAAAGCTAAGGCGACTTGAATAAGATCTTTGAGGAGTGCGGTTTAGTTTGCAGTATATAAGTGAAGCACAGATTGAAGCCGGGGAAACACAAATTGCACAGGTGAGATAATCCAAACCTGACACCGAGGTCTTGTGAAAGCACTAAAAGCTGAGCTCATCTGCTTTTGTCTTTGGGGGGAGAATCCCCTGGTGAGCCGGAGTGAATATCTGCTTCACCACAGTCTGATCCAGATGGCTAGCTGACTCTTAGTGTTCTTCTGCTGACTGTCTAAATGAATCTGAGGCCAGATACCTTGTCAGCTCCGAGCAGCAGAGCCAAAGGGATTCCATGTTCCCTGTACCATGAACCCCTGAGCTGCAGCGCCAGACCGGATGGTTCTGACATTAAACAGCGATACGCGCTCTTGTTTTTAAGGACTTGACAGTATGCACTCACTTGTGTGTGTTTGTGTAAGTGTGTGTGTGTGTAAGTGTGTGTGTGTAAGTGTGTGTGTAGTCTGAAATGAACTTTTTGGCTGACCTGCAAACGACTCTGAGACTAAGAAGTGAATTAAAAATAATGTAGTGGCAATAAAATCTCCAAGTAAGTGGCAAGTAATGTTACTTGTTACTTTGTTTAAAGCACAACTCCGACACAATCAAGAAACATCGTAAACACTTCACATTGGGATTTGGATTCTGAAGAAAAATTGGTTTACGCAGGAAAACGTTTTTGATTAGTGTAGTGGAGGACCTTTTATTTAACGCACCAAAGTCCAAATTTGACCATCATTTTGGACGAGACTGGTGTTTACCTCGGTACCAGTGCATGTTGATGTTTATTTATATGCATGACTGCACACATGTGGGTTTGTGTCGAATGGGTTAATCGTATCAGTTTTTCGGTAAATCTGGAGGGGGGATGGTTTTGTATTCATGTAGTGGTTGTGTGTGTGTGTGTGTGTGTCTGTCGGGGGGGAGGGGGGGGGGGGGTCTTTGTCTTATCATATCAGTAAATGGTTATGAAACATCCCCAATAACATGCACAGGAAATATCTTTTTAGGTTGCTGTTGTTTGGTTTTTGTAAACAAGGCTCCCCAAAAGAAAAAGAAAAAAACAACATAATATATTACAAGTGTCCGATATTAACAGAAACAGAGCGGCCCAGGCCCGGTCAACAAAAAGCTAAATTTGATGCTCGCAGCGCTGCTCTCTTTTCATCTTCACCTAAATTGGATGAGAAGAATTAATTCATTAGAAAAAAAAGAGAAAAAAAGAAAAGAAGAATTCCAATAACTGAGCGTGTTCTCCCTGAGCTCCCAGCAGCAGCAGCAGCAGCAGCAGCAGCAGCGAGCCTGCAGCTCTGGAGGCCCGAATCTCAATCAGCTCTGCCTCGCCTCGCTTTCCTCCACCACCACCACCACTCCTCCCCCCTTCCTCCCACCATCCTCCTCCTCCACCACCACCACCACCACCACCACACCTCCCCCGCACTCCTCCTCTCTCTCATCCCCCAGCCTGACTCGCTCGCTCGCTCATTCTCTCCTCGCTCTCACTACTCCACCGCTCTCTCTCATCCCCCCCCTCTCCCCCCCCCCCCCCCCACACACCCTCAACACACACACCACATGCACACACACTCACATCCTTCATCCCTAGAGAAATCATCCCCAGCTCCCAACTCGCTCTCTTGCTCTCCCACACACTCTCTCTCTCTCTCTCTCTGCCTGTATCTGTCTCTTTCTTTGCTCTTCTCTCTCCCTCTCTCTCTCCCTCTCTCTCTCTCTCTCTATCTCTTTCTTTGCTCTTCTCTCTCTCTCTCTCTCTCTATCTCTCTCAAAATTTCAAATTCTGATTTGGTTTTATTGACATGGCCATATTTGAGAAGTAACTCTGGTGTATTACAATTTTTGTCTTTATTTCTTCTCATTTTAACCGTCATTCCTGTCAGCGATAACAACACTGTAGTCACTCAATTAATTGCTGAGATCTGGCGAAGCTAAAGAGACGTCATACAGGGAGAGAAACACCAGTAGAGAGATGATCGTACTTTAGTTTATTTGACATTAACCTTTTCCTACCGAGAGGGTCCCTTAAGGGTCCCTTAAGGGAAGCTCCTATATGGTTTGATAAAAATAATTAAAAAAAAAAAAATAAATAAAAATAAAAATATGATGTTGCATACCACATGAAACTTCAGAACCTCGGTTAAAAGACTATTGATGCCATTTGTACATGCTCCAAACACAACTCACTCAAAGCCTATTATAATTACTACAGTACCATATTCATATTTCGCCAGGAGTGTGCACACCCACATATCCGGACCTAGCAATCGAAGCTCGATGCTAACAAAGAAACCGAGATTGCAGTAAACATGCCAACAGCACACAGATGAGGGACATATCTGTAACATCTCTCTAAGTCATACTATCACTGAGATATGAGCAAACAGACACCAGCAACACAAATCACATTATCGTTTTTTTATGTCTGGTTGAATTTTCAAAATAAAATAAAAAAAAAAAAAAAAAAAGCCCAAAACTGCTGTATTAGGATGTATTGAACACCATTAGTAATATACAAGTGAAATATGTAGTTTGGTACATGAGAAAATTCAAATGGCACACATGGCACACATGGCACACATGGTGCCCAAATGCACATTTTGGAAACCTCGCCTAAACTCTCTGTACTAAAACCTCTAATTTTGTTCTGCTTCACTTTATCAAAGTCAAACTTTGCAGAGAGTGCACTGCTGACATGTTGTGCTATGATTTGGGAGAGGTGTTACAAGTGTCAGCTGCCATTATTTCAAAGAAATTATGTCAAAAAGTGCTTTGTCTTCAGGCGAACTTGACACTTTTCAATTTGAGCTGTGTGCCATCTTCCTTTTCCTCTTAACCAGTAACATATACACAATATTTACACAATTCATACGAGCAACCCCTTCTTAGTGTTATTACTCCATTGAAATTATTCAAATAGACCATGTAGTTAGAGAGTAAGGCCCCTATGAGTATGGGTATAGTATTTTCGAGCAGAAGCCTAAAAATGGGGCTAGGTAGGAAAAGGTTAAGAGAAGAAGAACATCAAATCACACCCAGCGACATAAAGGTCAAGGGTAAAACAATACAGTCTGAATAAAGACTAATTGTGATTCTTTGAGTAAACATACAGTAGCAAAGATGCAATCTGAGCTGCAGCCTAACTGCATATGTAACAGGGTTTGGTTTCTCATGATCTCTGTTTGGGTGAATTTGGAAAAATAATAGGTTAGCGGTTACTGTAAATGTCTTCCAAAACATTATACTATAGGAACCTGTCTTTGCTTGTGGTTCTCCTCCTGACTGACTTAATTGTAGTGATATCATGTCACTGTGTTCCCATAGCAAGCACAAAGCATTTTAATAATAATAACCGTAAGCACAAAGCATTTTGTGCAGGTTTTTTTCTTCTAAATATATAAAATATTGGTGTACTATAATGAAAGAAAACCAAATAATTGAAACGACTCATTAAAAAAGGAAGATATGTGAGATATAAATGGTACATATAAGAAATAGTTGACGAGTCAATGTTGCGGCTGAAAAGCGATGAAGTAAAGGAGCCGAGCAGAGTCTCATGTGCTTCGTCTGGCTCTCTCCCCGTCGTTGCTCACCTGGCGGGATGCTGCACACTAACGAATGGGCGGAGTTAGCAGCGGGCTAAGAGCGGGAGGTGCTGCTTCCCGGGTGTTGGTGGACAATCTGTGAGGGTTTCTCAGGGCGGCGAGGTGTTGACAAGTTGACACAGGGTGCCAATTTGACCAAAAGCCCCCAACCTCCCAGCGGCCCCCGGCATCCCAGCGCCTCTGTTCACTACCCAGCAGGCTTTGCTCTCCCTGGCCAGTGTGTGTGTGTGTGTGTGTTAGCTCGGAGGGCACGGCCCTTGTTACCGGTGCCCAGTTGGGGGTTTCTTCACGCTGGGAGGCGAGCAAAGAGCAAATGGCGAGTTCGTGACATGGTGATCTCAGCTCAAATAAATGTAATTCCCTGAGTGGAGAAATTGACAAGTGGATGTGTTATCAGCTGTGTGTGTGTGTGTGTGTGTGTGTGTGTGTGTGTGTGTGTGTGTGTGTGTGTGTGTGTGTGTGTGTGTGTGTGTGTGTGTGTGTGTTTAAGAGCTTTGCTTGGATTGTAGTATTTCAGGAATGTTTGAATTGTCACTGTGCCATACTTTTGCTATAAATACTAAATGATATGCTAAATTATATTTTGCAGTAATCTACTCAGTTAAAGTACTTTTTTAAAAAAGTACAGTATATAGCGTCATATTAGTCGTACTTTTATCACCAGTGTTATGATAAAAGATCTAGACGTTAAACAGACTAACACTCTCCACTCTGCTTCACCAGCAATACTTCAATTTCTGTATGTAGCATGCATGTTGATAGCAAGACCACTGGGAAAGTCCAATTATATACCATCCCTAAGTTTAAAATATGTTCTGCTGTACATGATCACATGTCATGTTGAGGGAACATCTTACAGCCACAATCAATGTATTTCATCATCTATTAACCGATCAATCGTTTTGGTCAAAGATATTCAGTTAACTATCATAGAAATGTAAGAAAATCCGCAAATATTCACATGTGAGAGGCTGAAACCAGTGAATTTTCCTTAAATAGCTAATTAGATGTGAATCAAAATGGTTTCTGATTGACATTCTGGTGATAATCTGGTTACTAATCGATTTATCTTACGAGCTGTGAGCTCAACGTATTCACAGCAACGCACTTTGATTAAATGGGCATTACCTATAAATAACATTTAACGCTATAATCTTTAACTCTATAGTCTTACTGATGCAGAAGGTGGTGTTGAGGTGCAGGATAATAAAGCCTGTCAGCAGCCAGTGGTTATAATTGAGCATATTTAGTCAACTTTGATCCTATTTATATTCATCAGAAGCAGTCATGAGTGCTCATGATAATCAATTGAATGACCTTCAGCTCCTCTGTTGTTAATTGATTGTCATGTTTGGGTACAGTATTGAATAGTGCCTCAGCAGCAGGACGTCGCTGTTATTCTTTTCTCGCTCTTTTTGAGCCGGAGATCCCCTGAACCCGTTGTGGGGAAGATTTATGACCCTGCTCTTAAATCAATGGGGACTCTCTGGGAGGGGCTGTACCTTTTTTTTTTTTTAATGGACCACTTTTTAATTCAAGAAGATTTTCCTCCTTTTAGTTTTCATAATGGAAAACTATTTAGCTAAAAAAAGAAAACAGGGGGCCACGGTGAGAAATATTCGATTCTCTCCCAGTATGTAGAAATAGATAGCTCCGTGTGATGGACTCTACACCGGAGTCTGGAGTGGTGGTTAATGCGTCTCTGCAGCAGTGCCATTAAGACAACTTCCTGCACATTTATTGGACCTTTTGCGATTAAGGTGATTGTTATTTTGGTTTTGATATAGCATGGTTTGCCAATTTATTTATCGGTTACAGAGAAGCAGAGAGAGCTTGTGGAGGGAAATAAGAGGCAATGCTAAAGACCCAGTTGGCGCGATGGAAAAAACAAATCAATAGTGCAGCGTTGTTTCACTGTAGGCTACAGCACCTGAAAGCATCACAAGACAGTGGCTCACTACCGAACATAATTGAAGTTATTCCACTGCTGGTGGCTAAATACCATACATCTACAAAAAAAGTACACTTTCAGGAATGATGTAAAGAAGTACTTATTTCCTCACAAATGCCTAAGTATTTGTTCTTTTAATAGGTTTCCCAAAGGGCATGAAAACTCATCCACACACGTAATGACCATGATGCATTTCATTTCAAAGAAGGAAAAGAAAAACACCAAAGTCACTTTTTTTCACCTCTCAACAGCAATTTGAGTACTAGTGGATTAATTATAACACTCCTTCTTATAATTCAACACAGGATGAGAAACCCGGGGGGTTAAGTGTTGATCACTTTGGAGTCAGAACTTCAATGCTAATGCATATATATGTTTAGAATACACAAATATTATTTATTGTTTTTAATCCTTGGTGTACTTTCTTTTGCAAAATGATTAATAAATGTGATTTTAAGGCTTTTCTTCCAGTCAAATTTGGAGATGCGTGGTTTTCACTTGACAGCAATGGTTTACACGTCTTTGGAAGGTATTGTTTTATATTTTTGGGGATGTTACAAGTCGTGTTGCATCCTTCCTTTCACTCTGAACTCTGAAGACAGCTGTTGGACAACCTGCTGTTAGAATCAGACTAAATGAAAAAAAATAAGATAAAGACCATTTTCAGTGTCCATTAAACACCAAGGATTATTTTTAAACATTGCTTTAGTCTAATCCACACTTATCTAGCTCAGACAAGCACATTATCCGCACAGATCCCAGATGTGTTTGCACGGAAGACCAGCATTCAATTGTGTCAGTCGGTGAACGGAAGTGTTGATTTCCAAAAGGCTGTATATCTAGAAGAACCTTAAGTTATCTTGAATTGGTAAACCACTCTTTTTGAAGAGATACAATACCTTTAGACGGAGTTAACAATCCATTATTTGTTTCCTCTCATCAGTAAAACAAACGGAAAGTATGCCAGCCTTTCATATTAGATTAAATAGGCTACAATTATCAGAACAATGCGAACATTCAGGCTCCCTCGTGTGGCACAAAGGTGTACTGCAGATATAGATGTAAAGTTATTTATTATGGACTTTGGCAACCCAAATAAAGTCTCTTCTAGCTGTCTTTGGGAATGACTGCCATAGATTATAGAAATACATAGTGTAAATCCAGTTGTGCAACTCTCTAATATATATATATATATATATATATAAAGATATATAAAATAATGTATTAAAATATATGATGTTGTATATATGTGCAGTATAGACGTACTATACAGTAATAATACAATGCTCTAAAAATATATATAATATAATGATATATAGTTGAAATGGAGAAAACCATTATTAGGTATAAGCTGTATAATGTAATGTACAGTACTTCTGTATAGTAATAACAGTAATAGAGATATTTAATAGAGGTTCAGGTCTTTGTGTCAAAATAAAAGAGCAGTTACTGTCTTTCAAAAGTTTCTGTTATTCTCCATTTGTTCTAATCAGTTTATTTCTAACAACTGGTGTCACATTAAGGAGCAAAACTCTCTCTATATGGACTTTATCGTAAATCTCAGTCAGTTCAAAAACGCTGGTAACGCACCATTGCACAAAGAGTGTGAACATTATACAGTTTCCACATTTTACAGTCAAGAGAAGCAGCTATGTATTTTTTTTATTTTTTCGTTTTGGGGCAGTCAAGCTTCTATTTATACTTTTTTTTGTGTGTGTGTGTGTGTGTTTGTGTTTGTGTGTTGGACTTAGCGGTGTAGCACGTGACCAGCAAGGTATGGGTGGGGGGGGGGGGGGGGGGGGACGTGGAGGGGGGCGGGGGGCAATATGGCCGCTAGCCTCTTTCTTGCTGATCCTCAGGAGACCATCTGCGCTGGGGGCATTGATTAGAGTGTGTCTGGTGGGATTACATCTTTGCCGTTGCCATGCCAACTAATCAGCTGATTTTTTTTTTTTCCCCTTCTCTCTCCTCTCTCTCCCTCGTTGTCACAGCAACGAAAAATGGGAGAAGCGCAAGGGCCCCGGCAAGCGCTGAATTCAGCTAAAGGGGCGAAAAAATGTTTTTTTTTTCTTTCCCATCTCTCTCTGTCTCTCTCTCTCTCTCTCTCTCTGTCTCTCTCTCTCTCTCTCTCTCTCTCTCTCTGTCTCTCTCTCGCTCTGTCTCTCTCTCTCGCTCTGTCTCTCTGTCTCTCTGTCGCTCTCTCTCACTCTGTCTCTCTCTCTCTCTGTCTCTCTCTCTCTCGCTCTCGCTCTCTCTATCTCTCTCTCTCTCTCTCTCTCTCCGTTTCTCTCTCGCTCTGTCTCTCTCTCTCGCTCTGTCTCTCTGTCTCGCTCTGTCTCTCTGTCGCTCTCGCTCTGTCTCTCTCTCTCTCTCTCTCTCACTCTGTCTCTCTCTCTCTCTCTCGCTCTGTCTCTCTGTCTCTCGCTCTGTCTCTCTCTCTCTCTCTCTCTCGCTCTCTCTCTCGCTCTCGCTCTGTCTCTCTCTCTCTCTCTCTCACTCTGTCTCTCTCTCTCTCTCTCGCTCTGTCTCTCGCTCTGTCTCTCTCTCTCTCTCTCTTGCTCTCTCTCTCTCTCTCTCTCTCTCTCTCTCTCTCTCTCTCTCTCTCTCTCTCTCTCTCCTCCTAATTGGCGGCTCTCTCTGACCTGAAGTTCTTTTGTCTCTGGTGTAAACACACCCCTCTCCAGATTACATTTATTTTCACATTTTAGAAATAGCTGGATGGTTGAGAGGCCCAAGGACAGATGCTCTGAATGAGGGAAGCGAGCACAGTAAATATTAGGAGCATAATAGCTCGCTCCGTTCTACAAAGTCCTTGAACAAATTCCAAAACGGCGACTAAACACTTCCAGCGTTAAAAAAAAAAAAAAAATCTAAAATCACGCCTGGCTAATAAACACTGATTTCTTTTTATTTTTTGTTGTTTTGCGACTGAAATCAGCTGACGGCCTCCTGCTAGCCGGTTACAGATTACTGGAAGAGATATCCGGCTGATGAGAAATGTAAAGTAGCACTAACTATCTGATCTTTTGTGCAGGTTTGTACAGAGGGTCGTTTGATACTGGAGTTTGCCTTTGATGATCTGATGAGGATCAAGACGTGGCACTTTACTATCCGGCAGTACCGAGAGCTCATCCCCCGCAGCATCCTGGCCATGCACGTGAGTGTGACATCATTAACACGCGACCCCCCCCCCCTTATTTATTCCTTTATTTTTAATCCTAAATAAGGGCTCTGCACTCTGCCAAGACACTGTTTAGTACCTACTCATGAGCATATGAAATTTAAACGCCAACAAAGCAGTTTGGAGGGATTTTTGCAAACCAATTTATTTGCAGACATCAAAGGCCACCGAGGATAAAAAAAAAGGCCCTTGTCTGAAAAGGGAGAGAGAGAGAAAAAATAACAAGGTCGAATGAATAATCTGCTTAATTCCACTAAGTGTAACACACATTTAGTCACTGGTGCCGTGGAGTGAAGCTGGCGCTCGCAGAAGGTCTTCTGTTTTCAAATGATTCAGGACTGAAGTTGTACAAAACGGCACAGCTGCTACGGAAGAAATCGTGGAATCTTTCTATAAATAGGCCTCAAGGACGCCAAATCAAACATAGTGACAGGTGTTTGTATTATTTTGTCCATTCCTATCAATACGGCTAAATTACAGAAACTCCTCTCTGTATAAGAGACACAAAAATGAACATTATAACCTTCATGCAGGGAGGATTCATTGCAGGACTGTTGAACTAGACTGCATTACTTTTAGCTAGGTGTACCTAATAAACTGGCAACTGAGTGTATATTCATTTTGGCGATAATGTGACGACAGCTTTACATGTTGGTCTCGTGTCATAATAAGCGCCCGAGTCACTTTTACATTAAAGTCATGACAATGCAATATTTGTCAGCACATAGTTAAATACACAAGAGAAATTAAATGTGTGTTTTATCCGCATGATTAAGATCTTTGCAACATGTTTCCGCTGTATAATCTCCAACTGTCACTTTACTAAAACCAATTTGAATGAGCCAACTTTACTTTGTTTGGGAGATTATTCTCATGTCATAAGAAAGTCTATATATTTTTTTCTCGCTAAAAAAAAGAATCTTGTACAACCACAATAATTGGACCAGCTGTCTCCTTCCTGACATTTCCAGCTTTCAACTTAAAAGAATATCCAGCAAACCGCCCCTCTATATTCAGCTTGTCAGCGAAGAGAAATTCCCAACTTAAAGTCGGACTTCATAAACCAGGCAGCGGAGTTCGCTACCTAATAAAGGAGGAAATTGATGAGAACGTTTATTAGGAGATTCCCTGGAAGATTGTCATAAACTTTCTCCCTTCATGTCATTAAACTTCTCAACTCACAGCTGTTTTACCGCAGCGATGACGCCTCCTCTCTTTACGTAAACGTCCTGTCATGTCTGGGGAAAAAAGCCGTAGGGAACATTTACATAAAAGTCACCAATGTCTAAATGACAAAAGCTATTACTTTAACAGATAGACGCAGCTAGAACTGTTACGTATTCCTCGTTGAAAAGGGTTTTGGTAAGAAAATGACCTCCCCCAAAAAAAAAATCTCATAGTCCCCCATACATGTGTGTTCCCTTTTACAGCATGGATATGCAATACATTTTCTTTACTTAGATTGATGATTAAAGCGAGATTCATTCCAAGTATTTTCCACTTACCCCCGTGGACCTAAAGGTGTGTATAAGAGGCAGCTTCGTCTTTATAGGCGGCTTCTTTTTTGGCCAAATCTTCATATGAATTTTTCCCTCGCCAATAAATTGGCCCCTCTGGGTATTCACACTAATTCCTGGAGAGTGGGATATTGTGGGCTTTTTTTTTTTTTTTGTGGGTCCTCGCCAGCTCTTCGCTGATTTGTGCGCGAGTGTGAGCTCAGCCTTTTGATCGTTGCCTGGGCTAATGAAAGCAGATACGCACACATGGGAGTCAGAGCAGGAAGACTGCAGATAGCAGTGCAGATGTAGACACTGGGGAAAAGAAATAAAGTTTGTTTCTTATTTTAGTCTTCAGAAGTGTATAAAGAAACAGCCTATACTTGATATTAGTATGATAGAGGCTGGAGGTGTTTGCTCTGTGATGGAAATAGTACCAAGCAATTTATCTAACTGGCGTAGAATCACACGAGCTTTAGAATAAGTTCAACAACATACGTACTGTAAAAAATGTAGCATATTTTAACTCGATTTAAAATGTACCCAAAGTGAATGTTACTGAGAAACATGAGATAAACAGCAAGTACTTCGTATGATGAGTAGAGTTTATGTTTGTTATTTAAGTGCAAATGTATATATAATCATAATTTGCTTCATATTTTAACATGTTTTTGAAATCGTACTTCCGAATTGTTTTTACTTTGGCGGTAAAATACATTTACTGTGAAAGTTTAAAGTAGCAGTAAAATGTAAATAGTCATATAAAGTAGCTCCAAAGTCTACAGTCCTAGAGTCAATGTACTGACTTAACACCACCGCAAAAGGGTTCATTTCTTTGTTCGAGGGGTGTTGTGTAAATACACAATGACAATAATGAAGTACACACGGATAAAACACTATGGAAGTGTCCCCTCGCAAACATCTGCTCCACCCACCTCCATCCCACTCGTACAGTCTGCATACCCTCGAACAAACATAAATTCATGACGGCGAAGATGCAACAGTTGTGAAGACACCACTAGCAGCAGTAATACAGCCGACCATGTAAAAAAGAGACATTAACACATAAACATTCAATATTTTTACAGTATATCCTTATGGTTAATAAATAGTAAGGCTGTTTGGAAGAAGTAGTCAGCAATGGTATTACATATAGTAGTATTATCAGGAAAATGTACTCAAAGTATCAAAAGTCAGTGTTTGTTTGCTGATAATCATCTCTTGTGTTTGTTATATATATTATTTGATTATTAATACTGATGCACTTAATGTGGTCGCAGCATTTTCTTGGCTCAAGCTAGAGCACATTTTAACGACACAATATAAAGTCGTGTACTTTAAATCCCTAAACAACGGGTCATGTTGTAAGATGGTCATATATTTTTGTAAGTAAATAAATGTAGACTAAAGAGAGCAATATTTTCCTTTTGAGATGTAGTTGAGTAGAAGTATAGAGCATCATAAAACTCAACCTCAAAAATGTACTTAAATGTATTTATTCAGCGGAGCAGGCTGCTCTAACATTAGGTTTAATGTGCTGTAGAGCTCCTCCGCTGTTTAAACATCTGATTTGGACCAACGCCGCCACGCCTCTTGAATTCTGAATGTGTTTTCTTAGAGTGTGTTCTCAGTTGTTTGTCTGTCTTTGGCCTCTTGAACCGAGTGTCTGTCGTCCCCGGCCTGCACCATATGTGCCAGTATGTTAACCCGTGTTACTCCACCCATTGTTGTTGCACGGCTGCACCGGTGCTGCCAAGACGGATTCCTGCACAGCACGTTTAGACTAATTCTACTTGATGAGTAAAGTAATTCAGATTCTGATCCGCCGTCGGCCAAATAGTGCACACTAATTCAATTCCCCCGTCACTCACGTCGGTCTGCTGACGGTACAGAGGAACTCTTTTTCGCTTCCCTCTTGACTTTCTCCACACTGAGATGCGACTGGAGATAGAATTATGCATTTTTCATGAGGCGGTGAAGGCGAGCGTGCTCACTGCTTCTCCTCAGTCTGGGCTGTGTTTTGCTCTGTCAATACCTACAGCTTTTTTATGATTTGACTGCTTATTGTTGGAGCGGCAGACAAGCTTAGTGAAAAGTCTTCTTCTCTTTTTTCAGATGTCATCCTGTAATTGCTATCTTGGCTTTGTTCTTATTTAAGATGTATTCTTTACTCCTACACGTACTGTATATTCACATGTTTTTTTCTATTTTACAATCAATTTATGTATTCAGTGCTGATTTTCAGATTATATTCAAAGATAGTGGTCAGTTCTTAATCTTTTATGTTTATGATGCAACGGTCAACTAGACGTCATCAAGCTGCTGCTATTTTAGGCTTCACTAAAACTAAAAAAACTGTAAAACATTTTTTTATTAGTGACAATTTTTGGTCCGTTTTTTTCATCAACCTAACATCATCAAACACATGTTCCCTGCTGCCCCAGACCCTACATACATAAATACATACCTACATACATACCTACATACATACATACATACATCAATACATACCTACCTACATACATACATACATACATACATACATACATACATACATACATACATACATACATACATACATACATACATATATACATACAGTATACATACATACATACATACATACCTACCTACATACATACATACATACATACATACATACATACATACATACATACCTACATACATACATACATACATACATACATACATACATACATATATACATACCTACATACATACATACATACATACATATATACATACAGTATACATACATACATACATACATACCTACATACATACATACATACATACATACATACATACATACATACATACATACATACATACATACATACATACATACATACATAGATATACAGTATACATACATATACAGTATACATACATACCTACATACATACATACATACCTACATACCTACATACCTACATACATACATACATACATACATACATACATACATACATACATACAGTACACATACATACAGTATACATACATACATACATACATACATACATACATACATACATACATACATATATACATACACGCATACATACACACAAACGTACGTACATGCATAAATACATACATACACACATAAATACATACATACATACACCGGGCTACATAATTAAATCCAGTGAAGATACGGAATTGAAAATGCGTGTAAATTGAAATGGAATGACAAAATAATATTGATTAATTAGCCTCACAGTTTGACAACAGTGTGAAATGAAGGCCTGAAATACTTCCACGGCAACACTGCGATAACAATGTTAAGGAGTTGCATTGATGACTCGAGGGTGTGAATGTGCCGAATGTGCATTATCTGATGAATGCCAATTAGCCTAATTGCCTGTAGATAATTAGTTTATTCGTTGTCACTTGAATGCAAACATAAAAAAAAAAAGATATACAAATATATGGCTCATATGTCTATTCGTTCTCATTTCTCATCTGCGGACTTTAGGCACAAGACCCTCAGGTGCTGGAACAACTGTCCAAAAACATCACTCGCATGGGTTTGACCAACTTCACCCTCAACTACCTCAGGGTAAGGACTCTGTGTTTGTTTGTGTGTGTGTGTGTGTGTGTGTGTGTGTGTGTGTGTGTGTGTGTGTGTGAGTGTGTGTGTGTGTGTGTGTGTGTGAGAGTGTGTGTGTGTGTGTCTGACAATGTCAATGATTGTCATTCTGCTTTTGTTTTTGTTCTTATCTCCTCACACTTTAATGCACACGGAGGAACAATTCATGTCCATTTTTAAATGAAGTTATTCATGTTGCTCATACTTTCTAAACTAACTCTCTTATACTGATCTGTCTAGACAGCATAAAGATGTTTTTGTAATGGAGAATATTTATGTGTTGTCATATCTAATATGGCATGATTGCATTGCCTGCACTGCAGTAAATCTGTAATGTTATATTTCAAATGTTGCATTAAATTATAGGTATATTCAGTGTTTGAATAAGATGTGCTTTTCTACATTCCCTTATTATTTCTTTAGTTTATTTAAGGTCATATCGTGACTGTAAATGTAAATATTGTTTCTCTGTCTTACTGGAATTGAAAGCTTATGCTGTTATTTATGTGCTGAACACGTTTTATGACTCTCAGGCGTTTGAAACCAGAGTGTATAATTTCAAAAATGCGTGGCATCAAAACAAAAAAATATAAGCACTTATTTATTCTTTACTCTCTGCATATACATGCTTTTCCACCTGACCGCAGCAATGTAATTTACGGAAATAGGAAGTATAAGCCGGCTGAATACATTAGTGATTATTTCACAGGGTTTGTTTGTGTTCCTCGACGCCACAGTTGACTGACAGCTACGATTTCCAAATGGGAGAGAACAAGAGCGAGCGGGAGAGAGATGGGGAGAGAGAAGAATTAATTGGATACAGAAAATTAGCATAACATTAATGAACGCTCCCTGTTGAGACTCATAATTGTGAAATGGTGCGCGAATCAGGGAACGGCACCTCCGCTGCTTATATTAACTGAGTGAAGAAAGACAGAGACAGGGAGAGGAAGCAGGGTGGCTGTTTTTGTTTTCCTATAACAATGATTTTCTATACAGAAAGCAACTGTAATGTGGCTGAAAGGGGGGGGAAAACACATAATTCAAGTATCTGTAATTACACACTAAAAGATTTGGCTTCTGTTCATTCTTTATTTCGGTGATTCAGATGGTCAGACCCAAAACCTAAACATTGAAACAAGGATCATGCCTTGTGTGTGTTTTCTGCTTGCTGACAACATGCGTTTCATGGAGGTTGTGTGTGTTTAAATGGACCCGGCTTTGCTTTTGAAGAATGGTTAGTTTGTCGAAATGACTCGCTTTGCAAGTTGGTCTAAACCTGAAATATTTCAAATAAATCTGCTAAATTAGGAACTTTCCCAGAGCACAATGTGCTTTTAATTAAAAAGCATTAACCTTTCTTCACTCAGTTAATATAATTTAACCTTCTTTTGAGTATTTTTTTTTTTCATTTCAGTAAAATTTAAAACACCATAAACCACAAAGATTATGTCACTAGTAGTTCAAAAGCAATAATGTTTAGTTCATTGAATTTGCGTTGTAAGCATGTGAGTTTTAAAGAGCATCAAGAAGGCTTCGTTACAGATTCAGTGTTTCATAGAGACATTGTATAATAAAGCAGTGGTTCCCAACCTTTTTGTGACCCTTAAAACAAATCAATATCCACTTGCGACCTCGCTCTGATTAATCGACTCGTTCACTCGGGTACTATGAGGAGATCAAGAACAAAGACAAGATCACGCAAAAGTCTGACAAACATTTTTTCCAAAAAAAATAGTCCCGCAATTCCATTTTGCCTAGTTCACACTACACGACTTCAGCTTAAATTTTTCCGCTCGCAGACAGTTTGTACAGCTCCCGGACAAAAGCCCCAGATCAGAAGCAAATCCGCATTTGACTTGGTTGAGGGGAAACCTGGCGGAGGGGTCGCCTCGCCTGCAGCCGACCTGTCTGTGTTATGTGTTGAACTTGCAGCATGGACCAAAGTTGTTGTAGCTGCCCCTATAGGGCATCATCACGCGTGTGTTTCCACTAAACCACAACGACTTCAAGACTGCCGATCAAAAGGCGGCAAGTTGTGTAGTGTGTACACAGCGATCCTAGCACTTTGAATGTCGTGCAGTGTGACCTCGGCTTTAGATTCATCTTGCGACCACTGTTATTCAGCATATCACACACTTTGCAAAACATATTTCCCCCTACTGTTATCGAAGGATGTCAAAGTAAAATACACCCTTTCCTCACATTAATCTGGCAATAATGTGTCCCTGGCCTTTCCCATCGTTTATCAGTCCTTCCCGAAAGAGACTGACTGTTTCCTGGCAAAGGGGTTACAACCGGCCTTTCTCTCACTCTCACAAACACACTATCTTTCCTTTTTTTTTTTTCATTTGGAGTATTTAAGCCTTTCTATGTATCGGAGCTGCCGGCTTCCTACTATTCAGCCTGAAAATAGCCCTTGTTTTCAGGCTGAGAGCCAGGGCTTGTTGGCTGAGCTGAGGAGGGATATTACTGTGTCAGGAGGGAACTATCAGAGGAGAACATGGGATTAGTCTGCTACAGGGATGTTCACTTTACCTCGAGCTGCATGGCAGCAAAACACCGGCGTCCTAACACGGCGAGCCGACATTACTATGTTTATGTAGAGTAATTTGGAGTAAGCAGCCACGGTTGTTAGAATGCCTAGTTTGAAACCCAGGACCGGTGAACATCCCTGGTTTGAATACCCATCATGATAAAACATGTCTGCTTGGATTCCTGGTGTTGTCAGGTGATTTGTGTAAAAGCCTCCAAACACATAGTAGTAGGTAATATATACAGTACATGATACCTGCCCTTGTTTTCCCTTTTCACCTCCAAGTTGCTGTACAGTACGGCTGAAGACGGGACGAGCATGTTGATTAGATTTGACTCCAGAAACGTAGGGGTGGTGGGATGCTGAAGGTCAGATGAGATCATGTGAGCATGCAGCGAATGATTAACAGTCTCCTTTCTCTCAGTAACGACTGTCAAGTGCCCTTGAGCAAGTTAGTAAACCCACGCCTCCTTTCACTCTAGTAAATTTTGACCTTACATCACACTCTGAATGGGAAATGCTAACAGCGACCACATCGACTGCTTGCCCTGGTCGGCCGAACCTCTGTTGCATCAGATTAATGACCTTTATTATGTGGGTTTCTAATATGTTCTTCTTGTCCTTCTCTTCAACGTTGGTTTCCTTTCACCCGTGACCTCGATCGTTTCCTAACCTTAACCAAGTTAAAAAAAACAAAAGATGCTGCGGGAGTCAAGTGGACTTAATGGTCAAATTGTCAAAGATGGAGAAAAGTCAGGAAGAGAAACACAACAGTTTTATCCGGTTAGAGGAAGAAGGCGGTTTGAGTTGATCTCAGTGCTGCTTCTGCGATTGGTCCAGCAATAAAACAGCATTATAACCGTCCAATCGCTGTCCTGTGGCTGCACCATCAAGCATTTGGATTAAAGAAGGGATGGCTTACCGGTAATGTTATCCAGATGTTAACTAGATAAACTAAGCCTGGTGTATTTAAGATGACAGGCTGACCCCTGGCTCCTCTCACTGCTGATCACCAGAGATTTACAGTTTTCTCCAGAGTGAATATTGTACTTTCAGCTGGAGAATATTGTTTGTGTTTCAGCGTGGGTACAAGCGACTTGTTCTGTGTTTTCTAAGTGGGTGTGTTTTGACACATGACAAGGCTGCTCATATTAAAATGTACATGTTGCTCTCTCTATCTGTCTTCTCTCTGAAGCTCTCCACAATAAACCTGTTTTTTAAAGGTATTTTATTAATAGTGTCTATAAAAAGTAGATTTACGGAACAATTTATCACTCAAAGTCAGTCGGCGGTGTGATTAATTGAGCAACAATCTCTGTGTTTATGTGCGTTGTTTTGCTTTACCTTGATAAGAGGCTGCATCCGTGGACAGCACACTGTTCTCTCATCACTGTGTTATATACAAATGTGCTTTAATTGAATGCCCTGTTTTTCCCGTGGTGTCAGCAGTTGTGTGTCATCCTGGAGCCCATGCAGGAGCTCATGTCAAGGCACAAGACTTACAACCTCAGCCCCCGGGACTGTCTCAAGACATGCCTGTTCCAAAAATGGCAGAGAATGGTCGCCCCACCAGGTAACTTCCTACTGTTGAAACACATGCCTTTACTTTGAAACGGATCCGGAAAGTGTTTTTTTTTTTTTTTTTAAAGTCAAACCCACAAATCTGGACGAGAATGAAAAGAGGTTTTCTGGTTTTCCCTCAACAAAGGTTTTCAGAATTAAGGAACTCTTGTTCAAAACGGCATCAAATGACGAAAAAAAAAAAAAAAAAAAAAGTTTTTAATTCTGTACCATCACTCACTTTGTAGGAACAGGAATATATTTTCTCAGACTGTGTTTTTATTGCATCATTTATTTTTCCAAATTTGCCATTATATGTCTTAATCCCTTAAATATGTTTTGCCTGTCAGGTATGTGAAATGCATCGGAATTCAGGGCTGCCCCTTAAATCTCAACCTTGCCAATCTAAACGGGCCTCTCAGCTCTCTATGATTGATGTTTTAAGGGCGGTTTCTGAAAAGTACCAGACTTAAATTGGCTGTGCGGTCTTAAAAGCTGAAAAAGAAAAAAGGAGTAAGCCGAGTTTTTTTTTTTGGACACATCGGAGTGGCTGCAAATTACAGCAATGCTTAGCGAGGCGTGACGAGATGTCTTTAAAAACCAACACCAGTCAAAAAGCCTTTGACTCAGACCTGTGTAACTTTAATTAAGAGTGCCGGGTGTAATCAGACTTGTAGATCCAGCTCCCCGGCCAGCAGCTCCCCAGTGTCGACTTCGTCTTCAAAGAAAGAAAGAAAAAAAAACAGAGAGGGGGGGGAAAAAAAAAACATGGAAAGCATTTTATGAATATAAAGTCTGAGGAGAAAAAAGAAGCTCTTGTATTGATGATTAATTGTGTCCATGGAAAGAGAGCTTGATATGAAAACCTATATGGGTGCTGCAGTTTTATATCCTATATGTGATTAATGAGAAACAGCTTCATGGGATAGTTTGGATTGATGTGTATGATTGTATGATTTTCTTCTCCATAGTCGGTATATTAACTATACAGTTGGAGAAACGGACAAAAGCAATGCACTGCTGTGGACCTATTTTACACATCTGAAAAAAATCAATATCAGTTTAAGTGTACACTACGGTATATTTAGAATATTTTCACCTCTTTACTTTGCCATCAGACCGTCCATTCTGACGCCGTTTTCTATGCTCTCTTCAAAGTCACCAGACTCCATTGACAAAAACAGTAATTTTACCTTGCGGGAACACGGGAGTTGCTGGTCTTACGCTGCCTCATTTAGTTTAGTTTGTGTGGGTTATTGTGTGACTTTGGTGAATCCGAACTAACCCTTTCAAACACCAAAGTCACACAATAACATAAACAAAGTAACAGATCGAGGCAGCAGTAGACCAGCAACTCCAGTGTTCTGCAAGGTAAAATGACTGTTTTTCTCAATGGAGTCTGGTGGTTTTGATATCGTACCTTTTTTAAATATTAGTTGGTGTAATGTTGACTCAGACGTCAGGCCTCCTCAGTGTGTTTTTCAGGACCATTTCAGCCCATCTGTCTGTATTTTCACATGAGGTTTGCTGGAATTGCGGTTTTGCGACGTGCTATTCCCCCTTTCCTGCAATTCTTCTCCAGCTTGGAAACTGGTTGGGATTTTTGCCAGGAAGGAAGCCACAGGGCGCATTTATGCTCTGATAAGTCCTTTTGGTGGAAATGGAAGTGTTTTTTAGTGCGTCACCAGTTCAGCATTGAAGGAAACCAGTCGGATAACAGAAATGATTGTCTCTGACAATAGGGACGCTTTTTTTTTTCGCACACACGTCTGTCAAAGTCAGGAATCAAAAGAGAAAATATACTGATAAAAAAAAAATCCCCTTATTGTTTTGCCTCTGATACATAGTTTCAGTTTGTTTGTATCATGAGTCGGTGGCTATTGTAACTGAATATGAAAGCATCTCCCTTGGTGTGATTAGTAAGAACCTCGAAGAAATATATTTCATTTTCAGTCGTCTGTTTGAAGATCACAGCAGTGTTTTCTTGTTCCCCTCGAGATTAAAGGGAATGATTTTCTAACAAATGTTGGCGGAATTTGCTAAATCTTGTATTGATAAATTATGCACTACATGGATTATTTAGTAAATACTAGAAACAACAACATCTCTATTTAACCTGTGTTCTGTATCTTTTTAATAATAATGATTTCACTTGTGATTTAATTGCACCTTCAGGAATTATTTATAACTCATAATTGAAAAAAAAAAAAACATCTTTCATCTAAGCACAAGTTTCCCAGTGGTGTAAAGTAGCATCTGCATGGCATTGAAAGTTCACTTATTTCTCTTCCTTTTCTCTGTTGTCATCTCTGGTCTCATTCTGTCTAATATTGTTTAAGAGATTGTCCAACCTCCTGAATAGAATAAAACTAAGTTTGGCTCTGGTTACAGCTGGACACCCACAGAACTTCAAAACGGAAATATTTCCCACAAATAACAAAAAAGGTATCTTTTCTGTTACACTGTCTGTAGTCTTTTAGAAAAGCGGCATTTTTAATTGCTCACTGTGGAATGCCCTGAAATACATTTTTGTGTGTGTGCAAGTTCATCTGCATGTTTCAAAATAGCACTAATACCTGTAATATAACAAAACAGGTTGCATACGACAGATTAATGCATGTAAGAACATAAGTCTCTGGCTTAAACGAAATGATTAGAACATAAACACACTCATGCTCAGCAAATTAAATCTATAGTATATTTGCACGTTCAGTAAAAACAAACAGGAATGTGCTTTCTGCCTGAGAAGAGCAGTTTTTAATCTGGCTCACGCTATTGAGCAGCGTCGCAATCGGTGCGGCGACGAAATCATTAACAAATTTACATTACGTTGAGCATCGGGGTCCATTGTGGAGCATTTATGCAAATGAGACGGGTTCATTCTTACTAGTGCATGTCTTGGGAGTTGTCAACGCTCGTGCGGTTTCACCTCTGAAGAAAACAAAGCATGGATCAGTGTAGACTAGTCGCTCTTGTGTCTGTAACATGTCTTTTCGTGTGTGTGTGTGTGTGTGTGTGTGTGTGCATGAATGTATATGAGCATTTTGCACAATTTGGTCTGCAGGCTTTCGTGCCTCCACATATGATGCCGTCCGTCCGAGCCGCTCTACTCTGTGACCTAAAAACACACACATTGCACACACTGCACACACCCCCTACACCTTGTCTCCGTCTGTATGCATTATGTTCTTGGCATTGCCTCTGTTTCTCTTTGCTGGTCGCGCCAAAGCTGAGCCTGCCCGACAGACGACCACGAAGAGGAGGAAACGGAAGAACTCGGCCAGCAGCGCCAACAGCGCCGGCACCACCGCCAGCAAGAAACGCAGCCCCGCCACCAACTTCAGCCTCTCCAGTCAGGTACCTGTAAGCATCAGCTCCACTCGGTTTGCCTCCTCTTTGACTTTTTCTTTTTTTTTGTTCTATGACTCTACATGCATGTTTGCAGGTTTCCACACAGGCACGTAGTATTCCTAATGGTATTGCAGCTATTAGGTTTAATTTATTTGCACAAAAGAGAAAAAAAAAAATCAAAAAAAAACACACCAGGGAGGAGAGGGTAGAAAAGAAACTCAAATCTGTGCTGTGAGACAAAAGAAACCTCAAAGGATTTGTGTGAAAACATGTCGCCAGAAAGACAAAGAGAAAATACATGAAACCTCATAAAGGGTGACACAAACGACATTAAAAATCATCAAAGCAGAAAGTAGCACAAGAACGGCTAAATTCATAAACATGATGTAAAGAAGGTGAATAAAAGTGTCACATCACGAGCTCTCTATTAAGTTGTCTAACTCTTTCTTTCCAAGTACTCGACACGTACTTCTGAATATGTATGTTTCAAAAACACCCAGCTGACCCCGTTGCTCACCCAAGGGGCTGTAGCCTAGAGGTTTTTTTTTTATTTTTTTTATAAAAGGTTTCTTTGAATTTGCACCAAATGGGAAAATGTGGGTGGTGAAAAGTGACCCTCTCTCAGCCACCTCTGTTGAAAATGCCCTTGACCAAGACACTGAACTCAGTGAGCCCGGAGGAGTGTTACTGTAGTGCACCGAATAAATAACACAGTCTGATTAAACAAAATGGGACTTTCGCAAAAGACTCAAAAAGCGTCATATGGAGTTAAGCTACAGCTACTCTCTTCCTTGGTCATTTAGCGAGCAGCGCCTGGTGGAAACGTTTCTGATGAATGTGTGGTGGTCAAAGTGAAAGATCTGTAAATCCCAGCTGCTCCAGTAGCACTTGTTCAGTGGCCTCCAGTGAAGATGTGGGAGAAATGAAGTCGTAAGAACTCAAGCTCGATCTTAGGGATTTTTTTTTAAAGCTGAATATTTGACAGTAAAAAAACAATAAATAACTATATATCGGCTCTCTGAGGTCTGATATTTTACTTTTGAGCAATAAACTGTGCTATATGCATCTTACAGTAAATGTAAGATGGAGATTGAAGATTTTTTTTTTTAATAGTTCCTGTAAATGAAATAGATAGAAACAAAATAATGGAGGATAAAATCAGTTGTGCAGCGTTTCAGAAGTGTGTTTAAAGTGATTTGTGATTTTGATTTCTCTCAAATGACTTTTGTCTATTGTTACCACACAAATGTAAAAACTTTATAGATGAATTCTTAGTTTCAAATCGTATCTTTGTACGTTCAGTGTAGACATTTCTTTCTGTTTTAGAGTAATTCTGAAACAACTTTAAATTAGGAAATCTTTCCACAAATGACTATTTAACAGCGTTACCTCAGCAAGTGGACTAATGTGACTCCCCAATATCCAGTAACACATTATCTTATTTTTATGCAGAAAAAGTGACCTGGATGAAGATAAGAAGCTTTAAAACATCTCTTTCTGTGACTCTGCATGCAGTGTTGCAGCGTCTGATTTTGCGACGTGTTTCCGTAACAGCCCACTTGACACAGTTCGAGGTTAAATAGCCTCTTAAACAGCTGAGTGTTGCGCCACATGTCTGGCTCTCCCCTGGAGGATTTGATGCTGCTGTGAGTGTACTGTCTGCACAGCCTCTAGTTTTCTTACCTTATTCCATACACTGCTCATTATACACTGTATTGTATTTACACTACGGCATCCAATTTACTATTCTGTTGCCACACTGGTGCAGCAATCTGTTGTTGTTGTTGTTGTTGTTTTTTAATACAGGTCATTGCAGTTCAGCTAAAACTGTGCTGATACCAAACAGCGTTAAAGGGTTGCAGGTTGGCATACATGTGTGTTCATCTTGTACACTGGATTCATTCTACTTAATGGGAAATTGAAGGGTGCTGATGCTTTTCTATACTCGCAGCGTGTTCAGTGTTGCAACCTCGGCCCACCAGAAGAGACGTTTATATACTATATACTGTTTCCCCTGTTACATTTGGAAAGGAAGACATAGTTCCTGCCTTGATAATGTTCCTCCTTTAACATCAGAGACCTCAGTGCTGTATGTTGTTAGTTTGAGGCTAATAAGTTCTTTAAAGATCTGGGTTTCGGTTAAATGTTAATACAGAAAACACGTCTGTGCGAGGTGTTGAAAGCCATTAATACATTATCTCCCTAACTCAAACTAAGTGCCTAAACTTAACCATAAAAAAAGTGTTTTCATGCTTTAGTTGCTATAAGCAAATACAATATTGCAAGAAAAACAAATAAAATACATACTTTCTAGGAGACAGGATTGAATATATGGACACTGTAGAAGTTGTAGAAGCTCCATGTGTTCTATCTGGGTGAATCATTTAAATACTGGATGGACTTGTTTCTCCAGTTTCCAACCAGGTTGATGTTGTTCATCTGTCTCTCACCGACACACAAACATGCTGTACTGTCCCTCTATGTACCGTCTCGTGGTTAGCTGTCTCGTCATCTTTCCAGATTTGCTGCCCTCACCCTCCTCTCCTACCTCCTTCTCTCCGTCTCACACATTCATAATGTACATCACACACACACACACACAGTGTGTGCAATTGTTTTCTCCCTAGAAGGCAGTTTGGCTCTGTGCCAGCTCTCATTATCACCGATATCTGTATACAACCCTCTCCAACCCCCCCCCCCCCACCCCCAGCCCCTTCCTCCATCACATGCACACACTCTACTCCATCACTGACCCCCACCCTCCTTCCACCACCACCTTACACACACACACACACACACATCACCCATACCACTCATGCCGTGCATTCACACGCCTCCTAAAGACCGGCAGCGTGTCTGGTAACATGCTGGTTACATATGTTGCGCGGCTGCTGTCTTTGTCTGAGAAGTTGTTCGTTTGTGGCTGAGCTCAAGCCTACGTGAGCCCAATGACAATAAGGAGTGGACCCTCGCACAGCGGAAGGGGGGGGGGGGGGGCTACCAGCGGCTGGAGGAGAGAAGGTGCGGGGGGGGGAGGAAGGTGGGGAGGATGTGTTTGTGTGTATGTGAGGGGTGGGGGGGGGGGGGACCTCATAGAATGAGCAACACTGACCTCTATTGGCCTGATTTAAGTGTCGAAAAATGTGTTTCTTTAACCAAGCGGGCCTCTAGCAGCAGGTCTGTCACGCTGTCAGTCAGTCAGTGTATTTGAAGCACATATTACAGACTAAACCCCTAATTAACTGTCCAAACCCTGTTTGTTAAATTGGTAGATTGGAGATCTGCTGAGGGCTACATTTACAAAGTTCTCCATTGAGCTAAGATGGAGTTGCTTGTGTTCGTGCGGCACTGGGGGAGGGGGGGGGGGGGGTGGATACTCATTCTCTAATTTTATACAAATATTTAGACTCAATGATCTTGAATCACTATCTATAGACACAGACGGAGTCTTATTTATGTTGCATAGTTGCCCCAAAACTGAGTGTGTTCTTAGTCATTTTATTCAGACGGTGACAAAACTTTATTACTTAAGTTTTAAGTTAAGTTAAGTGTTTTATGTGTTATTTAAGAGTGGTGGTATTCTATGTTTTTGTTATTGTCAACAAATCCTATAAAAAAGACCAAAACCGTTGATGTTTGTAACAAGCATTCGTCCACAAACTAGTAAAAACACAACGATGAACCTCACTGTTGCACTGGGTAACATGTTCCTTCATTAACATGAACACACACGCTGTAGTTTATTTTGACTCAGTGCCACACACACACACACACACACACACACACACACACACACACACACACACACACACACACACACACACACACACACACACACCGATCTGTGCTCAAATACTCACAAGAGAACCAAACGTGTTTTAATCCGCCCCAGAAAATAGTCCACAACAAATGCACTTTTGACTTTATAACATTAGCTAAACACTTTATACGAAATCGTTGATAATTGCTGCTTGATTGTCTTTAAATGAATCCATGTAATTGTGAGCTTTTTTTAGATTTATTCAAAAGGAACAAATGCGCTTGGAGCTGAGAGCCACAGTCATTTAGAGACAGACCAACATTTTCATCCTTTAAAGTTGCATTTAGTTGTTAGCATGAAGTAAAAAGATAAATAAATAACAAACAAACCAACAATGAAAATATTATTATTGAAACTGTAGCTTCTGTCTGCCTAAGGACGAGAGGGACGACTAAACTTTAACAAAAACATTCTAACATCTCATTTCTTTGCATGCTTTAAGGGACCGTTTTTGTTCTCCGGCTCCTTTGTCGCCGCCATATTCCCGCCACTTCTTCTTTAAAGTCACACTTGTTGTGTTGGAGGCTCGAGAAGCAAATATGTCCTCCGGGCTTCTCACTGCTGATCCCTGTAAAAAAAAACAAATGTACAAAAAAAAATGCTAATGACACCGTTCAGTGAATGGAGGGAGCAGGGAGGCGTTCATGCGACATCCCATTCAAAGCGTTCAGCCGCTTAGCTCGCGCTGAAGCTAACTCTTAACGAGATGAGTAGACGAGTTGACAGTATTAATTAGCTCACAATTAGCGCTCCCCAGTCTCAGACTAGCCACCAGCTGTTATCGTCTGAGGGATTTACTTTTTTTGGGCCCAAAATTGGCCAGAGGTAGGTTGACAGGGCCTCCTCACAGGAACAGATGGTGAGTGCATGGCTTGTTAGCAATCAGCACGTTTTTAGCTAATGACTCAATTAGCAATGCAAATTGACAAATCAGTGTGGATATTGTCATTTAGTTGAAAAGCTCACCTAAATTAATTAGCCTGATTAAGGCATAGTGGGGTGTAGAAGTGGTCGCTAGGGGGGTTTTGGGGATGGCTTCGATAAATAAACTGCGTCTTGTACTCTTCATCTAAGGGCTGTTTGAAGTGTGCTAAGTTGTCTAGTTTTGTTTGTCTGTTTACATCAGTGCTCGCTGGAAGTCATCATGTGTGTTTGTCTACGTGTGCAACCCCCGTGGTTACGTGTGTAGAGCTTCACACACAGGGTTAATGGGTTAATCGTGCTTTTTGACTGTGTTTGAGTTCAGGTGTGTGATTGTACAGAGATCTGGGTTTGTGTGCCAGTGCACGTGCACGTTTTGTTGTGCGCGTTGCGGAGGAGATGGCGGAGGAGAGCGAGATCTCCCCCCCCGAGCCTGGGCCGCGTTGACACACTTGGCCAGTGAAGCGTGCGCTCCATTTAACTGTACAGCTTCTTCCCAGGTTACGGTGGGTGGCGCTGGGGCTCGCCAGCAGGGAGATGAGATTCAGCACACACACACACACACACACAAAGAAATACAGCCATGATTCAGAGCATATTGATCATTACACTCCAGTGATTATTTGTCAGCAGAAATTCATGAAGAGTTCATGAAGAGTTTGCTCCTGAAAACATGCATAAAACTCTCCTTCAGACTCATCACAAGAAGCACAGATAGCGCTGGATAAAGGCTAAATCTCTCCCCTTCCCTTCCCTGACCCGCTGTGAGAGGGCCATCCCAGTGAAATATGTCTTACATGATGAGTATTGATTGTGGGCGGGTACAGAGCGCTGGGGGAATCCGCTTTCAGGTTTCATTGGCAGCGTTTGTTCGGGCAGGGGTCGACCGTTAGGGATGGGTTCACTGGATACACCAACGTCTAAACACTCAACACAAACACACACAAAGTGTTTGGAAGCAGGGGGTCTGTGTTTAAGCGGGGGAAGTACACACCTCCCATCTTAGGGGGGTTTAGGCGCTCCTCGCTCAGTTGGGTAACATAAAAACGTTGTAAACAAACAGCAATAGATCAGCAACTGTGGACACATTCGCTCCTGAATGACATTGTGGTGCAGTAAATGTTTGTCTTCGTGACCTTGTTGTAGTTTTATCCCTCAGTTTTAAAAGGTGGTTGAATATTTTTTTTTATATGAGACAGAGGACAATTTATTTGAAGTAATGCAAATGTTGAAAGGTCTTTTTTTTGTTGGATGTGCGTTCACTTGATATTCAGACGGTGATTTGGTCTCAGAATTAGATGAAACAGATATGCATTAATTTCTTCTCTGGTAATTTCTCTCTCACTTAAGCATATTCATTTTGAGTCTCCCCGAGGCTACATATGGTCGGCCCTGCGCACAACTGAAAACACGTCACGGGTGCCCGTGTAATAATGGATTATATTTGTGAAACCAGTTTTAAAAGTTGAGTTAAAAATGAAAAACTGGTAAGATAAACTGAAAGTGTCTTTAGTAATGAAAGAAACAAGCAAATTCATTAAGAAGATAAAAGGGGTAAATGTAAATACATTTCAAATGATGATTGAGAGGATTGTTAGGGATAAATGTCCAAGTGTGCTGTGGTTAAGTATTACATGTTTGGTCACACACTCACAAAATGACATATGTTTGTGTCTGTGAAACTCATTCCCAGTGGACAAACTAAAATGTAATGGTGGTCTTGAAAAAAGTGAGGTTTCATGGCTCTTGAGATACACAACATTGACCTGATTGTATGTCACTGAAAACATTAAAATAGAAGAAGTATGTGAATAAAAAGCTCAATTGTAAGTGTAACAACAACAACAAAAAGGACGCAGTTTGAACACAACGTGACCTTTTTTTTAAAAAGTGTGCACCAACGGTCAAGAGCATCTGTGGTTTCCTCTCCTCCTCTTCAGTTTGTAAACTTGCTCTCCGTTGTCTCTGCCTTCCTCCAGGACGTGATGGTGGTCGGCGAGCCGACCCTGATGGGCGGCGAGTTCGGGGACGAGGATGAGCGTCTGATCACCCGCCTGGAGAACACGCAGTACGACGCCACCAACGGCCTGGACGACGAGGACGACTTCAACAGCTCCCCGGCTCTGGGCAACAGCGCTCCCTGGAGCAGCAAACCCCCCGGCGCCCAGGACAGCAAGCCCGAGAGCACGGCGCCCCAGCCCTCGCAGTAAAACAAAAAGAAGAAGAAGAAGAAGAAGAAGAAGAAGAAGAGCAAAACAACAGATCCTTGACTCCACGTGGACTGGACTTTTTAAACCTCTTCCCTTTCCCCCCCCTGAGGGCAGTGCTTCTACGCCTCATAAACATTGTACTGAATCAGAATCTGCAAACTCACCACTGGCATGTCCAGCCAAAAATATTCTGGGTGTTTTTCTTCTTCTCTGGATCACTGTAACATCTCGGAGAACAATGGCATATAAGTTGTATGCAACTGTAATTTAAAAACACCACGGTGGAGGCTTTGTATCTCCCTCAGATACAAAGCTCTCGTCTGGTGGAACACTACAGCTGACAGTAGACAGAGGGGAGAGAAGAAGAAGAAGAATGAAAACAACAAACTAAATAACGAGCTCACCGGTGAGAAGGCAAGGTGTTTTTGGGGTTGTTTTTTTTTTTAACAGAGCCGATGGAAGAATCTAACCACATTGGAAGACAAATGAAACATTGTTTGAGAAAATTGAATTTTTATTGGAAATTCAGTCGGCTGTTGGTTTGTTTCTGCTGTTGCTGTTTTATTTCCATTTCCAATTAGGAGGAAATAAAAGTTGCCTACCGATATGGACTCCTATTCAAACGAGGGAAAATCGTGTACTAGGATTGTTTTTTTTCCACATTAACTGCGGTCGTCACAGATTGTGATTTCATGCAAACCAGTTTGATTGTGTTCGTAGTCTATTGGTATTTTGCTTCTCTCAGAATCTTTTGCAGTCACGTTGTAATTTTGCGCCGATCAGTATGTGAACTTTTGCCGACACGCATTGATGCATTATTGTTGATTTTTATTTTTTATTTTTTTTCCCTCCTCGGAAATTGGACTTCTCTCCCTTTAACGACCTACTCCCAAACTGATACTAAAGCCTTTTCCTGCATGATTTTATAGGGTTTTTATTTTGTTTGGTATATGTACTTTAAAAAAAACAAAAAAAACAACACATCAGTCTGATTTTCCTTTTGGGTTCATCAGTTTGGGAACACTGTTACAAGGTTTGTAGCTCTGTAAATAGAGGTGGAATCTGTTTTGTCCACTGTAAATCAGCCACTGAAACCAGTTTGAATATGGCAGCTGTTTTGTTTTGTACAGGAGGATCAGATTTCTGTCGGGTGGCTTGGATGGACGCTGGTTTGCTTCGGTCGAGACCCAAACCGTTTCCTGACCTCTTGAGCTAGTGCAGAACCAAAGCCACAAAGTTAACACTCACAAAGTCCTATTTCTTGAATATTGTGTGACATAAGAAGAAAACAATTTTACATTTTAAAAGCAACGCACAGATTAAATCCCATCCACCCCACAGAAATAGTTTGACGTCCCCTGTATTTGTGCTATTCTTTAATCTTTAATTGAATTGATAATATATCCCTGATCTCTTTTGTTGGACTTTTGTTTGAAAAACGAGCATAAAGACAGCAACATGTGTCTTTATACAATTGGATCTTATGGGTATTTATTTGTGCATTTGTAAGGAAGCTAACACATTTCTAAATATGTTTGAGCCTAGTATTATTAGACACCATTTGTACATTATATAGCAGAGGTGTTCAGTGTCATATCTGATGTCTGGTATGTATGCTTTACCATTATGTGTGCCAATAAACCGTGCTTACAAAGGAGTTGAATTTGATTTGGTTACATGCATCGTGTGTGCAGTTAGCATCTGTTTATTGATTTACTTTATTCACTATTAACTGTGATTAGTCTGATGAATCAAGTCCATTCATTCACACAACTAATGTCATTTTGTCTCGTCCAACATGAGCGAAATGTTCGTAGTTTGAACATAAGAAGTGGACATCGCCATATCTGTTGAGGAAGAAAGTGTAGAGCAATCGAGAGCTCCTGAACAGCTGCTACGTGCGATTGATGAGACGGTTAAAACATTGTGGATTTGACTGATCTTTTTTGGGAACAGGGAAAAAGGACTGTTTCATTCCCATCTACATCTCAAAAGACACAAATCTAACACTTCAGGAAACCACATTTCTATACTGAACTCGTTGTTTTGTGCTATATTGTTCTTGTTCCTGGTTATAAAAGGATTCAGTGATCCAACCGAAACATCACACGTGTTGGCGTTAGTCTCTCAAAAATGAAAGCTTTCCAGAGCTGCCATTTTCTGCTGATATTTAATGATCATCTTTGGTGAAATTAATTGTAAAAGAAACAAAAAGAAGAGACAGAAATAGAGATGTTTGCACCCAAAGATCGCTCAGAAAACTAGAATACAGTCCATCACGCTCCAGTATTCAAACTTCACTAACTGGTTTCCTTTCTTTTCCTTTCCACGTGCCCAAAAATACGCTTTTGATGAAAGATCTTCACCACAGGTTCATGTACCGTCTCCCCTGCTCATTGGAGGTTATTAAAAAGTACTGGAAAATGTAGTCAATCACTAAATATCTAAATAAGTCCTGGAATGTGATGAAGATGTCAAAATTATATCTAGTGGTGAATCTGGGTATATATATTTATTTATTTTCTTTAATGTGTAGCAGCCTTCAGTGTATATAAATACATCACAGTTATGTCCTTAAGTGTCCTGTAGTGGGACACTGTAACTGTTTAAACAACAGCATTGGATAACAAAATGTTATTGGCCCAAAATCAATAGGTGGGTTGTATTAGAGTTTCTTCTTGTCTACAAGGATATTGAACAATAAAACATTTAAGATAAAGGCATATTCTGTAAGATCGAACCTGTATTTGATCAATCATCCTGTATTCATCCCTCATCTGCTAACCTGAGTTATCTGAATAATTCTGCTCGGGAAAACAAATGTATGAACTACTCTGCAAAGTTCTCCAGATAACTCAGTATAGGAACAGGCGTCGGTACTGTTGTTGGGTAGACTTTAAATCCTGTACAATGTGATGGAACTTTGGCGACACCAAGTGGATTATAGGGAGTACTGCAACAACATTTAATCATTCTATAATTCTTGTTTCATTGTTTTCTCACTATCTCTGTGACATCATGCTGCAAAGAAGCATATATTTCTAAGAATTTGCAAGATTTTAATCTGACAGTGAAATACTAATAATCTTGCAAACAATTCAGTTTCACTGCAAAGACAGTTTTATTATTTACTTATTTTAAAGAACGGCATATTTTACATGACTTGGAGTTCGTCAATAATGTTCCTATCATGACTATTATTATTATTAATATTATTATTATTAGCATCAGTATTATGTATTACCAAAAAAAAACAATAAGCACACTTGTATTGCTTTGCACCCTGGGTTGTACAGATGATATTGTTAATACTTTTAGTCTGAAGGAGAAATACCTGTCATGAAAGGATTTGAGTATCTAAATTAAGTACCTACAAAATAAATGTCTTTTTCATTTTCACAGACTTTGGATTTCTAGATAAATCAATCTAATTTATGTAGCTTTCCTTTGTGAATACCATGACTGTTTACCTGTAAATTTGGATTTATGGAAATTAATTTATACCAAAAAAAGCGAAGTCAAGTTGTTGTTATCTGCTAGGATATAGTTCCAAGTAGTAGACATTTTCAAAATAAGATAAAATGTTCATCAAAACTGCTTCTAATAAAAGCACTACAGTTATTCATAGTTATTATCAGAGCGTTGCTATTAATGTTAATTTGTTTCCTTATTAAAGAAAACACTCAAATAACAGATTAAAATCTCTACATTACAATAACAAACTGTTGAATCTACCTCGTGACGTTCACCGTCGTGACGTCGTTTGTTTTTTACCCACAATGCCGTGACGTTGCACAGGGCGACGCCGCGGCCAAAGTAAAGATGGCGGACGTATCGGGGACCGAGCTGTCAGAGGAGAAAGAGGCTGAAATTGAGCTAAAGAAAAGACAGAAAAGACCGTGGGACGATTTGCACAAGTCCGCTAAAATCGGTCTGACCACGGAACTGCCGGAAACGTTGGGATTTTACGACATTAGCGCTGTCAGGAGGGAGCAACGTGAGCAGCCAGCAGGTAAACCAACTGACGTTAATGACGTTACAGCAGATAAACATTAGTTTTAGCTCGCTGACTGTTCGCTTTACTGCTGCAGTGTCTTCATGAATGTAATACTATAACGACAACAACAGCAGTAATGCCTGAAGTTAGTTTGCATGTCTGCGTAAAGTTCAGTGGGCAGTAAATGTTATGTAATTTTGATAAGATGCACTATCTAATCACGGTTTTGCCTCACACGTGTTACGACAAATGTTGTCACCCATCAGATCACGTGACCTGATGACTGTCAGCAGTGTGCTGCCTCTGCAAACATGTTGGTTCCAGAAATGCACAGAGGGGAGGAGATTTTATAGATACATTTAGGGCTGAAGCAGTTATTTGTTTATTAAATCAGTTTATAGACTGAACTTAAATGACACCTATTTATTTTTTTCAATTTCAATTTGTTGCAGTTATTTTCTAAGCAAACGCGCTGGTTCCAGCCTCTCCAAAGTGAGATAATCCTCACATGTGTTACAACTATATATCTCTTTTGTTTAGGACTGCATGTCTGATTAAACAAGACATTTAAGCCACATATGTTATAACAGGAATGTTTCACTATTTTCTATCATTTTACGGAGAAGTTGGTTAATCAATACATCCAGAAGATGATTGGCAGATACTGAAAATATTCATTAGTTGCAGACCTACTGTAGTGACACCTCACCTGTCAGTTAATGCTCTAGCGTCACACTGATGACAATACAACAGCCATTTATAAAACTAGTTTATAACAAGAGATATCACTTTGTTTTCATTTTAAGAGTCTCTAATCTTTCTTTCAAGAGTTTTTAATACATTAATTCAGTACATTTTCCAGTTTTTTTATTGTAAAATGCCACAGTTTATATAAACATGCAGTCTTTTACAATGCAGATTAGTTTTAAAGTCACTATCACTGAACTCACTTCCTCTCAGAGTCATGTTAGCCGTGACTAAACCTACTGTATATTACAGAAAAGTTTATTTAGCATGTTCAGCCGTTATAAAGATGTATTCGTGGCGCATTGAATCAAACAGTGAGCTGAGAATACTGTTAACCCTCCAGAGAAGTTTCCTCCTCTTTCATCGTGTGACAGTGTTGGCGCTCTCATTGTTGCTGCTAGCTGTGGTTGTGATTGTTGCGGACAATGGCCTCGTGGTAACACTGGCACTCTGATGTTGTTCCAGATCCGTCGTTGACTCGCTTCATTAGCGCAGAGCTCACCAGAGGCTACTTCCTGGAACACAATGAGGCAAAGTACACCGAGCGCAGAGAGAGAGTGTACACATGCATGCGTATTCCCAAGGAGCTGGAGAAGGTACTTCATAATACAAGTATATTTATGATGAAATATCTGGACTCGGCTGCCCTCTTTCTCTTCATTTATCTCCATCTGTCGGCTGCCTTTTCATTCCGTTTACAGCTCACAGTCAGTCCTAAACCTCACAACCCACTGTTCTTATTAGCAGTTGGTCAGATTAAGTTTGCAATTTAAACTCTTTACTTTAGACTCTGTTAAACAATGTAATGGTCATTATTTTGACATATAGAGTCTCATAAGTGGTGAAAATTAGCATTAGTTTAGTTTGACATTAGTTTAAATCTCAAGAACACACACAAACACTTTTTTATTTGTTTTTAATTTTGTACAAATGATTGATTTATGTCAAACAATAAGATATAAAAACATTGTATTTGTGTTGCTCTTCTCATGAGCCACCAGGTAGCAGTATTGAGACATTAAAGTGTTATTAATCTAAACTGTGTGGTTCCTCTCTAATGTGTGACAAACTTTATGATAAATGATAATTTATCATGAAGTTAACAGAAGACTGACCCAAGTTATTAATTACAGCTATGCTTTAAAACCACACATGTTACAGTCCATGTCTTTGTTCATTGTTTCTGGAGTTGAGGAGAACTTCTCTCTGCAGACTAACCTCGCTCTCACTGCCGTGGTTTTCCCTTTTGGGGGGGCGAGTGAGGAATGTGTGTCAACATGAAGGAGCTCTGAGACTTCACTATGTTGAGCAGACTAACCTGACAAGTCACAGAATCCACCAATGAGAGTCAGAACTCTCCCACATGCTTCTACCAAAACACACATCAGTTAGAAGAAGGAGTAAGAAGACAACACCTGGTTTAAATGGACTTATTTTTAAAAATGACACGGCCATGACTGTTTGTATGTGGGGCGCTGTGAAGGTATGTGTCTGCTGCATTATTGCTTTAGTCTAATCTGTTTAATTTCACCGTCACATGTGGTTATTAGTTTTGTTCAACTGGGTTTTCCTCTGATGGGAAGTGACGTCCTCAAACAATAAGAGAAGTGATCATTTTTGGATGTGAAGAAGCTCTTCTCTATATAATTCTCTTGTATTTTCCCCCGTTGTCTTGTTTTATTCAGTTGTTCTCTTAAAGATGATGAGTAAACGTGCATGTGTGCAGGCTGCACGGTGTCTTTGTCCTTGTTTGACTTGGATGTTGTGCAGACTGCGTGTCGTTCGCGGTTTGACTTGGAGTTGTTTCCGTGTGTGACTTCTCCAGCTGATGACCTTTGGCTTCTTCCTGTGTGCGGACGCCTTCCTGTACGTCTTCACGCTGCTGCCCCTCAGGGTGCTGCTGGCCGTGCTCCGCCTCCTCACGCTGCCATGCTGTGGCTTCAGGTGAGAAAGAAAAACAAGTACTTATACATGCATACCAAAGGAAACGCTCGACATAAACCTGCATACAATGTAAGATATAGACACCTCAGGTATAAGTCTGCACACAGTAACATTCAGAGGTAGAGATGTTTGCCTCATCATTTATTTAGTTGTTTTTTTGGGCTTCCCTCCGCGTTGCCAGCGTGGAGCTCTGGGTTCTGGCTCTGCACACACTACGATGTCACAAAGCTGGTTGAAAATCTGCAAAGTTTCCCTTTAACTGATGAATCTCACCTTGTTCGCTCAACTCTGACCTGTAAATGGCGATTATTACGAACGCCATGTCAGTTTGAGAGAGGAAGTCGAAGTATCAGTTGTTTGATAGAAGATATTAGTCATTCATGATGATTAATCGTGCAGTCCTACTGTACATATCAACGGAGCTGAATCATAGATGCATCTATACATTGAAAGGAAGATAGACATATTAAAGGTATGTTAGCATGATTTGTCTTCAAGTAACGAAACATTTACAGTTTTCAGTCGCCAAATCTTGCAAAAAAGGTCTGAGTGAGAAATGTTTGTGTTGTTTCTCCATCGGTTGCTACTTTGAACAGCAAACGTCCACATTCTGTGCAGTTGTAAAATATGCTAAAATGTGGAAAAGGAAGCATAACACTGCTGATCCACTACAGTTATATGTCACCAGTTCATGACCTTTTGTTTGTGTATATTCTCCTATAAACAGGCAGCACATACTGTAGTTTTGAACATGGCCTTAAAGACATTGTGGCAAAGGTTTTCCTGTTACTCACGTATTGTACATCAGCTGTCTAGATGTGTCTAGTTCCGGGTCTCTTACATGGATCACGTGTCTCTCTGAGGACTGTAGACTTTACTCTACAGCTCTGGAAATAAATCTGAATGTGTTTCCAGGTCTTCATACGTTTGTGGTTTGTACAAAAGATCTGGAGAATGACTAGATATGTTTTTATTAACGGATGTTTTACGTTGAACATGTCATGTCAAAAGTATGTTGTATTGAAAAGCAGCAGTGATGTAATGTAACTAAGTACATTTACTAAAGTGTCCTTAAGTACAATTCTGAGTTTATGCGTAATAGTTGTTTTTGGAAGCAATAATATATATGGTTCTGAAAGAAGCCATTCTGCATAATTACTTCTGGTACTTTAAGTATATTTTTAAGTATATTTTGTGTGCGGAAATCTTTGCACTTTTACTTATATATAAATATTTAAACTGTAGTATTGCTACTTTTGCTTCAGTAAAAGATCTGAATACTGTGCAGTAAACATACTCAGACCCCCCCCCCCCCCCCGATGGACACTTACCTGTCTACCCGCTCGTCTCCCCCTCTGTCTGAATCTCCCCCTCACCTTCCTCCCCCGCTGCAGGGCACGCACATGCCCCTACTGCAGAAGAAGCAGGTACGCTCCCTAAAGCCTGTCAGGGCTTCCACACACGTCATCACTGTCCTGAGCTCCACGTCCATTCTTCACCCGTCTCTCTTCATCTCCATCGTGTGTCTGTTGATGTACAAGCTTGGCACCTCGCACCATGTTTCCATTCTCCGAGCCGGAGCAGCCATGTTGGTTCCACATGAGTCCGGGTTGTTGTTGTTGTTGTAGTTTTTGAACTCACCCCCGGGGGGAAGGTTTGCTGAGCGTGCATGTTTATTCTCATCACCGTGTTGCTTGTCAGTGATACAGCAGCTGCACCTGCTTAAACTGGAGGGCTGCTTACTGTACAGCTCCTCTGGAGAAAGTTCTGGGCTCCTTTGTTTTTAAGTCGGTTGTTGTTAAAAGGAAGAGGAAAACATGTCCGACTCTCCTGCATAGACCCCCCCCTCCCCCCCGTGCTGCTCTGCAGGTAGCAGGTTCGCCCTCTCTTCTCCTTCTGGGGCAGAGTCTTAATGCTCATTAGTCTAATACGGTATGAATGGCACACAGTGGAGGCTACTTGGAATGCAGCACATAGCTGACTGCACTGAAACATACAAAGTATTCATGTGTTTTTTTTCTGGAGATGATGCTTGTAGAATAGAGATGGTGAAAGCTGCTTTGTAGGCTCCACTAGCAGCAGCAGCAGCTTGGCCTCCAGGGAGCCGTGTGTGTGTCGAGATGCATCATCAGCAGCGTAACCAGCGGAGTACTGAGCTGCTGGTTAAGAGAGGTGTAATGTTGTTAATGCGTTATTCAGTAGATGGTTGACAGAAAGTTAACCAGCAACACGTATGATGAATGATTAATCGTTTAAGTGGTTAACTGGTTCCAACTTTTACATTTTCAGTTTTTTACGTGATTGTAAATTTTATATATTTTTGTCTTCGGACAAAATAAGAAATGTGAAGACATCTACTTAGGCTCTTGGAATTTGGGCATGTTTTAGTCATTTCTTTTTATAAAAAACTGAGTATTAGTTGAGCAGCGATCCTGTTTCATCATATATTTTATCTTCTATCTCTTACGTCACTCTTCTGCTACAGCACACTCTGTCTTAGTACTAAACCTATATTAATGTATTGTAAACTATTGTACATTGAGCACTGGACAACAAAAACTTAATACCAAGAGGGGAAAAACTAACTTCATGAATCGATAATGTGTCGGAGCCTCTTTTACATGAACAGCTACAGATGGGGCCACTGGATGGAGCTGTAGCTTCAGGGAAACAAACCAGGAGAAATGTTAAATATCATGGAGTCACCTTCCTGATATCAGTTTGAACGGTTTAATCTGAATCGTATCCTTTTGTTTTATGTAAAGATAGTAGAGAAAAGTGTTAAAGGCCTTTATGTAAGTTCACCTCATCAGTGTAGTGATTTCAGTGCATCTATTCTTTGGTTATGAAGACAATAAATGTCTTTTATGCTTTGTACAAAAAGGCCCAGATGTTCATCTCATCCCGTTTCAGAAGACACTTGATTTAAGCTCATCTGCACTTCATCTTCCCCAAAAAAACTCCGGCCGTCCTCTCATCTCGCAGTCTGCTCCTAAAATAGCTCCGCGGCCTCCAGGCCCCTTCGCTTCTATCCGAGACATGATTTTATTTTCCTCTCTCGTGTGTTAAAAGAAGTGTAACGCGGTGAGGAGGAGTAGCCCCCGTTGTTGTGATGCAAGACTAATCAACAGCCACTGAAGTTAATTAAGGTAATGATGGCTGTTAGAGTAGCTCACCGGTGTCCTGTGCGCTAGTGATTTAATGGAGAGTTGTTTTCTGCAGGACGGGGTTCAACTTGAGCAATATTAAGAGAGATGGTTGTAGTCTTTGTGGCAATGTGGTCAAATACACAGCCAATAACCACAATGTTTGTAAATCTTAAGGTTGATGAGTGGATGAAACACCTCTGGCTGTAGATGATGGTGGTGGTGGTGGACGTATAGTCCAAGTCACACAGCTGACGTGTGAAATATGCAGGCTGTCTTAGAGCTAAGCTCCCTCTCTGGTTATCCCTGTCATAGTAAATACTAAATGACCGGTCCTATGGATGTGTCAGCACTGCTCTTAACATGCTCTCAAGCTGCCACTGCCAGCCACTGCTACTAATTATGAAAGCTGCACATGTTTTCAACGCGTTATTACCCGTTTATAAGACATGCTTTGCTGTTCTTGCAGTATGCGACGGCTTAGCCTGTGTGTTTCCTTTCATTTATTTTGTCCACCCAACACCTCTTTGAACATTTCTGTCCACGATGTAGAGAGTGTGCACCATGTAGGCTTATATATATACTGTGTGTATATATATATATATATATATATATATATATATATATATATATATATTATATGTAGGCTTTGATTCAGACCTGCAGCCCTCTGCTGCTTGTCATCTCCTCTCTCTGCCCCTTTACTGACATCCTCCAGCTGCTCTTATAAAGGCAATAAAAGCCCTGAAAACACAACACCATGTTGGTAACAATAAAGATAGATGCTCAAACTCATATGAAGTTTGGTCGATAAGAACAACAAAGAATGAATATTTGTAAAACCAGCAGCGCAGAACTAAAACACATTAAGGAGATAAATGTTATTAATGAGATAACGTTTCATATGAAGCAGATACTAACTTTAATATGATATATTGTGTCTTGTTTTGTGTTATCAGTAGTTGCAGCCTTTCCCTTTATGCGGGGTATCTCATTTTGAACAGAAATTAATTATTTACCCCTCTATGTTTTTTATTTGTCATCTGTGTTCTTGCATGATATGAAGAGCAGAGATCATTCAGAGCCTCCACAGACAGCAGTAGTCGGTAGTGTTACAGTCACGGTCATACTTTTCACTCTGTTTGTCACCACACGAGCATTACATCTGCGTACAAACACATTCTATTGTTCACTCAGGTAAAATAATGACCCGATGGTTATTGTGTGCACATGCAAATACACTACTTATATGGATATACTGCACTCAGCATGCAAGTGTGTGTTGAAGTACGTGAAGGTTTGTTAAACGTGTTTCTATATTAAATTCAGATACCATAAGTTGATCTTTGTTTTGTGTGTTTGTGTGTGTGTGTGCGTGCGTGTGTGTGTGTGTGTGTGGTCAGCGGGTCTCGGCTGCTGCAGCCGGCGCAGGTGTGTGACGTGCTGAAGGGTCTGATCATGGTGCTGTGCTTCTCCATGATGCATTATGTCGATTACTCCATGATGTACCACCTGATCAGAGGACAGTCTGTCATCAAACTCTACATCATCTACAACATGTTGGAGGTACCTCACTGTTTATACGCTCACTTCAGACACCTGGTGGTAAAAGATCTGCATGTGGATTTAAACTTCTAGTGCGTTCTCACTTTTTTTCTTCTGATTCTATGTATGTTAAGTTTTGTGCATGTGGTGTACATAGTTCTGTCCACTGGGACACTTGTTAAAACCTAAATGGATCACTGTGAGAATCACACAGTTAGTAGAATATTCTCAATGTAAATGTATAAAACATGTCAGACTGCACATTTAATGTCATTTGAATCCTCTTTTTTTTAGACATAATGTAATATCTGTTGTTATGAACCGTGATAAAGCTTAACTTTATGGGACCTATGATACACAGCCAACAGATTGTTGCATTCAATGTAAAGGAAAAAGTTGGATATTATCTCAAAAGAGAACAAAACCGAATAATACCAAGATGCCCTCATGTGGATGAGAGGAAATGAAGCAGCCTTCTTATTATTAATACGTTTTGTTGTTATCCGTCTTTCCTCTTTCAGGTGGCTGACCGCCTCTTCTCCTCCTTCGGTCAAGACATCCTGGACGCTCTCTACTGGACGGCCACAGAACCCAAAAATCGGAAAAGAGACAGTATCGGAGTCATTCCTCACTTCTTAATGGCCGTCTTCTACGTCTGTATCCTTCTTGTTAACATCTACAGGAATTCTGTGATTGAAATTGGGCGTCTTGTTTCCTCTCTGTTATGTTTGACAGACGACACTCATAGCTCATGACTCATAACTCAAGCCCATAAATAACTTTTTGTGAGATCTGTGAGTACCTGATGCTGTCACTATACAGTAGTAGGGATGGGACAATATTTGATTTTATCGCGGATCGAGATAAAAAAAACGCTCACAGTAAGTTAATCGTGGTGGATTTCCTTTGATGATTATCGATTATGAGAGAGGAGTAAAAAATAGAATCTGAATTAGAAATATAAGAATTATCATGTAAGAAAGAACAGTATGGAAGCCCATTCCCACCAGCAAAAAAAATTAGATCACTTAATAAAAAAAAAATAGTAACTTGAAAAAAAAGAAAATCCACCCACAAAATAAGTAATAATTATTTTTTTTTTTTTTTTATTTTACTTTTTTTCCAACAGCAAATAAAAAAAAAAAATAAGATCACCAAAAAAAAAAAAAAAAATTAATTCACAAAAAAAAATTAAAAAAATAAAATTAATTCACAAAAAATATATATATATATATATATATATTTTTTTTTTGTGAATTAATTTTTATTTATTTTATTTTTTGTGAATTAATTATAATTTTTTTTTGGTGATCTTATTTTTTTTTTTTTTGCTGGCGTGAATGGGCTTCCATACCTATCTGTGATCCAATATAAATATTAATTTCTTAACATATTGTAGCTACAGGTAAAGAGATCCCATCATGTCTTAGTGTCATTGGAAGGTGGTCTGTCTGACTAAGATACTTTAATTATGTTTTAATTCAAACATTTAGTGGTATTTAGTGTTTTCCTGAGTGGCTTTTCCTCAGTCCTCCATGCCATCCTCATCATGGTCCAAGCCTCCACCCTCAACGTCGCCTTCAACTCACACAACAAGTCCCTGCTCACCATCATGATGTCCAACAACGTCAGTGCTCTCACACACACACACACAGATAAGACATTATAGCTCACAACAATCTGCCTGATGAGATTGTTTAAGCAGCTGCAACCTTACACAAACTAAATGTATGCAAACATTCCACATTTAACTTAAATAATGTGTATGCAGATGTATCCCGTCTTGTGGTGATGAAACATTAATGTTACAGCTGCAACACGATGGTTTGTTTGTTTTTTTCTGGATCCTAAATGCTGCTGACTTGCATTTCTGTCTTTGTTCTTCTGTTGTCTCGATCACAGTTTGTGGAGATTAAAGGAAGTGTGTTCAAGAAATTTGAGAAGAACAACTTGTTTCAAATGTCGAACAGTGGTAAGATATTCAATGTCCGATCAGAAATCACACATTTGAATTATTGAAAAGAGCAAGAGAACCAAAAAAATAGCAGTTCATTTTATTGAAACATTTAAAATAATGAATTCTCTGTAAATGTCTCACGTGGGCCACATTGGACCTGTTAGCGGGCCGGTTCTGGCTCTCAGGACGTATGTTTGACACCCCTGACGTAGATGAAGCATACACTTATCGTCCGTTTCTTTTGGATAGACGTATGACTGACATGTATTTAACATGACTGATTGATTTTTAGTATCAAAGTCAAACGGTTAATTTTCCTTATTTGCAAGCCTTTTATGAATCTATCCATTTGGGTTTGATGGTACAATACAGAGATATTCAATGTATTCTGCATTTCCCTTTTTATTCTCAAAGGCAGCGTGTTGTTTTTTTAATTACCTCAGTCACTCTTATTGTATTCTAATGACAGCAGCAGACAATAGGCTTTAATCAGCTGCCATTTCCCTCTCGCTGTTTACTCACATCATGGAGTCATTTCCTGTTTAAGCAGCTGAGCGTGGTCCTAACTAGCATAGATGATGGCATGCTAAACGTCTACATCTGTGTCTTTAAATTATAGTAGATGGGTGTTTAAAGCAATACTGTGATAAGATGTGCTGCTGTAATGTAGCTAACGGGGACTTATTTCACACTTTGTTTTTACAGTAAAGTCTCATTTTAAACCCTCTTTCACGAGGATACCAAATGTGGCTGAATGCAACGTCCCTGACGTTCTGATGCCTCTGAACCAAGTTGTTCCAGAGTTTAGCGATTGTAATCACAGATGTGTTCATTTTATCCTGCAGACATCAAGGAACGGTTCACCAGCTACGTTCTCCTGCTCATCGTTTGTCTCCGGAACATGGAGCAGTTCTCATGGAACCCAGGTAATCACCCTGCACCTTAGATTCATGTTATACTACAGTACATTTAACAGTGGCGGGTTTGATAGTTATGACATCGGCGGTCAGTGCATGTCATGGTAAAAAATTCAGAGAAATATGCTGAGCGGCTTCTTTCCTGCTGCTTTGGTTTTTGTTCTGCACCTGCAACACCTTGGGGATGTTTCTCTCTCCAAACAAACTGACTGAGCGAGAGAGAGCAGAGTGAAGGGATGAGAGCAGAGTGAAGGATGAGAGCAGAGTGAAGGATGAGAGCAGAGTGAAGGGATGAGAGCAGAGTGAAGGGATGAGAGCAGAGTGAAGGGATGAGAGCAGAGTGAAGGGATGAGAGCAGAGTGAAGGGATGAGAGCAGAGTGAAGGGATGAGAGCAGAGTGAAGGGATGAGAGCAGAGTGAAGGGATGAGAGCAGAGTGAAGGGATGAGAGCAGAGTGAAGGATGAGAGCAGAGTGAAGGATGAGAGCAGAGTGAAGGGATGAGAGCAGAGTGAAGGGATGAGAGCAGAGTGAAGGGATGAGAGCAGAGTGAAGGATGAGAGCAGAGTGAAGGGATGAGAGCAGAGTGAAGGGATGAGAGCAGAGTGAAGGGATGAGAGCAGAGTGAGGGATGAGAGCAGAGTGAGGGATGAGAGCAGAGTGAAGGATGAGAGCAGAGTGAAGGGATGAGAGCAGAGTGAAGGGATGAGAGCAGAGTGAAGGATGAGAGCAGAGTGAAGGGAGAGAGCAGAGTGAAGGATGAGAGCAGAGTGAAGGATGAGAGCAGAGTGAAGGATGAGAGCGGCGGTGTTTCTGTGTGACAGCCGTCTGAAAACACTCCGCTCCTTCTGTCACTCTCAAAGCCAGAACACGCAGTGGATGACAGACGTGGCCTGTCAGCTGGAATCAAAACACACTGATGTGTTAATAGTGGCAGAGCTACAGCCTTCTGTCGCTACAAGAGGCGTACACATCACAAGTCGCCAGTAATTCACTTATCTTCCACGGAGCATTAGTGGTTGCCAGCACTGCTTTTGTTGACGTTACACAGAACCAGAGCACCTGCTGAAGAAACGAGAGACAAATCCGTGTTTAAGAAATAGTTTGTCAACTTGTAGTTAAATATTAGTTAGAATGACAATGTGTCTGTTTGTGTTCGTGCCGCCATCAGCCGCTGGGTCCTACATTGTGCAGACTGCCTCTGGATTAATAAATATATGTTCATGGTATTTGCATGCGTGTCTCAATATTGAACCTTATGTTGGAATATGTCAGGTGTTTACCGTGAACACAACTAACCACAGCTGTTAAAAGTCTTCAACAAAGTAAACTGGTATGTTGTGAGAATGTCGACAACATCCAGCGAAGGTTTGCTTGAGCGTGTTCACTCTCATAAATTAGATTAAATATTGTTTTCCATATAACCCTTAGAGTTTCTCGTGACCCGTTTCTTTCCTCAGACCACCTGTGGGTGTTGTTCCCTGATGTCTTCATGGTCGTCACCTCCGAAGTTGCCGTCGACATCATTAAACATGCGTTCATCACCAAATTCAACGACATCACTGCAGACGTAAGGACCAACACCAGATGTTCATTATTTCTAAAATAGTCTCATTCACACACAATACTTGTACAACACAGTACTGTATGTGGTCTGTTCCCTGATTAAGATTACACACTCCATGTTTGGGCTTCTCTCTCTCTCTCCCAGGTGTACAGTGAGTACAGAGCCAGTTTGGCTTTTGATCTCGTCAGCAGTCGACAGAAGAATGTAAGCAACTGTTCTCATTATACTTTCATAAACAGCACTGAGCCTACGCAGCTAATGGATGCCGTTTTGTTCCGAGTGCTGTAACGTGTGCTTGTCCGTCACTGTGTGTAGGCTTGTACGGACTACAGTGACTCAGTGGCCCGGAGGATGGGCTTCATCCCTCTGCCGTTGGCGGTTCTGGTAAGAAAGGCTGCGCTCTGTTGTTATTCAGACCTTAAATACCAGAAGAGAGTGAGTCATCGGCACATACACATTATCCAGAACTTCCTGCAAACTTGTACGAGCTGCCATTTTATTTTTGTAATGTTCATTTATGTCATTTTCTGACAGCTTATCCGTGTGGTGATGAGTTCGGTGAAGGTGCAGGGAGCCCTGTCGTACACGTGTGTGTTCCTCTGTTATCTTGGGTAAGTCTGTTGAAGTTAAACTGTCAAATTTAAATAATACTGTTATTACACGATTTCATTGTGGATCCTCCTGCCCAGCATCCAAAACGGAGGGAGCTTTTAAGCCTTTCATTACTGTAGTTGTTATACTGAACTTAGCCTTTTCATTTTCCATATGCTGCATGTATTTTAATCTGACTGTGAACATGTAGCTCAAAAAGAGATTTAAAGGCTGAAAATGATTTTGGTTGTTCATGCACGTCCCTCTTCTTATTAAACTTCAGGCTTAAACCATTCAGATTTAGGTGAAAGTCAAAATTTGCATTTTTTTTTTTAATCTCAACACTGTAATCATGTCGTCATATATCGGTGGATATTTAAATGTTTTGGTTGACTGTAGTGTTTTAAATGTGCAAACAGACTGCCATGTGCTGTCATGCTTGCAGAGTCACACGGACACATGTCGACGCTGCAATAAACACACACTGAGAATCAGAGACACACACCGTTACATAAGTATTAACACTGTGGCCTCACGTTGTCCCTGCGCCGAGCTGCCTATTCCCCCGGCTCACTCTCATTTGCCGGATCCCATTGGACTCGTACCATCCAAGAGTTCCCCTCAGGGTGAAGAATACAATGTTGTCATCTCGAGTGCCGTCTCTGGCCTTCCCCACCCCCTGATTTAAAAATAACTCGGCAAAGACTCAGCCGTGTTGACACGCTCTCGGTCCGACACACCCCCGTCACAGGGAGCGGTGGTCCACAGACCCAAATGTGTCCGTCTCTCTTATGTCACAGTGTCAAGAGGTCGGGCCTCATAGCAAAGCACAGTAAAGGAAGAAGGATGGTTCACATCAACATCCTGGTGTCAGTGGCGATCGAAGAGATTGATTTTAACTGACGCTCAAGACTGCACTGTAATATCTCGGCTTCAGCCCAGCACTTAATAACAGCAAGAGAGATGGAATAAGCTGTTAAGTTATGACTACAAGGATCCTCCTCATTATGTTTATATTATGAAATATAGATGGTGCTGAATCCATCAACCAAACTGGCAAAAAAAAAAGCTCAAATTGCTAAAATAATATTTTAATACATTAGATGTCAGAAGCAATAGAAGACGACGCAAAAGTTAATGTTATCTGTAATTATTGTATTTCACAAATGGTTACATCAGAGCTGGAAAGGCTTTGTCAAAATGTTTCAACTGTAGCAGACTGTAGACTCTCTAATGGGCAGCCTTCTCCATCTTCAGGCTGGTGACACTTAAAGTGTTGAACAGCATCGTGCTGCTGGGGAAGTCGTGTGTTTACGTCAAGAGGGCCAACATGGAGGACAAGCTGTTTGAGAGGCCCACCACCGCTCCATCGTCCGCTGGGAAAACCCCCAGCAGAGCTGACCAGACCAGATGTCCCACACCTTCAGGTAGACACGGACGACTTCAACGAATATCGTGTGAACGCCAACCCATGCACGACCTTCACCGTTAAATATGAATTAATGGGGAAATATAGAATTCATATATCTTATTTCCATGGCCGAGGAAATCGATATTTGTGAACATGAGCTCCTCTCGCTCCCAAAGCCAGAAACCAGAGAAGTAAATCTCAAACTGACATATTTATACTGACATATAGTGACGTAGTTCCCTGGTGGAGACAGTTCCCAATCCACTTCCATACTTATTCAAACATCTTGATAATTATATCAGGAACTATCCGGTTTCCTACAGTCGAAGAAAACCACAATAAGTCCTGAAATATGTACGTTTCTGTACATGAATATATAATACTTTCTTCCTTGTTCTCATCAGTAGTCTAATGAAAATCCTGGAACGCTGCTTTTCACAAGATAATAAACTAATTACAAACAATAACATAATTCAATAAATTCCTTTCCGTGTCTAGCTGTTAGACCTCGAGCCGTCTATTTTTGAATACATAAATGTTTTAACCAATATCCAGAAATAAATGCTGGCACATTAGACATTGAGATTTGATTGTGCACTCATATCTTCAGCATGAGAAGTCCAGAGAGCCTTTAGGAGCCCTCGGTGGAGGTCATGATGCAGCGTGAACACGACACTTTGATTTTGGATCCAAGTACAAAACAATGCACCGTCGACATGCTAAACAGAAGTGTTTCAGTTTGTGCAGCTGCTGTGCAGGCAATGACGGAACGTTTATCAAGGGTAATTATTTTGAAATACACAAAAGCTTCTGATCACAGAACATCGAAAAAAGACCTGAGAGAGCATCCTGGTGGTTCTCGGGGACAGATGTCGTGTAAATGAGACGTCCTGGGCTTTCATATTCCTCATGAATAATGTGGACGCTGCTCTTTGCCTCCCACTCCATTGCTGATCTCTCCCGTCTCTCCACACTTATGACATACTGTGTCTAATAAAACATTGTCTTCAGTCTTAAGTCATTTACATACTATTTAAATGTTTCTAAATCTCGTGTTTGTCCGCTGCATTGCAGCACGTTACCAAACTCGCCTCGCCTTAGAGAAGAATCGTGTTCATATGAACATTTTTAGGCATTTAGCTGACATTTTGATTTACATTTTAGGCATTTAGCTGACAGATTTGTCAGCAGGTAGGAGCTCAGTGTCCAGCTTCAGGCAGCCAATAGAAACACTTAGTTTGTGGTGATGCCGAAATGAAACTTGTGACCTTTTTAGTGGCGGATGAGTCTACCCGCCCATCAGGCTATAACTCGTTAGAAGTAGAGTTTAAATATAAATCGGCTATGTGACATTACATGATGGTGATGTAGCAGGTATGGCTTTAGACATTTTGGAGTTTCACCTGCGATTACAGCGCTTCCATCAGGCCAATGAGTTCACTTTGTCTGGACTCCAAAATGTATTGTACCAGTTAATCATAAGATAAGTCACTTCCTTTGTAAGGATAGTTGTAGATTATAGCAAGTGTTTGAGCCCCTCTGTGATAGAAGATCCAGATCAATTAACAGCAAGAGTTAATCAGCAACTGCATTCACAATCAAATACCTCATTATCTCATTACCTCATTACCTCATTATCTCATTTTCTTGCACAAATGCAAAGCGTTACCTAGTTCCAGGTTCTCAATTGTGAGGATTTGCAGCTCTTCTCTGTCTTGCTGCATGTGATGGTGAACTGAATATAAATGAGTTCAGGACTGTTGGCTAAGACATATGAAGGCTTTAAGACGTTGCCATGGCATTTCTTTCAACCATTTTCTGTCATTTTAAAGACCAAAGACTATTAAAGACCATTTTCATCAGTAATGAAAGTCGTTGTTAGTCGTCGTCGTAGACTTTAGACACAGTGATGTGCTGGAAGTCATTCTATATGACAAGACATCAACACGTAAACAAAAACCTCATTCCAACATTGAAATATGTACTTATGAATCTCCTCGTTAAACATTTATGTAAATATCTTGACAGGCCCTGTACCTCACACAGATTTGAAGGTGGCGGTTATCTCCCTGTCATCCTGCAGCCAAATCCCCGCGGATCTTTTCTCCCGTGTGCCTGCGGCTCTGAGCCGGGAGCTTTGAAATGACAACGATCCTGATGGTGCATCACGTCACATGAAAACATCAAAGCTGCTAGCAGCGCCTGTGTCTCCGATCAATGTGGCTCCTCACAGAGCAGCTGCAGCTACCGGGCTTAAGGCGGCGAAGCTCCAACATATAGCGTATATGGAGTGAGCATATTAATGCGAGTCTCCTTCTGCTTCCCACACATTTAGCTGCTGGGAGTTGAACCACAGCTACCTCTCGGCACATACTGGCTTTACTAACATCAAGCTACCTCGGTCTGCTGCTCCAGTGGATTCACTGCACAATTCTGCTCCTCTCCATGTCTTTGTCTTAGCACTGATCTGGATTCACATAACATTAGATATGCCATCTGTCTATACTGCATGTTTTTGTCCAGAGGGCAGAAATGGGTAATGAGCGGCTTCACATCAGCCATCTCAAACCCCATATGGTAGTTAGCTTTTATTAAAGCTCACAGATCTTCCAGAGAGGAAGTGGAGAACGGCTCTTTCCTGCAGTACGTGACTTGAATAACATTTCTTCTAAACCTTGTGTAATGTGCACCCTGAAGGACTCCAAAGAGTTTATTGAATCATGTAAATGACACAAACCCAGACACAAACGGGTGTAATTAAGGAAAAAACAGCTTAGCAGCCTTTATGTCCAAGTCAAATTTCCCTAGGTACGAATAAAGTTATCTTGAATGTTAAACTAAATAACAAACTTCTGCTGACAAACCTGCATTAATTGATTTCAAGCTAGTCGCTTACTTCTCTCGTCTGTCTGTTGTTTCATGCTCGACAGGTTTTGTACGGTGGTCTAATCACGGCTTTGAGCTGAGACTGAACCTCAACAGTGAAGTTATAGATGTACAGACAATGAGCTCGTATAATGAGTAGTAACTAGTAGAGCAGAGGAGCACTGCACAGTTCTGTGATAACTGCTCTCATACTACACGTACTGTAGTAACATAGTTGATATGTAACCAGCTTCAAATGTCGAGATCAGACTTCGTTCATAAGTCCTAAAAACTGACAAAACTGACAGTTGCTTATTTTATCCCCGTGTTGTGAGATGCTTAACTAAATAACCTGAGAATATATCTTACGTACACAATTCTTTTGTTTTCTTTTGGCTAGTTTGACAACTTCTATGATGTGTTGTGGTGATGTCGTTAAAATGGTGTTGTTGTCACGTTGCTTCTTAATAATTACCTGTACAAGTCTTGAAAGACACCACGTTATAATTGGCCCGAGGTCCATCATGTAGTCGAATGTCTCCCGACCAAGTCACCTCAAAATACCAGTTCATCACATTTGAATCTGAAAAGAAGAAGGAAGTAATGAGGAAAGTGAGGGATGTGTGCATTTATTGACTATTAACAGGCATGACTGTTATTCACTACTGCATTATTCAGGGAGAAACACAGTAATACAACACTAAAACGTGGCTTTTGCTACTAATCATTTGGCCTCCATCATATTTGAAACGATTAGTAATGCCTTACTCAAACACTCTCTACATGTTCAGTGGGATGCAGTGTTTCTGTGCCGTAAAGTGTCTGTTGAACTCTGTCTGCAGTAAGAAATGGAGGTTTGTTGAAGCCAGAGAGCCCACAGCTAGGTTGTCTCTGTGGAGGGCCTCGTTCATTTCTAAAGCTATATGATGAATTATTCTGTTTAATTCACTCTTTGCTCAACGTTGACTTTTTTTTTTTAACTTTGCAGTGTTTTCTCTTAATACAATCAAGTGGAATTGTGAAAAGAACCAACTGTTCTTCTTCAAGGTCCATGTGTCATTATTCTACTATAATCCTCCCCTTTGCATTGCCTCATGTTTGATAAAGCATGAGTTAAATACGCTGAAGGAAGAGTTTGAGATTTTCAAATATATGCTTTTTTTGTTTTGCCGAAAGTCAGATGAGAGTTGATACCACCCTGATGTATTTGCTTTGAGTACAAGGCTGTGACCAAGAGCCGAGCTTAGCATGAAGACTGAAAACAGTGAAACAGCCAGACTCACTACACAACTACCAGCCCATCTGAAGCTCATTCATTCATATCTTGTGTCTGGTTTGTTTAGTCTCTGTACACACAGATTAAAAGGAACAAGGTGTGGTTTTAGGGTATATGCAGAAATCCAGACTTTTTTTCGACATACTACACTATGACTTTTTCTTAATCAATTGTATGACATCGTAGTATAGTGAGCTAAGGAGTTCATAAGTCTTTCGGCCTGTGGGATGAAGCTTCTCCTGAGCCTGGTGTATGCCAGAGAACAGCTGATTAGCTGAGCAGCCTAAAATTCACTCATCCGCGTGATATATCTTTTGTCACTAAATTACATTTTTGGCCATTATTCCTTCCAGGTGAATCCAAGATGGAGAAGCCCTTCAGTGACTTCAGCCCACCACCACCGTCCTCCTCCTCTGTGACCGCCCAGCCGACTCCCAGGACTGACTTGATCCCCCCCCCGCCCACTGATCCCTCTCCGGCCGCTCCAGCCAGCCGTCCCCCGACTCCACCGCCTGAACAACCTGCACCGTCGCTCTCCAAAGAAGAGGAGGAGGAGCCACAAGAAACCTCCGAACTGAAGCACAGGACTCCCAAAAAAGACCTGCTGGAGATCGACCGTTTCACAATCTGTGGTAACCGCATCGACTGACCAGCCGCTGACGAAGCGACTGACCACTCGGGACAGACGGAGAGCGATGGGCTCTTCAAGCCGGCTTTGTTCTGGCCGACAGCAGCAGGAAGCTGAGTATTTATTTAAGTCGGTGGCAATACAGTAAGTTATTGTGAACAGAGACGATGCTGCTGCTGTGGAGGAGGACTGGAGTTTGACTAAAAGAAAAAGAAAAAAAAAGACTGTGGCAGCTCAGTCCTCAGGATGAACTGTCATGTTGGTGTGTGTGTGTGTGTGTGTGAGGATGGTACAGTATTTGGAGTGAGTATGCAGGTGTGTGAGAGTGTGTGTGTGGAATAGCGTATGTGAGAGCACACAAGCACTTCCTGTCTGAGCGTCGCTGGGACCAGAAAGAGAGAAACTTCTCAGTTCGCTCAGCAGCCAGAAAACAAACTTCCTTACTTCCTCTTACATTAGAGGTCTTTTTATTTCCTTTTTCACCTGATTAAAAAACGTGAAATATCTGCCGTCATATCACTTTTTTACTTCCTTTTGCAGCACAGCTTTTATAATCGGACATCGGGGTTACTTTTGGAAGGCGTCTAAACGGTTCCTTCAATAATGGCCTTGAAGTCAGTGTTTCCCAACCTGAGGGTCCTGACCTGCACAGGGTCACAAGGTGATCAACAAGTTATGGAAGCAGAAAAAAAACAGTTATGCTTCTTGAAATGATGTTTAGTCAGACTCGTCTTGTTACTTTCTGCATAATTTTAACTTTTCGGGTACTCACATTAAACAAACACATCACTGATGACTCGGGGGGGGGGGGAAGCAGCTCTAAGCAGTCACACAATGACAAACCTAAGTGTGGTAGTGAAGCGTTTTAATTAGAGTCTTTGGTTTACACAGCCAACGGATAAAGTCATTTGCGGCGCCTTCAGCGGCTAAAGGACTGTTCATTAAAGGAAGCCGTCAGTGCACAACATTAACAGAAGCTGCCGGTAAAACGCTGCTGAGTGCCGACACTAAATCTGCCAAATCAGTTCATTTAAAACTAGGAACAAAGAAAACGTGTCGTTGGTTAATAAAATACATTTGATTTTTCAAATCGCTTCATACACAATAACAAATCATAATCTGAAATCATAAAGAAAAAAGAAAAATCTATAAATACAATCTGTTATTTTTCATCTGTACGTAATTGAGTGCGAAATATATTATTCTTAACATAAGTTTTACGATTCAATATCAGGACATAAAGTTCCAGCAGCCAAATATTGAATTGACACAATCGCACATCTGATACTGATGCATATTGAAAGAAGGTGTCATGATGTAAAGTGGAGCCTCATATTCTACTTCAAGTAGAAGGACTTCTATGTAATGTAAACACATCTACAGTTGTTTGATTCTGTTTTGGAGAACAAAGGTTGTGTCTAATGTTCGTTACCGTTGTAATAAGGAAGATTGTTCTATTCTTGGAGCTGCCAGTTGTGATGTATATATTTAATGCGAGTGAAATCTGACTCATCAGTCCTTCATGTGGTTTTGGGAAATGTCTCGTCTCCACCGGCCTGGAGCTCCGTCTTGTTGTGGTCTGTCTGAGTGTCTCACTGGTCCCAGTCTGCAGTGGAGATCAACCTGAACCTGAACCTAAACCACAACTGGACCCAGCTGGGTTCACGGAGACGAGTCAGAAGTATTCTTATGCAAGCTGGTCCAGCACACTGCCTGCTTTGTTTCTTCAGTTTGGTTCCTTCTTTAATTCCTACCTCGATACTGTATGAAAATGCCCCCTTTTGGATTAATAAAAGTTTGTTTTTTACGAGTTGTTTTATTGGAACAATAAGCAGTATAATTATTAGAAGATATCTGTCTGTCCTCCTTGTTGCTCTCTCGTCTGTTTCTCTCGGATTTATTTTGAGCCTCGGACTTCCTGCTGTTTGAGTCGGCTTCCTGATTTGGAGTCACGATGAGACAAACTTCCTACAGATGTGAAACTACGACTAAGTGTCACTTAAGTGCAGCTCGTTTGATTCACTTCCCCAGATTCTGGGATTAGTTATTTGTCTGGATCCTCAACATACAAGTTTCTTATGCACAAGTCTGTAAAACTTGAAGAAAAATTACAAACTGAATTTTTACTTCTTATACAAAAACAAATGTGGAAGCTACTATATAGAAAACTACAAAATGTAATTTAGTCCGGGTGTTTACGCCTGTTTTTTTATTGTTATATATAAAAAGTCTCGTCTGCTTAGACAGTCCGTCCTTTCTAGTGAACGAAATCAATGTGATCTTTGCATGTGAAATGTAACTTTTTTTCACATGTGATATGGTAAAAAGCTTGGTTAAAGACACAGAGTTGGGATTGTTTTGTCAAACTAAATTAATCTATATTTCATCCCAATGGAAGCATACCGAATACACTGACAACGTTAAAGCTTACAGGAGCTTTGTATTATTTATTTTTTTACATCACTGCCCGTAAGTCGATGACCTCACTTCTGTTGAGGACGAGTGCCACCATATCTGCTGCTGGTTTAAGGTCAGGTAGAGTAAATCTGCAGCAGACATTCTTAAGAGGGCTAATCAGCTTATAACTGCTGAAGACTGACACAAGCTTCCTAACAGGACGACAGTAGCAGTAGTAGCAGTAGTTGTAGCAATAGCAGTAGTAGCAGTAGCAGTTGTAGTAGTAGTAGTAGTTCTAGTCAGTGGCGGCTGGTCCATAGAGGGCGCTAGGGCGCCGCCCCCCCTAGAGCTACAAAAAATAAAAATAAAAATAAAAATAAAAATAAAAATAAAATTAAAAATATAAATAAAAATAAAATTTAAAATAAAAATAAACTATACAAATTGTCAATATTTGTGTTTTTGAAACATGGAATCACCCAGTAATATGTGTAAAATATGATATCTGCGGTAAATATATGCTTTTCCTGCTTGTCCTCTCTGCCTGTCTGCTCTTCCTCTCTGTGTGTGCACGTCTCAGCTGCTGGGGCGCTGGAAAAACTGCCCCAAAGAGGCGGGTCTATAAAGCAGTTTAGCCAATGCTGAGTAAAGATATAAATGAGTGACATACAATTCAGCCAATCAGCGTCCTCAAATAGATTCAGCTTGGGGCAGTTTTTTTCCTGCCCCAAGCTGCGCGTTCTCGTCAGGAGAAGTCTCTACAGGAGAGCGCCAGCGCGAGCACTACTCCTCCAAGACCCGTTTGAGAGGAGAACTGAGAGGAGAAACTACTGAAAGAGCTGATCCCAGATCAGCCTGACCTCACAATCAGACAGCAGACTAGCAGGAAAGAGAAGCAGTACATGAAGCTTCTCTACTAGCTGTACACCAGACAGGTTTGACTAGCTGGATGACGTCATGATAATAACTTATTTATCTTTTTAAAACAACGGGGACAGAACCAGCATGGACAGTTAGGGAGTGAGGGACATGAAGCACCTGTCTGAGAAATGGATATATAGTTATATATATATATATATATATATTATTATATATATATATATATATATATATATATATATATATATATATATATATATATATATGTGTATGTGTGTGTGTGTGTGTGTGTTTTATATTATAGTGAATATTATTATATGATATATATATATATTATTATATTATACAGAATATTATATGATATATATATTATTATATTATACAGAATATTATATGATATATATATATATTATTATATTATACAGAATATTATTATATGTTATATATATTATATTATACTGAATTCCCTGTGAGGGTGACTAAAATAAGATGTCCTGACGTGTTTGTGAAAGTGTTATTTACTGCTTTTTTTCGTGTTGGAATAAATGTTAAATATTTAACTGCAAAGTAGTAATGCGTGTTTGATACCTTAATTTGTTTGCATTAAATCATTCTGGGATGTTTGCTGAAATTGATTGGATGTGGCACAGCCCTACCAAGAACATTTTCCACCAGCCGCCACTGGTTCTAGTAGTTGTATTAGCAGTAGTAGTAGTTGTAGCAGCAGTGGTAGTAGTTGTAGTAGTAGTAGTAGTTGTAGCAGCAGTGGTAGTAGTTGTAGTAGCAGTAGCTGTAGTAGTAGTAGTAGTAGTTGTAGCAGCAGTGGTAGTAGTTGCAGTAGCAGTAGTAGTAGCTGTAGTAGTAGTAGTAGTAGCAACAGTAGTAGTTGTAGTAGCAGTAGCAGTAGTAGTAGCTGTAGTAGTAGTTGTAGTAGCAGCAACAGTAGCAGTAGTAGTTGTAGAAGTAGCAGTAGTTGTAGTAACAGTAGTTGTTGTAGTAGCAGTAGTAGCAGTAGCAGTAGTAGTAGCATGAGCAGTAGCAGTAGTAGTAGAAGCAGTGGAAAGGAGAATCTATTTTTACTCTTTGTATTATCATTTTGTTGTAAATACTTGGTTCCTTTGGGGTACAGTATTGGGGAACAAACGCATGTCATAACTGCACATAATTACCTGCAAAAAAAATCTGTTTTGTTAACACAATTTTCCCCAAACTTAAGTTTTGTTTTCCAGTACTGTCACCCAAAAGTAACCCAAATAAAAAAAAAAATAGCATGTTTTTTTCTCCTCTCTTCCAAAATGCCCGTTTGTTGTTTTTATTTCCCACAACCTTGTTTTAAAAACTTTGTACCTGATTTATACAACAAAATCACACTGTGAGTCGAAGGCTGATATATAAAGTTTTACAGAAGTCCTCAACACATCACATTGTTTCCTCCTTCAGTGAATTAAGTGTCTGTCCAGCTAAATGTCCCATCAGGTCTAAAGAGTGTGTGATCACTGAAGAAAGGTGCTCCTCACCATCACTGATCAAAGGTCCACAAACAGGAGGCCCCCTTGTCTCCAGGAGCCGGGGGCCCCATCTGCTCCACGGAGAGGACAACGATGTTATTGTGCAGAGAGACAAAAGCAGAGCCCACCTGATCCCTGCTCCACCAATCACATCTCCCCTCAGGGCTGCACCTCAGCTATCCTCTGTCTGCCCTCTGGGTGGGTCAACGTCTTGAAGACAGAGAGCGCCTGTTGCAGGAGAGACGGACGTTATAGCTGAGGGACGCGTTTCAGAAGGTGAAATACAGTGAAGCAGGAGAGGAACTGTATAGTTTTATAAAGTAAATACAGCTGTGAGATAAATGTAGCGGAGCATAAAGTACATTATTTCCCTCTGAGATGTAGTGAAGTACAAGTATTATATGGAGATACTCCATTAAGTACAACAATTGGTGGAAAGTAACAAAGTACATTAACTCAAGAAGCATATGGCCATTTTGTGCTACTTTATACTTCTACTCGACTACATTTCAGCTGGAAATAATGTACTTTTTATTCCACTATATATAACATCTGCAGCTACTTTGCAGATTTACATTTTTACATGTAAAACAAGATCAGCTTATTAAATACTATACATTTTTATTATAGATTAAAATAACAAACAGTTGGCTCAATTGAAATGATCTCCACCTCGACCATGCTGCTCACATGTTAATGCATCAGTGATACTAATACATAATATTATATGATAGTATAACACTCTGAAAGGGGCGTTCTTTCTCCATAGGGAGTATTTATATATGATACTACTTTCATGTTTTTACTTGGGTGAAATTATGACTGGAGGCATTACATTTTTACAAGGTGGTGATGCGACTGAAGTACTGGCTCTGAATACTTCTTTCATCATTATGTACATTGAAGTTGTACATCAGATATTGAGAGACAACATGTCCCTATTTCCCTGATCTCCACCCTCCTCTCCCCGGCAGGAGGAGCGCTTCTCTCGGGACCAGTCCTCCCCGTATGGATGAGACGGAGGCGCGCGCACGCACCCACCCACCCACCAGCTCGCCCGCTCCCGTGACGCAGCGCAGCTCCGTGCGCACAGATGCTGGAGTGGAAGCGACAGGCGCGCTCATCTCGGTGGGACCGAACGCATCGAAGACCGGAGACGGGCGGAGAAGATCAACCCGGTTTGCGTCCGTCTGGAAGCCTCAGACCGCGGGCAACGATGCTCAGACTGAGTCCCTCCGCGGGCAGCAGGACTTAAAAAAAAGCTGCGGTCCATCCACCGGGACACTTTCTACTCTCGAGACAAGAACCCAGGCACTCGTCCTCCAGCTCTTTGGCTCTCTCACCTCAGTTCTGACGGAGAGTCTGTAGGTTTCCTTTCAGCGCGATGTGGAAGACCGGCATCCTCCTGCTGCTGTGGGTGTTTTTGGCGTCCGGAGAACTCCAACAAGAGCCGGAGCTGCGGAGACTGCCACCCCCGGGAAAGTTGGATTTCGGTTACGTGCCAGCGGGAGTTTACGAGACTCTGGCCCATTACGAACCGGGACCGATAGGGATCCTGTTCCACATGGTGCACGCTTTTCTCTACGTGGTGCAACCCAACGCTTTCCCGCAAGGTAAGCGCCCTCATCCAGTCTCTCAGGGGCAACAGACCAGATCCCCGGCAGATCCGGTAGAGACCGGCAGCAGCGTGACATTTGTAGGGGATGCGATTGTGAAATGTCACTTTTGGAAACATTTAATTGGTCTGACTGCATTAACTCGCGATTAACTGTTACTAGGGACTATTATCTCTCGTGCATGTATCGGATTTACCACTCAGACCTTTAAGAGAGCGGATCCCTAATGGGACTGATTGGTGATCCGCACACCACACTCTGCGTGCAAATGTATTTTATTTCGTTGATTGATTGTGAGTCAACAGCGCCCGTTCTAACCGATGATATCCGGTTTGTCTCCTGTCTCGAAAAAGGTGTCCACTCGCGCATTTGTTGCATCACGCACATCCATGCCACGCGCGCGTTTTGATTTGCGCGCAGAGCTGACAGCGCTCCGGAAGATGGTGTTTCTGCCTGCGGCCGCACTTTATGTCACGATAATTACAATTAATGAACCCCTCGCTGACAGCATCACGTGCTCCGTGGACGTTTTTTGCACACCATATTTTTGCTTGAGTGAGTCCCTGCCCCCACCACCCGGAGTACCACACACACACATGAGGGGTGCGTCTTTAATTGTGTCTCGGATGCTGAAAAGATGCGGCTCCTCTCCATGCGTCACAGTCTGTGTCCATACTCTGTCTGAACATTTTGCAGATTAGCAGCTCTCTGAGTCACCTTGTTAATTGGGTAATCCCATAAGCCACTGCTCCATATGTTGTTGGCCTTTTCGTTTCCAGTTTGTCACCAGCACTCGGGGGCTCGTGGCCTAATCCCACAGAGCAGACCTCTGCCCAGCCAAGTGAACTCATTCATGGTTGCAAAACCGCCACATGATGCACGAAGGAAAGGAAGGACATCATGTGGAAACTGTTGGTTTGAAGGCAGTGGTTCAGCAGACAAACGCTCTGGTTGTGTCATTGCTTTGATTGGAAAGCGTTATTATTTTGGGTTAATAGCAGCAGTGAACACTTGGATATTTAGCACGGTGCATCCAGAGATCTGTCAGGTCTGTCTGGATGAATACAGGTCTGCAGTAAACCCCTGTGGGACTTGCAGAGCTTGTCATCTCCATAAGAACGCCGTAACAGGAAGTCTCTCTGCACTGCGCCGTTGGTTGGGAAACATAACTTGGCGTTAAATAAATTGCGTCAAAATCTTTAAGACAAGTGAAGAAAAATAATGGGCGAACAGTGTCCTCTCCAGGGGTTTGTGACTGGAGGTGGTGCGGATGTCAGAGTGGAGCTCTCTGGGTGGATGTGGGTGTCTCTTCACTTCAGCCTGTGGTTAACTACAGCGTTAGCTTCTTCCAGCACACATTTAACTAATGAATCTGCAAAAAGTGTTCTTCTTAACAAGAGATGTTCTGACAGTCCATCAAAAAAAGAAAAGGATTCTTTACGAGTACAGAGATAAAAACGCTCAAATCTCACTGTGAACAGATCCGTTTGACATTATTGTGATATTATGGCTACAAATGATTGTCATTATCAATTATTATCATCATCGTTTAGTCTATAAAAGAGCCCAGAGCAACATGTCCAGCTGCATCGATCAACCAACAGACTGTTATCTCACATAACATCAACATAATCCACAGATATTAAATAAAAAAAACGCAAACGCATCAATTATCTGAACAATTATCTACATTCTTGTTGATTTCCTAAAGCTCCAAACTTTACATTTCAAAAACTCAACTGCACCGTCTCCTTACGAATATAGTTTTTAAATACCAACTCAACATCCTCTTACTGAAAAAGGAAAAGCTCCAAACTTAGTCAAACGACTGTTCTGTTTTTTATGGTCAATAATCGACTTAATGTGGGCGCCCAGTGTTTTAGACGTTAAGACACCAAACATGAACCACAACGTCACCGATTCAAGCGACCGGTGACCTTTGTTGCATCTCTCTCTCCTCGTTTCCTGTCACCTCTCTACTGTTTACAGGCTTTAAGTGCCGTTAATACTTGAACAAAAAGAACAAACAAGCTACAGAGATTGCACGTCAACAGATCTATGATATTAGAGCAAACCCAAAGTTCTTAAAAACAAACCAACAAGTAAGGTTTAGGAGGTTTATGCACCACAAACAATACTCCATGGAGCTCAGTGTTCAGTATTAACCGCCTACAACATCTCCACACCTCAACACTACCTGGGCGGATGAGACTCGCGGTAAAAGGAACATATTGTGACACAGTCAGGAACCAACGAGCAGTCAATCTCGGCCCGACATATTGTTGTAACCGTAGAAGCGTCTCTGTCGGTGTGTAATTAGCGACGCCCCATCACCACATCCTCCACAGTCGCTGCGTGACATCTCACATTGTGAAACGTCTTTATAATCTCGTGGATGTTTGATGCAGTCGACCGACACGCGTTCATTCTCTGCTCCGAGCTCGTGGGAGGCGTTATTAGAGGAGAGGCATCGAACGTCTTCAACCGACGCCCACGCCGAGCAAATGAACAGCGACGTGTTCGCTTTTACTGATTTCAACGGCTTTTGGCTGCAGTGTGGAAAGCCTCAATAACACATTACCCACAATCCCTCACTCCCTCCCATCCTACACAAACTCTCACCAACACACAACTGCTAATTGCCAATACTGATGTACAGGATCATTAGCGCTTTGCAGAGATGAAATACTAAACTTTTCAGGCTTCAACGAACCGAATAAGTGATGCGTTTTGTTTCTTCATCTAGACTTTGGTGTCTGCTACCTGAATCTTCATTACAGCTTTATTCAAACATGACCGGACATTTATTTCACTTTTAATGCGAGAGGAAGCAGTGAGACGGCTGGGTAGGAGTTGAGAAGTTTAATGATGAGAAGGAACAGGAGTGTTTTCTGTTCTCTCTCAGGCTGAATTACTGACGGATTAAAAGAAATAAATCAATTTAGCTGTTAAAGTCTTAATAAATATGCATCGTTATTCTCTTCTAGTGAATCTCTTAGGTAGAGAATTGTGCACCATAAATTATAACGTCCGAGAACAGAATGGAAAGATGTTTAATTGGGAACCTCTTTAAATTCCTATTTGCCGAATATTTATTAATTCACCCATGCAGCGGGTGTGGATGAAAGTTGAAAATACAAGGAGGGAGAAAGCTGATTGCTGTAACTTTGGTTGTATCTGGTGATCCTGTTTGATTAAAAGACTAAAACATGACTTCAGGTGGACACACGTCAGTCACCTTTAGCCACGAGGAATTTAAAGTCCTCATCCACGACTCTCCCCAAACTAACAAACGAAAACACTAAACTTTACTTTTACTTTTCCAAGTCTCTGAATTAATCAGCCATCGCTTACAGAGGTGCTTTAAGCTCCTTCTGCACTTTGAATAGTATCATTTTCACGCCTGTGGGGGAGCGCGGCTTGGGAGCTGCTGCCAGCCACCGTCATGCAGCAGATCCCTGTTGGAAGCATTTTCTCATTAGCGACTGTATTCCCTCTGCTCGAGGAGACGCCACACCTACAGACGGCAGAGGCTGAAAGTCTGGCACCAATTCAAGACGGCAGCCGTCGTGGTGCGCTTCGGTTCACCATAAATAAGTCTCGCTGCACCAGTGAGGTGAAACGATTCTCAGGCCATGATTGTTATTTAACGCTCATCAAAAGGGAGAGTCCAGATGCATTATGGGGCTTTGGCGGTGTTCAGTGAAGGACACATGAACATGAAAGGAAGTGAAGAGGAAGCCTTCAACCGATTTTTTTAACCAAGGACAGAGCCGAGATCGAAGCTCTTCGTGATGCGCATCAAAGATTCACTGGAATTACAAAGTAGAAGACGTTTTGGTTTGATGTCTTTCATGTTCAAAGGAATAAATATCCACAAAGAAAAAGCCTTTTTACTGTTAAATGCAGATACATCTCAACTACAGAGGTGACTAAGGGTCAAACTTCTATTCTATTCTATTCAGTCAAACCTGAAACCTCAAATGTTTTCAGCTGCTGAATTAAAGTTGTCTATTGCCACTTAACGTGGCCTCCAAGTAAACCCCAGAATGGCTCAATTAACCAAAAACTCAGGTTTATTAAAGAATCCAAAACAATAACACTAATTGTTGTTTACACTCGTACACTGTAGTTTCTCCAAATTACAACTTCATATCAAAATGTTACTCATAATCTTTTGCAAAAAGCCTATTAACATCATTATAGCCTATTAACATCATTATAGCCCATTACACTGAACAAGAACCAAATTACGAGCCGTGGCAAATCACTGTCAGTGGATTAGTCTGCACACGGCGCCTTTTGGCACTTTACAGCCGAAGCAGAAATGTCAAGAACCGCCGAGTTGATGGTGAAGACAAACTGAAACAAATGGTGATTTTAGCAGCATTGCACACTCGGCAACGTGTTTATTTGGGAGCCAAATAAGAGTTATTTCACGATGAGGGGAAGGTTGTCAGGATTTCACTTCAGTTTAGAGGTGAACGCGGTTCCCTTTGACTGCACCAGACAGGCAGAATAAAACAACCTGGTGATGGATAGTGAATCGGGAGAGACCAGGCGGGTCAGTCGTAGCGCGTGTGGATGATGGTTGATGCTGCAGGGCGCCGTTCCTCTACTCTGCGGCGGCAAAGTGATTAAAGAGAGCGTCCTTCAACTGGAAGGTCGGCGCTCGAGCGCCACGACAGCAAGCATCTGCTCTGCCGAAGTGTCCTTGAGCAACGCGCCGAGCGCCGCCGTGCTGCTGACCGTGCGCTTTTAACATCTCAGTGAAGGACGGGGACATCTTTTAAAAGGTGGGAGTGTTTGATAGTGTCGGAAGAGGGAAACGCAGACATGACGCGGTATTTTTCAGCCAGTTACAAACATGTTCCTAATTAGAGATTTCTCCAGCAGCGAGCACATCTGTGGAGATTACCATTAGATGATGTGATGATCTCCCAAAAGGGCTTACATTTGCAATCAACACATTTTCTGGCAGATCTGAATCACTTCTCCTTTTACAATATCAAAAACAAGCGGATAGCAATGACTTGCAGAACCGTGTGTGCTGCAAAGATGAGCTGGTGTCTGGTTTTTCTATTATATATATTTTTCTATAAAGGCGTGTACGTCACAGCACAGATCACCTTAAAGCAAAGTTATATGTGCGTGTCCTGCTGAGTAGGATGTTCTTGTTGGTGCTTAAGGTGCATGAGGGTTAAGAGGTCGGGTCAGGTTGAACTGTGCATATAGACACACAGTCTGTGGACAGCTTGTCGCAGATGGCATCGGCAGTTTGAGGCGAGTTTAAAGGTGCATTCAGACACACAAGAGCCCTCTGGGGGGGGGGGAAACAAACACAAGGGGACAAAAAGACACTGCATCAGTGTTTGTAGGCCTTTGTAGTCGTACGTTACATGTTTTCTTGGTGGTAACAGAAAGCCTGAGCTTCACACTATAGTCTCTCTTTCAAATAGCTTCAGTAACTCAACAGAATCTGTTGTCGAGCATGAAAAAATGAAACATGTTACTGAGGTTTACCGTCCACAATTAAGCTTTTTTCCTGCAGAACATTAGCAAATGCAATTAGAAGTTTAAACCGTAGTGATTTCCATAAAGTTAAATAATTAATTTGTTTACACTCATTCCAGCGCAGCAATGCTGGCTCTTGCATCATCGCAACACCCATGAATATACAATTGACCCATGCTCTTTTAATAACTTTTCTTTATCTGTAATCTCTGCCGTCCGCACACTTCTACACCTTATTATTGGGTTAGCGTTATGTGGTTCCAGAGCTGATATAAGTTTCAGTGTAAATGTGAATTTCTTACTTTGGAAACAAAACCCAAAAGTTTCACTCTGGCCCTCAGGCGTCCTCTTGGTACTTGCGAGTTAGACTGTAGAGTTACAGCTGCAGACTGTAATGCTGTGAGGTATTCTGGTTCATATTTGAATGACACTGTGTTGCACTTCCACTGACCATTACTCACTGGTGTGGGTGGCTACTTCCTATGCATAACAAGCAAAGCCGCAGCTGTAGATTATAAAAAGAAATGTTACAATAAAAACAATATGGTTAAGGTTAGGGGACAGTTGTGGTCTTTGTCAAAATAAAGCAGCATTGACTGTCAGTTGGAAACGGGGAAACAAACAGCTTCCTTCGACGTTTGTCTTGAGAGGACAGTCTCACTTCTTCATATTAAAACATTGTCAGTGCATATTTTATTTTCATGTTTTTGTCTTCAGGCCGGCTGAAATGTGGCCAACATGAGCCGACACACATGGGAAATATTTACGTTCCCATTAATGATCAAACCATGATTTTTATTTTAGTCCGCATCACATCTCAACTGTTTGCTGGCGTGTTGGCCGTCCACACATCCTGACACATCCTGACACATGATTCATGTTTCTGCTTTCCATTGTTCTGAGGGATTGGATCGCTGCCCTGAGGCCGACGGCACAAATATGTCTGGATGTCCTGAATATTTTAAACTTTTCTCAGCTTCCATCTGTTACTAAACAAGAAAATTATGAGAAGCACAAAAGGCCGGTTAAATATGACATCTAAATTACGTATCAAACCAACCAGACATTGTGATCTTTCACCAATAACATGCATTTACGATATGTAATTGTGAATCCAAGCAAACCCCGTAAAACCCCCTCTATAAATAAACTGATTATGAATGTTGCATCTTCACAAGCATGACCCAGTCATACTGTAGTGGCATTTTCACGACGTGTGCGGCTCCTCTGCAGTGTTTCTGAGCCGTCACATGCAGTCATGTCATTGCACTGACAGTGACGGCCCTCGGGCACCACTAACAGGCACACTGGCCTGCAACATAAAGCCAGCTGACTGCTAGAGGCAATGTGTCACTGCTGCACAAGAGGTGAGGAGGGCCGTCGCAGGTGAAACCGGTACAGAACCGACACACATTATCTTCCTATCTTACCGCTCATATTTACAGATATTTTATTATGTGGTACAAAAGACATGCCCGAGAAATGCTGGATAAACTCTACGCTCCAACGCTCTGCTTATCATTCAAACAACACACATTCGCTACTATTACATCATTTACTGCTGGCTTCTGACAAGCTCTAGTTGAAGATTCAAAAAACATTTCTCTGCGTTTGGCATCAGGATAATCTCGTGAAATTCCATGAAACTCGATTGCAGATGAAGTGCGGCGTGCGCTATGAATGGATTTCTGCACCTCAGTAGGATTACACGGTGCAACTGGGCAATTCTGATACTTTGAGTTCTGCTTGTTTATATTCGCCCCAAACATCCTGTTGTATTGACTACTGGTTGGCTAGCAACAGCATGTATGTGTGTATGTGTATGTGTGTGTGTGTGTGTGTGTGTGTGTGTGTGTGTGTGTGGCAGAAACCTCTGACTGATCTCAAAACTTAATTTCTCACAGAATGAGAAATATATTAAAGGCTATGGTAGAAAAAAACAATACTCACGAGGAGTCAGAACTGAGATGAGATGGTGATTCAAAACGTTGACTTCCTGTATTTTATTACTAACTTATTATAGCGTGTGTTTTTATCTATATCATGTCAAACTTTGACATTTTTTTTTCTTTTTGTGGTGGAAAACTCAAGATTTGGGTTATTATCCTACAGTCTCCGTTTTTCCCTCATGTGTGTACATCCGTGAAGTAGATTCATGAAGCCGAACTAAATCAATGAGTCCATCAGACAGAGTTGATAATTGATTAATTGCTCAACTCATTAAGCAAAATCGCCAAAACTGATGATTTGCTATGTTTTCTATCATTGTGAATTTAATATATTTGTATTTTGGACTGTGGAACCAACAGAAAAGTGTGATGGGCTGTTTCAGTATTTACTGGCATTATATAGTCTAAACGTTTGATAAATTGATCACAAAATATCAGATTAATCGATAGATAAAATGATTTGCAGCTTGCAACATGTTGATGTGTGTTATTGTCATAAAAACCTTGTGTGGTGTAGGATGGTAATCTCCTAATTACCTGTGTTACTGTGTTTTACAATAAACGGGACGCTGTGTTGTTAACGGAGAGAGAAATGCTTTTCAGAGGTTTTTTCTAGCAGGTTGAAAGATATAAACCGGTAACGCTCTCGTCGCACGCCGGCTTCTTTCACATTTAAGCTGCGGCTGCCCGAGCTTTGTGGGAGAAGATCACGCTGCATAATCACAACACAAAAAGAAACATTGTACGGCTCTTTAATTCCTCGCCCGCAGCTACAGTCCTGTGAAAAGATATCAAAATAGCCTTCGGCTACATGTTGTTACTCCTGAAATGGATCCACAAATCTGGGGATTAGTCTTTCTGAAGGCTCAGCCAGCCAGACGAGGTGGCCGGCTGTAAGCGAAGCGCTTCAATCCAAAAATGATTCTTCAGTCATTTAAATAATACAAAACACTAACGATTCCCAAGAACACCTGATGACACATTACCGCTCCCTAAAATGAGCACGGTGTTACCGACACATGCCTGTGTTAAGAGATATTGATTTAACGAAGGAGACGGCTACAGACAGACAGCAGCTGAGCGTCACAAAGGTTCAGTGGAGAGTTAAGATGGTGGCGGACAGGCGGGTTTAACGTCTTCCATCCATTTCCAAAGTGGAAAAGCTTCCCCTCTCCTTCAACTGACGAAAGCTCTTGCTGAGGATACCATGTTTCCCTGGTCCAATAAAAGACCGAGGAGAAGGAGATAACCGTTTATGTGACATTTAAATCAGCTATAAACTGAGGACTCGTCCTAAACTATGGATCCGTTAAATCTGTAGTAGCAATTACATCCCATTAAGCTATTATGTCTCCATTTACATGAACCGCTACTTGTGAGCTCGTTATTGTTTATGGGATCATCAAACATTTCTTTACGAGTGCCATGGCTCTCAAGCTAGCTGGTTTAGTAATGAGACCATCAAAGAGTCAAGAGTTCAGACGTGTGGAACATCAGTGCATGAGCTGTAAAATCCCTCTGTAGTCCCATAAACAGCATGTTGTGCATCTCACGAGCCTTTAAAACATGGATCTCCTGCTACCTCATACAACTGGACGTCCTGGATTGTATTTCAATGCCTCACCAGCTCTGTGATGCAAAACACCTCTTGCATTTTGCAACTGTTGAAGAAGACGTTGGCTATTTTAGATAATATCGGTGTACTGTAATAAACAGCTCAGTTACTGTAGCTTTCTGCCACCCGGCCAACTCATTTGTTCATTTTTGTATCCCTCATAAAAATCACACTGTAAATGTAAGACAATGTCCTCTTACAACTTACTAAATGTACTCCACAAATACTTAAAAGTGTGAAGGTTACTGGTTCAAAGTGGAACCATTGCAGACTCGTATTACCTCTGTGGCCCTATTGGCTGTTCGTTAGATTGAGCGGTGTGTGGTATTTAGGGGATCTATTGGCATTATTATTATGAATGTTTCCTTTATTGCATAATCACCTGGCTGTAGTCTTTGCGGTGTGTTAAACTGCAACTTTTTGGCTAAGACACATTCGACTAGAGGCGTCCTCTATTCTTTGCCAGTACTCCTGTTTCCTTTTTTTTGTACATTTTATTTGTACTGCCAATGCACAGTTTTCCTTCCAAAGAGAACCCAAGACGAGCTTTGTTACAGACTCAAACACCCCCCCATTGTTTGCTTTCAAATAACTAAAAACAGTGGTTATGAAGTGTTTGTGAAGGGATAGAAAGTGCTTCAAACAAAAGCTTTTATAGTTGGACGTGCTTCTTTTACTGATAAAGCTTTGGTCAAGATTTACTAAGGCACTCAAGCGGCACCGCATAAACTCCATCAACAATGTGTTGCATGACACATCTAAACAGTGACAGGCCGTTCACTGTGCCTCTGAGCTTCAGTGTTGAAGTGCTTTCTCACAGTAAAAAGGGGAAGCGGCAGATCAATAGCCTTAACAAGCCACAGAGGAAAGGGATGCATCTCATTTAGACAGCTTGCTTCACCAGGGGCTGGCATATCAGCACACGAAGTAAGTGGGAGATAAGAGCCATGGCATTAAGATTGTGGAAAGTGTGAGACATTTCAAGGTAATATTATAATGCCGCCGTTAGCTTAAGCTCACAGCTATCTGCCGGAGCAGGTGAGAAAGGTGGCAAAGCCAGGCGGAGTGAAAGCACAGGTAGAGGGCCAAAATCAAAAGATCGCTGGAGCGAGAAAAAGGCTGCGAAGATCAGCTTATAACCAAGAAAGAGGAGAGAGAAAAAGAAATAAATAGAGTCGGTGCGATGGTGTAAGAGCTGCCACTTCCCTGGGTGCTGCTGAAGCCGTGTCTCATTCGGGCGGACGTCATATTTGGGTCAGGCCTGGTAAGCCCAGCAGGAGAGGCGAGTGGCTCAGTCCTGCTCAATGGACGGCAAGTCATGCGTCCTGTGTCCCCTCTTTCCGCTTCATCGGCGGGTGCAGTGGTGCCCGCTGCCAGTCGACTCCGGGGACGTGCCGAGTTTGAAATTGCAGATGTGTGGTGATAAGAGGGGGGGTGGGGGTGGGGGGGGGTCAAGCCTGCCAACGCCGCAGATGACTACTCTAAAATAAAAGGCCTTCCTCTGCCAACGTAGCCGCTTAGCCCCGGTGACGCTCGTCATACCTCTTTACAAGATGTTTGTAGCCGTCACTCCAGCGGTGAAGAAGAGACGCTGCCCCCTGAAGAGGAGGAACATGGCCGTGTCACGTGATGTAGCTCACAATGACAAGTCGAGAAAAAGTAGCACTGATGATAAGGTGTTTAGGGTCATTCCCAAACAGCCCTGGTTGACTTCATCACATGAGAAACGATGAGTGCTGTTTGAGTTCATCATGATTGCAAGTATGTGTGATAATAACACCATCTAAATGGACAAAATTAGCTTTTTTTGTGCGGCCCAGTTGAGGAAGTTCTGCTTTAGACAATCTAATAACACGTCTCCTTTCCTCACGTTAACGGTCGGCGGTCAGATGTTCGATTGTCTCCTCGGATTGGTCTGCAGGACACACTTCCTGTCCGTCATTGTCACCTTTGCGACCTTGCTTCAGCCTCGATTATCTGGTGGTATTCTGGGACGTTGTTTACCTGCAGAGGCCACACCGCAGAGACAATCCTCTTGGCTGTCTGTCCGGAAGTCAGCGCACTGACCAGACTGCTTGGCCTTTTGTCCTTTGACCTCCTAAATAACTTCTTAGCCTAAATGTTAAGAGCTTTAGAAAGCTCACCATTCAATAGTTAGGAGAAAAGTATGATTTGGTGAGTGTTTGGCTGGGTGATATGGCTTCTAAAAATGTTGATTTACTGGATTTCTCACTCCTTTTATGGACTAGATGTACAAGCACATTAAAATGATGTCAACTCCACAGCAAGTCAAAGCTCGCTGTAATGTCATGGGGAAGGAGGTGCTGGTAACTAACTTCCAGGAACAACAATGTAAACAAAAAATAGACGAGCTGCAAGCTTTATCTTTATCTTTATAGCAGTATCGGGCTATAATAGGGCTGATAATGTGTCGTCTGAACCAGGCATACGATGCCTATTGGTGTATTTAAATGCATTCCATGAGGAACACCTTCAGCACGAAGCTGAGCTCTGACACATGAAGGTAAACTATGGTATGTCCCGATAGAACAGTGTGTAGGCGTCCCACATTTACCTGTTAAACCTGGATGATGTTCGTCTCACTGTTCTCAAGATGTAACAGGTTGTCCAGTCCACTTAAATCAGCACCGAGGAGCCGGAAGCCTGAAACAGAACACAAAACAAATGTCAATGTAGATAAATATGTAAGGAGACCAGAGCATCACTTCTTCATTGTACTTAGCTTCATCTTTACAGTACTGTTGTGAACAGCCGTCTGCAGAATACTAATCATCCTACTGAACTACACGGTGCGACACACAGCAGACTACACTTTACTCATCTATGCGGGCATATCGGTCCACTTTGTGTTTATCATTCAGAGCCTCGGGACACAGGATTCATATTGCCATTCCTCGTAGTCAGTGGATAAGACTGCAGAAGTCCCTGTGCAACATATCATTCTTTATTACCATCTGTTGCCATGTCGCCCAGATTTATTTGTATCTGTGTGTGTGTGTGTGTGCATCTCCCTCTGTCATGCATTTCTACCCATCAATGTGATTTCCACTTGAGGGGAGGCTGTCAAGTTTATTTACATACTAAATCTGCAGACCGGATTGTATTTACAGCACAACACGCATGTGAGCAGATAAGAGACGAGGATGTTAGGTTGTTATGTGTGTGCTACTCATGTGGCTCCTGTGTTAAGTGGAGTGTGGGACTCCAGCAGTATACGCAACTAAGTGCTCTTCATACACCCACTCGCATACATTTACTGTATGTACACAGATGGAAAACGTCTGTCTCGTGTGATTAGGGCTGCAACTAACGATTATTTTAATAATCGATTAATCTGTCGATTATTTTTACGATTAATCGATGAATCGGATAAAAAAAAAAAAGCATTAATTTCCAACCCTTTATTCAAAAACAGTATGCTTTATGCTTTACATCTGCCAATTATATCGGTTTTTTTTAAATAAAGTGCACAAAAATATGTATATTTTTGTTTAAAGGGACCTGAGCTGTCAGAACAATAAATCATTTATAAAAAATAAAGAAAAATACAAATCAGAAAACTTAACAGGATTTGTTTGAACGTCAGAACTTGTTCTCTACACTACACTCACAGATGCACACACTCACACACTCAGACACGCACACACACTCAAGTTCACTTGAAGCTTATTCATTAAATTATTACCATCATTGTAGTAAGTGCAAGTTAAGTTAATTCATACACCACATTTAAACACAGTTTAAGATGACCAAGTGCTATAAAAAAAATTTAAAAGTACAACACACACAAATATATTTGTCAACAATAACCGATATGGGACAAAGCACAGAATATATATACATGACAACAGATTGAAAAATGAATGGGCCAAAAAAGGCGAGTGAATAAAAACGTGTCTTTAGTCCTGCTTTACTACTGTTATTAACGAGCTAACGCTAACTTGTCATGCTTGTCAAACTGGATAACGAGTAAACACCGGCACCAGAAGAGCTACTGGAGGGACGTTACGTCCCTGATAGCAGTCGACTCCGGGGCGGCTGATCGCACTCGGTTCGGCCATGCACACCGGATACGCCCCGCCTACGGATCGCGCACCGTCAAACATCGTTACGGGTCTCCGGTGGTCTTTCCTCTACCTCTGCTCTGCTCTGCGCTCAACTCAACTTGTTTTTTTTATACTCAAACATCTCCGCGACTTATTGAGTGGCGTAATAATCGCGCGACACAACGAATCGATAATGAAATTCGTTGCCAACACTTTTAATAATCGAATTTTATCGATTTTATCGATTCGTTGTTGCAGCCCTACGTGTGATGCATTAACATTAATATCTAACAAAAAGGCTGAGAACAAAGCCGACTGAAATGTGAGGAATAACTCTCTGATACAGGTTAAGACCAACTAATACCTTTTTGATATAGTTACACCATCGTAGGTACAAAAGGAGGAGGCACTCTCTCACGCTCTCACTCTCTCAACTTCAGTTTAATCCTGTAAATGTCACCGGTAGTCACACTGTTACCAAGTCATCAAGGTAAAAGAAGAAGAAAAAACTGTTTTAAATGAAATTCCTTTCCACTTTGTAGTTGTGTGCGCGTGTGTGTGTGTGTGTGTGTGTGTGTGTGTGTGTGTGTGTGTGTCCTCCTGTCTGTTGGTTGTGTAAAGCTGAGCCCGATTCTCTCTCCATAGTTACAGATTCTATGGTAACAAGAGTGTTTACCTTGTGTGGAGGTGTTTTTGCACTAAGCTCATGGGAAGTTATCTCTGATACGAACAGTCAGGAGAGACACACACACATACACACACACACACACACGCGCCTGCTGTCCTTTATCAGAAACATTTCAGTTAAATGTCAAGTCACTAACATTCACTGGAAGACATTTAGCAAAACAGGATCTGATGAAACCATCAATCTAGTGGAGGAAAAAACACCAAATCAGAGTTTACACTCTATTCGTTAATGATTATGACCAAATAAACCAAGTACCATCAGGTTAATGTGAGGGCCTACACATAATAATCTACAGACTTAAGAAAACATCTTTGTTTGTTACGGATCCCCGCAAAAATCACACCATAATCATTTTAATGTTTTTCAACAAAAATGAGAATAGTAATGTAGAAAGCATTATTCCACTCAAATATTGCAAATCACAGTGCAATTACAGTATCAGTCAAAATAATATCAATTGGATATTTTTCTTCCCTCCCAAGTTTTTAAATAACAAAACGACGGGGGACTTTTAATGTGAAGAATTTATCTGAAACCAGATGTGTTCATCCACTGTTTTACAGCCACTATACGGCCAATATATATATACGATCAATATCTGATCAGGCAGGTTTCACTGAAGTGTCAAGTGAGGTCACAGCAGGCTGCAACCTCCGGTCATGAAGAGTGAAGCCAATGCGAAAGTGTCTTAATCTTGCATTCTCTCTAATGACCACCAGGGGGCGACTCCTCTGATTGTATAGAAGTCTATGAGAAAATGACTCTACTTCTCTCTTGATTTATTACCTCAGTAAACATTGTAAACATGAGTTTATGGTCTCAATCTCTAGTTTCAAGTCTTCTTCAATACAGCATGATGTTCATTTAGTACATTTAGTAGATGTTTAAAGTATGTGAATAATGAGGACTTTACTGTAGTCTCATAATTATCATCTCTCCATCTGTCTTGTTTGTCTCCTTTTGTTTCACTCTGGTAAAGATGTTTCTAGAAAACACAACAAAAAGAAAAGCCATCATCTAAAAATACTGAAAAACTTTTTTTGTTGCATAGCAACAAGGATGACGAAATATCCCTGGCATGGATTCAGCTCCTTCTGTTGCTCGACATTGAGAAAAGCCTCGTGTCTGATCACAGCCTGAGGCCGCCATGACACCTCCAGAAGGTGTCAAAAGGCAAAACATACTGCCGTGACATATGCAGTTATTAAAGCTGAAATCTTCCGTTTAATTGCACATATTCAATTTGGTCGCAGAGCTCTAAATGCTCTGCTTGACTTCTCTTTTCATTCAAATTCAAATTGAAGTTTCCTTTTCTTTTACTCTTTCTTCTGCTTGGTTACTATTCTGTTTATTCCAAACAAACAAAGAGTTACTTCTTGTGTTTGAGAAGAAGACCTGGCTGACTTTTGTTGAATAAACTGTAAAAACTACACTTTGCTGTCGGCACTCTCACTAAAGTGTGAGGATCAAATCTGCATTTAATGGTATTTTGGTGACTTGGGGGCTGCAGAAAGAAGCTGTAAACACAAAAGATAAGTTGATAAGTCGCCTTCATACACATGCAGGAGATCCAGAGCAACATTGGCATTAATCTAGGCTTGTTTTTCTGTCCACCCAATAGATGTTCATATTAACTCTGTTTTTGCTCTCACACACTCCTGAGGGAAATATCTGGCTCCTTAGCAGCTAAATGTTCCACTCTGTTCACCAGCTAGTCGCCAACTGCTGTAACTGGAAACGACGCTGATGCGAGTGGTGAGACTGAACCAAAGAAAGTTGCAGGCTGTAAAACCAAAACAATGAGCCGAAAGACGCCAAAACACTCCGTAGAGCTGAGGGAAACTGTAGAGATCTCATACAACACAAACATATTGATTGTATCAGCTTTAAATAAATGTGTTTATTTGAAAATGTTGTGCATTATTACTCAGGAGTGTAAAATATGAGGGCACCTCGTTGATGTCACTAAAGCGACGAAGAAGCCAAACATCAGTGTTAAATTTAATTCTTAACATAAAGCTCTCTCCCGGTTTCAGTGCGTGTCCCCAGATAACTTTGCGAGGGAGCGTCTACGTAGTTGGCAACAGCTTCTGTTCAGGAAAATAAAAAATAAATCCCTGACCGTCTGTCTGCTTTGTTGTGCCTTACAAGCGGAGCAGAGCTGAAGGAAGTTTTTGTGGTGTGGAAGTGTATCCCCATGGCCAGGCTTACTTCCTTACTTATTTATTTATATTTGTAATAAGCCTGTTAGCAACGGTGTCACAGACAACAGCCGGGGCTTAGGAGGGGAGAATATTAGAGTTTTTGTTGATTCGGCTGCTGGCTGCCGGAGCAAGTTGATTGGAATTTCTTCCCCCTTTTAGTTCCAGCTACACTGCCGTCAGTAAATACAGCACAGACAGCATGAAAATCATTTTCCAACTTCATCTTTTAATCTTTCCACCTAATAATCCTTTATGCATCTATTTACTAATCGATGTATCGATCCATCTTTCTGTCCTTCCTCTTCTAAGAGAGTGAATTCTTTCTCTTTGTGGTTTTATTTGTCCGTCTGCAGTGTGTTCTAATGGGAAGGCGTTTAAATAAGACGCCACTTTTTAAGGACCTTTCGCGTGTCACGGCTACACATTTGAAGCCTTTTCATTTAATCTCATTCTCATTCCCAACTCGTCACAGTTTTTAAAACATGCTGTTAATGTTGCGAATTCAAACAAAACTACTTGGTTAGGTTTGGGAAAACATCATGGTTTGGGTTTGAATAAGTATGTTTGTTACGTAAATTAAGTTACATACGTAAGAAAGAAAATGGCGTGTTACCTGCGCGCCATTTGTGATATGAAGCTGCCAAGTCTTTACCTCCATCTCTTCCTCTTTTACACTTTCTGCAGATTCTACATTTTCTCATGCAGAGCAACTTAAAATAGGTGAGGACGTAAAATAAGCTTCAATTGTGACACCAAGCAGCATTAAACAGCGTCGAGCAGCAAGCAGCGCTCGTCTGTAAGATTTGCTCCGCTCCCATTCCAGTTCCTGCAGTACGCCGGTTTTAACTATCGCTCTTACTGACGAGCAGAAATGATTGGATGATGTAGTAAACACTATAAACTAGAGCTTGGCCAGGTTTGGACAAGGAAGAAGAATTGCATGGAATTAAAAAAAAACACAATCTCTCTGGTTCTGCTGCATTGATTTTGATATTTAGTTTTTTAAACTGCACATGGTTTATTCATGGCGTCCTCTTTTAGGGGATCCTCATCACTGTTTGTTCATTTTATGTGTTAAACTGTATTAAACAGTATTTGCAAAACTGCTTGATATCGACTTGAAATCTAGTATATCATCAAACAAAGTGGATTTCATTAGTTGAATCACCAGATGTAAAGACTTTGACTGAAATATAACAGTAATATATCTTCACAGTGCAGGTGTTATGCTGTCTTTATATAGCAGCGAGATGAAGATGCCATCTGAATGATTGTCACGCACGGGCCTAACAAAGATACATTTTTTGCAATTTCACGGGGCTTTTTTCTTTCCAAATGGATTCAGAGCGAGTGCAGCCGCTGCAGATGAGATTCAGATTCCCAGGTTTACAACATTACCGGCTAGAAGAGGGAACGCCTGAGTGTCAAAGTCACAGCGGTGACTGTACCAAGTAGAAGAGACGGAGTATGTGCTTGTCTGGCAGAGACGGGAAAGGTTAAAACCGCGCTTCAGTTAAAAATCTGTTTTCTTTTCAGCACCATAGTGGGAAAAGTGCTTTGTGTCGCCCTTGAACACTCATCACTCGTCTCACCCCCCCCCCTCCAGGCAGCCTCATTGTCAATCGGACCCGTTTTGTGTGACATTTATTAGAAGAAGAAAAAGAAGGGCTTCATTAATCTCCCACAGGGACGAGGTTATTGGCTTCTCGTGAACGGTATGATACACGATATTCCTGAATAGCTCACGCAGCCTCAGCGCAGCCTTTACAAAAGGTCAGTCATCTCAACAGCTCTGCTTCAATAACAACCACAGGATGTCCTATTGGTTACACTGACCGCTTCACAACAGACACATCCTTGTTCCCCTCCCACTCTGTACAAACCACTGTCATGACAACAAAACCTGTAAAGGAATTCTATCAAATAATGGAAAGGCTCAAAAACACAAACATCACTGAACAGAGACAGTATGATACGTATATTATGCTATATATCTTTGATCAAACTCTTAAGTTAAGTTTACATAGTGTGTGCTGTATGTAGATGTTTGTGTGTGTTTCTGCTGCTCCTCATAGACGATGGACACATAGATGGACATGTGTGTTTATTGTTTTCAGTCAGTGAAGGCGGAGGCTGCAACACTTCTGTTAAATCATGTAATCCACGGCATTAATCGCCTTTGTCTCCACGGACACCCAGAGGGGCTGCTGGGAGGATTAGCGGTCACACATCGCAGTTTGTGATGATTTTGCTCTTGTATCTCTTTAATTAACAAATTAAACACAAAGTCTTATTGTACAGTATACAGTTATTATGCAAGTTGTATTATATGCAAATATAATACATGGCAGCTCTCAATTACTCAACTCCTATTTCATTTGTTTTTAATCTTTGTGGGGTTTCAAATAACGATTATTTGTGTCACTGATTAAACAAGAAAATGAAAGTTAATAAATCTGTTAATTGTTTAGTCTAAAAAATACTTAACAATTTCCCAAAAAATGACATCTTCAGTATGCTTCTTTTGTCTGACCAAAATATATTCAAATTGCAAAATCTTTTCCATTTACAAAATCATCACATTTGTAACGTTGGAACTAGAGAATCAGACATTTTTGCTGTAAAAAGACTTTGCACAATTACAATAATCGTCAATTAAGTTTCTGTCATTCAATTAATCTACTAGTTGTTTCATAGTGTCTGAGATTTTAGAAGGTTTATGATCATAAATATGGCATATTATGGTATGACTTTCGATATAAAGTGATGGTTACATGAAAAGTGGACGTATAAGGAGGAGTAAGACGAGGTGAAAGCACTGCATTTAGCCACACTTCAGTCAAAAAACAACTTGGAGTTTACAAAAGAAAAGTTTTTAGATTATTTTAAACAAAGAGAAAACTGGCTCCCATTGGAATCAATCACAACCGAAATTAATAAATAATGATTCACACATGACTTGGGTTAAAAATGTTTTTTTTGTCTTTTTCCAAGTTTGAATTGTATCCTCAAAGACAGCAGCCTCTCATTATAGAAATGTAGATATGTTATTTGATCCTACTTCTAGAAAGCTCTTTCTTTTCATTCATCTCTGCAGAAAGCAGAAGGACTAGAAGAGCAAACAGTAGCTATGATGAGGGGTGTAAATAAATAATCCCACCTTTGCTTTGAATATCAAACTCAAATCGATGCTGTCGTCTCAATGCAGGTGTCGGTCCAATATGTGAGCTGTGTGTTTGCATATTTTGAACAAAAAAACATATTTTATGAACACATAGAATGTTGTTATCCGGCAGATAGAAGGAAAGCAAAGCATAAAAACAATGTAATCAGTTCGGGGTGAAGTGCATTCTGGGCTGATCACATTAAGCTACTTATTTTTGTGAACACCGCAGATGATGAATTCGAGGAGTGTGGAGGAATCCATGCAGATGCTAAGATAGGGTTACATGGACTGCTGTCAAAATCCCGAAGGATCGACCAAAAACTGTTCAATAAACATGCTGAGCTCATGTTCTATGAAGAAGCCCCGGTTCACAACCATACCAACTTCAAAACAACGCCACAAACCAAATATTCAACTGTAGTTTGAACCAAACAAAATAGAAACTGTAGTTTGAACCAAACAAAATAGAAACTGTGTAATTGCACAACTTATGAAGCCACGTTGGTGAGAATAAAGTTCTGAACAAAGTGTTCATGGCCATCAAGGTAGCTCCTTCCTCTGCTATTTTGAAAGCCGGCAGCCAAACTGAGATAGAGGCCGGCTGGATTCCTCTGAGCGGGCGACTCCCTTCTCGTGAAACTGATGAAAAATTCATCTCGCCAGCTTCTGCTTTATCTCGAGCTCCCTGCAAAGCTTCATTAAGTCCGCTATGAAAACCTCCACTTCGATTTGGTTCAGAGCTTAGAAGCTACCGGAGCTGGCCTCTGCTACGCATTTACATTTGTTCAGTTTTCATTACTGTATTGTGCATTTTTTGCTGAGAGAGCGGTTTACAATCCAGCGGAGCCCTCTGAAGCTATGATAGTGTCATTATAACAAACAACAGGTGAGCTCAGCGGGGGGGTTAAAGGCCACAGCGTCCTGACAAACACATTTAATGTGCCTTTTAAATGACGAGTGGCAGCAGAGCGGTGGGGAGGAGAGAGTTAACGTGGGTGGAAACGAGCAGCGAGTGAGCTTTTGGTTCATGGAGAGGGATTAGACGCCTCTCACTAGAAACGGAGGTTGGAGACAATCCAGCCCTCTCGCCTTGGTGCTTTTCTCTCTCTCTCACCTCTCCTGGTTTCCTCCTCTCTCTCAAACACATCTCTATGTTTGATCTTCCTCTGTCCTTTCTTTCTCCCTCCCGTCTCTTATATCCCTCCACCCTGTACTGCTTCTTTTATTCCTTGTGATTACAGCAGGGACAAGCTCATTTACTCAGAGAGAAATATCTTCAGCCGAGTTAAACCTGTTGATTTGTTTCTTTGGTAATCAATCTGCTATTCATTCGTTTATTCATTCTCGGTCAGACTGTAGCCGACCTTATCTTTCCTCTCTCACTCAGAGTAGGTTGACAAGGTTTCCAAAAAGTGTCTCGTATCAATTTGGTTAACGCAAAACTAATTTGCATTGACGAACATGTTTCGTATAAGCGCCGGCATCACGCTTTGAATTGCTTCTGGGAGCTGGCCCTTAGGGGAATGTCGGGGGAAGTTAAGGTCTTGATTAAATATTGAAGATTAAAAGCTGACTGGAAGCATGAGAAGACCAAAAAGCCCAGCCATCCTCTCCGCCCTGCTCTTCTTACCGTGGTATATGAACGCCACACTAGCTCATGAGTTAGAACAAAACTTTACAGTTTTTGGGTCCTATTTTCGGACATTCTGACGATAAAGTAATCAACACTTGCAATATGTATTTAATTCAGAGGAGACAGGGTTCAGCAATTAATGAAATCGTACCAGATTACTTGTTCTCACCGGATATATATTCCCCAAAAGTGCTGACAGTAATGTGCTGTTGATCTGCCTCTCTGTGTTTCAATCGTCCTCTTTTAGAGCCGATACCTTCTTCCTAAACGTCTGCCTTTCAGTGAGGTCGGCACAAAACCTGAAGCAGCCCTTCTCGTATGTTGACATATATTACTGCAATGTTTGTGCCTGAAGGCTGACTGTGCAGTTGTGGAGATCTAGTTTACCATCGTTACGGTTTGTATTCCCTACAAGGTCAGGAGCTTCTTTGTAGCGCACACAAAAGGGCCATCGCGACAAGACAAAAACGATAGCTGGGCTCGGCTCGCTGTGCTTTATTTTCCTCTAAAAAGCTCGGATCGGTTTACAGCTCAGTGCTGAAACACACAACAGTGACGGTCTGTTGGAGGAACTAACCCAGAAGCTGGAAAACTGGGACTGCAGGTTGACCTATAAAGTTGATTTGTGTTTTTACGAATTTGGTGCGAAAATGCCGGCAGGAAAAAAGTGCATCACAACCTTCAACCTGCTTACTGTAACGACTGTCAACCTGCCCTTAAGCAAGGCACCTGAGCTGCACCTGCTCTAGTTCTGTAGCAACCAGTCTGGGGTTGAACCGGACAGGCCAAGCGTGGAATCATACGAGTGTGAGGAAGACTGACTGAGAAACTAAACGCCCTCTCAGTCAAATAATAAATGTTTAAATAAAGGCAATTAGACGCGACTGCTTTAAAAAGATAAGCTCATCTCTTCCTAAACAGCCGTAATAACGAGGTATGAGCCCGGAGCGCCCCCCCCATTAAAACAAATCTCACGCTTTGAATAACAGGCAGGGATCATCAGTCTGTTTGTGATGAATTAAAACAATGTATCTGCAGGATATGTTCTTCCTTCAGAGAAAGAAACACTGCATCGCAGCAGGAGAAAAGAAGCCCATGTGTCCTTTGCGTCTTATTTCTGGAGCCTGATTGCCTCTGAGAAGACTTTGCCGTCTCTGTCATCATTACGTGATGAGTCACAGCCGGCGCCGCTCCAGGTGTAGATGTGAAAGAGAACAGAGACGAGCGGTGTTTGATGGGAAATACACTTGTTTGGGTTGAATCTGTATGAATTCCATTGTTTCAGTGGGTTGAATATAAGTGAATTGAAAATGACTTGCAACAATCAAAGTGACACTTTCCTTAAAGAACAACTATTATTCAGTGTCTCCATTGACATTGTCTTATCGGTTGTTGTTACAGAAAAAATGTCATTCACAGCCACACATGTTTAAGATATTTGTAACCGTTTATCTTTAGAATCAGGGAAACAATATTGCATTGTATCATTGAGCTCAAAATAAAAATAAATGATTATTTAAACTGCTAAATTTATTCCGTTAATTCTACAAATCTAAACATACGACGTTACTGCTATTCTTACTTTTCTTGCTCTTTGAGTCTCCAAAATGTGAACGTTTGAACCATTAGCTTTTCTCTTTCTATTGTTTTTTGTTGTTTACTAAAATATAACTTTAACTATCAGAGTTGCACGACTATCTGAAACAGTCGCATGAATTAACTTTTACATCCCATATTCTGAAAATAGAGTTTCACTGTTAGTTCCGCTGAGATCCAGAGGAAACCAGAATGTCAACAACACCATCGGGATCCTAACGTGATGTCAGGCCAGAAATAAATAAAGTAGGAGTTCTGTCAGAGTCGCCCCGGTCTAAACCCAGAGGGGAGAGATGGGGATGAAGGGGCACTGCACTGTCAGAGTTGGGCTCTGCATTTCCTGACACCATCTTGTCAAAGATGACAACTTGCAGCTTCAGCTTGACAGCAATAATTTCCCACATTAAACTATATTCGGCACTTTCCTGCAGCTGACTGAGGAAAGTTTCTCTAACAAGCCCAGTCGAACTAAAATGGAAGGAGACTCTGTCCGTCTGTCCGTCCGCAAGACTTTCTGGACAACCAATCATTGGATCGACGTCACACTTGACGGCTGTATTGCTGAAGGAAGGAAGTGCAGAGTCGAGTGAGATCCACGAACATATTCATGAGTAGTGCGTTATCTACACACTGTGGGGCTGAAGCTAACATTATTTTCATTGTTGATTAATCTGACGATTACTTTACTTGATTAATCGATTCGTTGTTTGGTCTGAGAAATGTCAGTAAATGGGGGAAAATGTCCATCAGTGTCTCCAAAAGCCCAAGATGACGTCATCAAATGTCTTTTCTTGACCACAACTCAAAGATATTCAGTTTACTGTCACATAGGAGTAAATAACCCAGAAAATATTCACATTTAAAGAGAATATTGGCTTTGTTTTTCCTTTAAAAAGGTCACCGACCAATTACTCAATCATCAAAATAGTTGGCGATTCTATTGTTTTGAGAGGGGGGCCACGTTCAACTGTTACACCGCTGAACGCCATGCTGGGGACAGCTCGCCACAGTACATCCAATAACACAAAGAAAGACAGACCGCAGATCTACGATCTTATTAGTAATATCCTCAACAACCGCTCATCCGATCGACTGAAGCTTGGCGAGTGTATTGCTCGAGGAAACCCAGTGTGGAGTGTGAGGTTGTGTGGGTGAACGGTCCTCGAGAAAGACTGAACGGGGCACTTCACTAGTAATATAAAAGATGAAAATAACCATGAATTGGGTTGTAAAATACAGTCATAAGCTTTATGCACACCACAAATAACTTCATCAGAAAACTACCCCTCAAGTCATTTACTGAAGTCTTTTTCCTTTTCAAGCCAATAACCCACAAGACACTAAAGATGTTAAATGCATACAATGCAGTTATGGATGCATAAAGAAAACAGTCTTTTTATGTTGCGTTTGTTTTCTCTGTGTCGTTACAGATCTGATTGTCAAACTGACAAAGGACAGGTTCGGAGCCATTCAGACGGAATACCAAAAGGTAACTGTGTGTGTGTGTGTGTGTGTGTGTGTGTGTGTGTGTGTGTGTGTGTGTGTGTGTGTGTGTGTGTGTGTGTGTGCGTGTGTGAAAATGGTTGTTTTGCTTTATGTTTATTATTTTATGTTATTGCAATATGTTTTTCTGATCGGAAGCAGCAATTGGCGATATATATTACAGAAGAGATGTACCTCTGAGACACTCCGTAGTCCAGCACTTCTCAGGTGTTAAAGTTTTTACAAGCCGAGGCGAGGCCATCTCTTTCACTGTGAATTTAACGAGAGGTACATCCCTTTAGATTTCATAAGAAACAACCTTGATAACCAAAGATCTCTTTTTTATTCTCAATCCCTGAGATCAAAAGGTTCGCTCTGCACCTTCCTCTCACTTATGGGAGAAGTTTCTGTCTTGTGTGCAGCGTTTCAATGTGCAACTATGTGGATAAGCATGTCAGAATCCTTTGATTTCTCTTTTCATGTTGTTGTTCTATTTTGTCCACGTTTTTTGTTTTGTGGCTTTGCTCTTTCTTTGACGCTGCGTTGCCTTTGTCTTCTGCATGCCCTCTCCATCTGATCTGCTCTGATCTGATCTGATCTCCCTCAGCCAGAGAACATAGTGCTGACCCTTCAGGTAACGTCTGCACACTGGACTTCACAGTGAAACCCATCCCCCCGTTGTATCCTGCTCCACTGTCCCGAGTCACCAGGGCTGCACAATTCCAGCTAAAACTACTAACTTCATTACACTTTAGTTGCCATATTACTAATTATTTTGTTTATTATTATCATTTGAATACTTGTGATTAGTTGTGCAGCCCTATGACTCCCACCCAGCCATCCTATCCACCTTAGAAACACCAGCTTTACCAAAACTGTAGCTTCAGTCTCACTTAAGTCCTGATTTAGATCTCTTCAGCTTCCTGGAGGAGCAACATGCTGACTGGATCACAAAGGAAGAGTTTTAGTGCTCTAGGATGAAATCTATGCGTTTTACACACCAATTGTAATATTCTTTCACACTAATGTCGTTGCCTCGACTCTACTACGTTACGCTTACTACTAGCGACTTGTGGCCCTTAGAAATCCAGCACGTAACACAAACGCTTGGTCTTTTGTGTGCCGATGTCGGCAGAATTCTTTGACTACTACACAGCGACGTGGATCCTCTGACACACAGTGATGCCACAGCTTCATAGGAGCTTCAAACACATCACTAGAAAGAAATAACCAAAACTAAACCATGAACATCACATTTAGATGAATTAGATTCATGACTCTGGTTTATCAAAGACAGTAATTCCAAAGTCAAAACTGACACCAAACCTTTTCTTTTAAACTTGCATTATATACGTAGCCCAAAATAGAAATGTTATCCAATGACATGCGTACAAGAGCTGCTACCTTGATTGTTCTGTAAAATAAACCACCAAACATAATAAACAAAGGCAGACCAGTCCTGATTTAAAAGATCTGAGGCAGTCAGGATCTGAGGCACAACAATGAATCCAAACAGTGAAAACACAAAGAACCATGACGTCAATTCATTCAGAATTCAAGACTCCAGACGGCTAAACTTTAAGCACAACTCCACTGTTTTCACACAAAGGGAAATCAAGAAGGTCTGACATCTTAAGGATTCAAATCTTCAGCCCTCAGACATGATGCCACCTCATCATCCGGTTTGGTCTTATTGGAAGGTCACCTTCTTCTTTTGGGTATTTGCCAACACAAAGCCAACCCTAACCCTTTAGTCCAAAAATAGTCAGAGTTGCGGGCTGTTGAAGAGTGGTGGTGGAAAAAAATAAAACATTTTTGACCTTTTTTTTTTGAAGATTCACCCAATAACAAGCAGAGCCCAGAAGCACAATGACGATGCAAGCGTTCAGTTTGCAAAATGTCCCCAACAACTGGGCTGACATTGGTGCTGTTAGAAGGCAGACCACACACACACACACACACACACACACACACACACACACACACACAGGCCCAGTGTCTCTCTTCTTTCTTTCTTTGCCTCTCGATATCTTCAAAACTTTGGATTCTTCTTTTCCTCCCTGTTTGTATTCTTAAAGTTACAGTGAGGAACTTTTAACTGGTTATGAAACCGTCTCATCAGTAAACCAGACAATGGGCGAGTAGATTGGTTATTTCTATATAGTTACCGGTATTCTTAATAATTGCCATTGTTGCCATTGGGTCGTATTCAGCCCACTGTCAGACACTCCTGAAGTAAAATGAGAGGTTTCCTGAAGGGAATCTGGTGCTCGGAAAACACTTGAACCACCAAAACCGACACAAAATGAAAGTTCCTTGCAGTAACTTTAAGGTCAGAAAGGGTCTGATTGGGGTCTTTTTCTCCCTACATCTCATAAACTATGTTTATAGCACATCCAGGAAACCTCACTCAGCTAAACACACGCTTTGGGAGGTTGGATTATGTCCACCGCCTGAGACTCTGCACAGAGATTTAGGGATGAACCAGAGAAGAATACTCCTCTCTGACGAGTTCAGAAGCCACTTCTTTTCACCCTGCATGTTAAAAAGCTGAAAAGCCGCAGGTCTCTAGAGAAGGCCGGGTCATTGACTTATGGAGGCGCTTAGGATTAGTGTGAATCAGCCGGGAGAGCGGTTCGTCCATTCAGGAGCGGTGATAGCAGCCCCCGCTTTGATCCTTTCATAACGAGAAGCCATTGAACATCATTGTGACACGTTACATGCGGTGTGGGAATTGGCCAATCCCCTATTCAATTTTGCCAATTTCCAAAGCCTGTGCTGAGTGTGGTTCAGAACGGGGCAGATTAACAGGGAGCACTGTGGTACATGACAGGAGTACTGTACTACTGACAACCTGCCAACAGCAGCAATTTCAACTCTCTCTCAATATATCTGGGCAAATTTGAAAGAAATTGCGTCGAGTCACCTTGAATATTTCTAATATTCAATCAAAGTCCAGGATTATTGAGGCTTTGTGATGACGGATGTGCAGATTTAAAAAGCTGACGATTGAGAAGCAAAGCAGAACAAACTGTAAATACAGAGTATTCATATAGAAGAATATGACAGTCAGCATTCCTATGCTCTCTCCTCCGTCCTAATCTTACTGGTCCTCACCATAACGACCTCACTACACTCCTACTAACTGTCTAATAACTGTTCTTAACAGTCCAACTGTTCACTGCCGATACTGGACCTGCATTTCAAATTTTTGTACGTTAAAAAAAGGAAAGAAGACTTAAGCTTGACAACTTTCCATTTACTAGTTTGTCCTGTCAAGTTCAGGTTTTTGTTCTTTAAAGTCCCACAGGTAATGTACACCCAGTTGTCAGTTCATTAGCTACACTTCGCATAATCTGAGGCTAAGGGGTTGTATTTAGTCTCTTAATTAATCATGGGTGTGTTTTGGGGCGTAACATGAATTAAACCAATCAGGGTGTCATCACCCATTGACTTTAAAAGCCAGGTGTGCCTGCACCTGTCACATTAGCATTCAAACGAGGAAATTGCTTTCGCCACATGAGGCAAGCAGCGTGTACACATCAGTTGTGAACACATCTTGTTATATGAATAATGAGGCTTTTAAATAGCAGGAAAATACTGCGTCATGTCCTTTACACCGGGGTTTCTTTAGTGCCGGACCACAACCTTGTTTTTAGACCAAGACGCCGATGGGCGCACAGATGAGCTGCACAGTGCACCGCTTTGTGGAGGGTAAGATCGGGCCCACAATGCTTCAGGTGTTGATTCTACTCTATAGTCATTTTGGAGGCTGTAGATTATGATGAATATTTTTTGTATCTAATCGTTGGTCTAGTTAAATGGGACTGATTAATTGTTCTAACCTCCATGAAGGTAGGCTCTATGGCTGTTATATCAGACTGCATTAGTTCTATCTGGAAGCACCAAACAAACTCTCACTTTATAATGGGACAATGTAACTTTCAAAATAAGGCGTACAGCTGGAGTCCTTTATCACTAAAATCCTATCTTGCACCAAGTGACAGAAATCTGCCACGAGATAATTTCCCCGTGTTTCGTGATAACTGGTAATAAACTGGAACTGGTTGAGTCAAGCACCTTATTGTTTGCAAAACTTAATGCAATAAAATAATTAAAAAAGGGATGAACTGCACTCAAACAGGTGTAATTATCTCACCCAAGGGCAGATTTGTTTCTTTGTATCTGGATTTTAAGACTCAATTCCAGTTTAAAGTTCCTCAGAGCAGCAGTGCTGCCTTGTAGTTTATTCCTATTGAAGCAGGTTTTTCATCAGAAATGCCGTCTTTCTCCTTCATTAAGGTGGGAAAAACTGCACCACGGGGCAACATGGATGGCTCTGACTCCTTTGAGTATTTTCTCATCATCCTTCACGTGTTGCTCATCCTCTCAGTGCATATTGCGGTTTATTGGAAATGTATGTAAAAAAGCAACGTTAAGCTTAAGCTACTGTAAGTCTCAGCCCGCTCACAGTGGTACTGTGCGTGAGAAAAGTGTTGTCGCCCTCAACGGTTTGAAGAAAGAGAGTCTTGGCATTTACGTTGTGTAATAATGTAGTTAAGGAGCCGTGCATTGAATTGACTCGCAGTATTTAAGAATTACAAAGAAAGGATTCTCCGGCAGTGAGTAGTGTTACGCAACGTGTGTCTATTGTTTAACCACAAATCCCTTTTGGACAAAGAGTAGAGAGAGAATTTCCAGCGGTGGGATCCGTCTTGATATTTTTAGATTTGTAGCTCATTTTTATCCTCTGCCTCCTTGTGTGTGTGTGTCCTCCCTTCTTCTCCTTTATGCCGTTATTAATCTATCCTTTCTTCTCTCCCTCACTCCCCGACTCATCTGCTCACCTCTCCTCATCCAATTCGGTTTTCGCTCTACAAACCCTCCGTCCCATTTGCCCTTCTTGTTGTTTCATCTCCCTTCTTTTCCCTTCCCACCTCTGATGTTGTTTCCTGAATAAACTGTCCCTCGATCTTCATCTCATCCCCCCCCCTTCCCCGCTGACCACAGGCCATCTACTACGAGATAGGCTTCCTAGTATGTGCGGCGGTCGGCCTGCTGTTCGCCGTTCTGGTGCCGATAATCGGCATCTTCTTCTGCATGTGCCGCTGCTGTGACAACTGCGGCGGCGAGATGCACCAGCGCCAGAGGAAGAACGCAGATTGCCAGCGTGGCTTGCTGGGAACGCTGCTCTTCTCCACCTCACTGGTCATCACGTGAGTATGACGCATGCACACACACACACACACACACACACACACACACACACACACACACACACACACACACATGTGGGGGTATCAGCTTGCACGCATGTGTGTATTTTCTGGTGCAAACAGTGTGTGCACAATCATGCACACTGGAACTAAATGCAAGCTACACCTCTTGTCTTTTACAGTGTCGTGCTCATGCACACACATTGAGGCAGAAACACGCTGGACACGCATGCACCTCTGGTCAAACACGCACGGTCATCAGCTTTCCCTACCCCCCCCCATGCTGTTTGCTATATATAGTCATTTCCTACCGTAGATACTTTGTGGCAGCACCCTTCATACTTATTCAGTCGAAGCATTATAATCTGCAGGGGATTCACACACACAGAGCTTTCATTAACTGTGGTGGGAAGTCTTCATTCACGTCAACGCTCGGCTAAAGTACAAATAAATCAAATCTATACGAGTATGTATCGTGTGTTTTAAATGGTCTCCACCTCGACACCTTCCTGTTCTCCTTGGCTCTCTTGTATAATACCTACTCTGCCTCCAGGCTTTATTATTAACTGCTCCAGCTGTCATTCCCACATTTAACATGCACATTTTAAGCACATGGCTGATGGTTTTATCCCGGGGGAAATACAGTGAATATCTAGCACTAGAAATTAATTCCTACATTCCTACTGTTTCAAACTGTAGTAACTGTGATTAATTATTGTAATCTATGAATTCAATAGATAGTACCTCCTGCTATTTTCAGCACAGAAACTGGAGATAATATACATTTTATTCATATTTTATACATGGAAACCGGCCAAGCAGGAAGATCGTGACTTCAGATGCCATTTATTTATTTTTTGCTACAGTTGCTTAGGGTGCATTCTCTTAATAATGCAGAGCCAACATCTTGGCAAATGAGAAATGCTAGTGAAGAGAAACAGCATGAAGTGAAATTGTTGATGTTGGAAAATTGAGGTAAATAGGTTGATTTCCTGGACTGGAAATGTCTCCAGCTGGACCACGCCTTTCATCATCTGCTATCAAGTACAGACAGTGTTTTTTTTTTACATGTAAACAGGCAGCTTAAGGCCAATTAAAAGCATTCAAGGACATTACCTAAATGAAGTAATATGACTGTAGGAGAATGTCATGACTTTGCTGAACTTTCACATTCTAGAGTGTTTTAAAACATCTTTATTCAGTTGCCATAAAATGGTTCCAACTCTCCAGACTTCTCCAGAGCAAGTTTTATTTTAGCGAATTCTTTTGGTCGTGACCAACCAAGACCCAAAGTGTTGTGTACAGTACTGTTCAGAGCAGCCTAAAAATAACCAGTTTGTAATCCACCTGTATATTTCTGTCATAAATTATGGATATGCACCACTGCAGCTCAACAGAGAAACACAAAATGGTAATTAAATGCTAAAAAGGCATCAGAACACACCACTTGATTCGTCTAAAGGAGTGGGTTAAAACATGTTTTGGGAGCAAAGCTTTAGGTTTACTTTGTGCTTCTTCTGCCTAGTACATCATCTGGCTCTCCTGCATCTCATCTTTCAGAAACTGGACCAGAGGAAACTCAACCCTCTCTCCACTCTTGTTTAGTCTCAGCGGTAGAAGAAGCAGTAGGCGCTGGGGAGAGCTGCGTTTGCCTCTCGTATTAGGACAGAAGGGATCCAGGAGTGTACTTAGTTTGATGTTCTTTGACTTTTTGTCTCCGTTGGAACGAAGCCCGGCTATTAGAAATTCCGAGGCAATATCCTAGAAGCCCAGACGCGAGAGTCTGAGAGCATCCTCGGAGCTCTTATTAAATCTCCCCAGCTACCAGGCAGAGACGCTGCAGAGGCTCTAATGAAGCAATTACAGGCGGGAGAGTGATGAGCACCGAGCCCAGGCGGCTGTTTTTTTTTACCGCCACTAGAAAGCTAAGCGGCAGAGAGGAGTGGAAAGGGGTGATGGGTATTTTCCAAGAAGTGTTGACATCGGAATGAGAGGGGTAAGAGACACCCAGCGAGAGGGGGGGGGAGGACAATAACATGTTTCAGGATAAGAGAGGAGGGGGAAGATGCCAAAAACAAAATGAGTTTTATCACACCAGGACATTCTTTGACAGACGTTTAGGACAGACAGTACTGCTCTTCACCCCGAACACATGACCATCACTTATATATTGATATCATATCGATATCATGATATGACACCAGATATCCTCTTAGAGTTTGGATATCGTAATATGGATCCTGCTTTTAAAGGCTGCATTATATTAAAGTGATGAAACTAACCTGACTGTTCTAGCTGCTCTTTTGCAGAGGCATTCAAACATTTCTTTATATTTCTATATTTGGGTAGAATCAGTGCAATAGTTTCATTGTCACAATATTTGACTTGAGGTTTATGTGACAGAATCAGAGCAGGAGACGAGATGAAAAACTAAACCTCTCGCGTCACCCCTGTACTCTGAAAGTGGCAGGGTCAAATCCCAGAGGAGCTGCCAAAAAGCTGTGGTTGTAAACATGAATGAATAATGTTCACTGGGTTAGAGCAGTGCTGGAAGGATTTGAGTCACACGGATGCAAGTCATGCCGAAAAATTGCACACGCTCCTGCTCAGATGCTCTGTGTGATGAAATCTACCAAAACACACACAGCCCATGTGAAGCTCAGGACAGAGTTCATTCTGTATCTTATGTGCTAGAAGCAGAAATTCAGCTTTGTCAGAATAAATTGGATTTTGTAGATTCAATCAGTGCATTTACAAAAACACTATTAATTCAATCAGAACCAGATAAAAGGCAGACACTCTGATTCCGCAGGTGAATGAATCTTGAAATCGAAATAAACAAACTGATTAACAAGCCCGGCATTAATTGCAAAACCTCAAATTACCGCGCCATCTAATTACATTAGACTGATTTCTTTCAGAGCTATTAATCTTGGCACACGGCGCTATGGCTGATTAAGAAAACAAAAGTGTTTCTATACACAGCCAGAAACATGTTAGCGTCACAGATTACATCCCGCTCTGCAAAACAGCCATTTAGACACAAGTTTAATGTGAGATGAACTGGAATTGTTAGTTGTTAGTATTAGTGACGATGCAGCAATAATGAACGTCTGCAGCCTTGTCCTGGTTATGTTTGGTCTGATGAAGCCAGAATTACATAACTTGAATTACCCAATTTACTCAAAACATCGTATGGGTTCATGCTTTGTTTTCTATTTGGTGCATATTAATGAAGATCTGCATCAATATGAATACATTTTGACTCGTATAAAGTATCTTGAGCGTTGACAAGACCCTCTTATTCCAATCGTTTTTCGTTGAAGCTGTATGACGTTCACACTACATTGCAGAGAAATATCTAAAGTCAAGACCTCGTGTGTTTAAAGGCTGCGGTGCGCTTCATCAAATGGGAATATTCTTCATGTCTTGTGCATCATTTTACTCACATTGATACATTAGTGCAGTGTCGGGCCGACTGCTTGGTCTCTCTCCGCTCATCCAAACCTAACACTGGACAATGCGCTTCATTGGGTCCTCAGCGATACACTTGTAAACTTATAAATATGTCCCATAGATCTCCGTTCTCCCTTTCTTCATCTGTTCTGGAATGTAATGTAGCGAGAGACGGAGAGCGAGCCGTACCCAGCATGCCTTCCGGCGCTATCTTGGGGGGAAACTCTTTTAAAATAACCACAGATTTAAAATAAGTGTTTGTAGCTTTGAACAGTTTATAATGAGTTTATAATGACTGGTCTAAATACAGGATTTATAGGACTTCTTCTGGAAAGATCCATTTACTTTCTGTACGATCAAATCTCAATATTTGTTCTCTGCTGATCCTCATGTGAATGCGATCACGGGTGCTGTGGTAGTTTAAATGAACAACATCTGTCCCGCCAGCCCATGTGTGTTTGTTGCTAGCGTATAACGTCTTATCTCGTGCATAAATACATGAACTGTGCAGTAGAACGGCATGTTGCATCAGGCCTGCCAGCTATCTAAAGACCACACAGGACATTATTAAATCAACAGCAGTGGCTATCGCAGTCTTCACTAATCAGCTCCGAATCCACATGCGTGGATTCATTCAAAATGACAAATTGAAGATCCTTCCCTCTGTTCAAGTGGAAGACCCCTGCCTCGTGTGATTACCCAGCATGCATTTCAGCAGTCTATTTAAGTCGCTGGGTGTCCAGAACTATTAAATACAAAAGGTCACAACGTTATGAGGTTAGTAATTCATGCTAATCATATGGGTTCTAATTAATGATAATGTATGTGGCAGTGAACTGAGCACTCAGCACCCTGCACTTTAAATCTAAATCAGTCAGTTGAGGCTCTGAGGCGGCAATAACACCAGATCAGGCGTCGCAGCGAAAAAACGGCATTCATTTGAATGTGGGTAGTACGTCGAGGCTGCATCGGTGGGAACCACAAGAAACTTGCAGCAGCCACAAGTGGAAACAGAATCAACTTTTGGCGACCCGACGTTGGCAAAATCGTAACCGCCTCTCGTACAGCAAGAAGCCCACAGGAAGAACAGCCATGTTTACCATGTAGCATTCCAGCATCTGGGGAGATAAAAGAGAGACTGATGATGACCTTTCCAGAGCTGAACAACCCTGCCATGTACCGCCCTTCAAGATGGGTTAAGGTTCACAACATGATGTTACAAAAACAGGCCATTTAAGTGACACTCCGACACCGCCGCACAACCCTGCGCTACCCTAAAGCTTTGATACACGCGCATGGCACCATAGCCGCGAGCCTCTCCAGCCTACAGATGGAGTGCAAGCTACGAGCACGCTTGTTGCAGTATTCTCTGAAACGCCAGAGGGCGTATAAACAAAATGCACCACGAAGAAGCGAGAAGACAACCAGTGTTATCTGCAAAACTATAGCAAGAGCTTATGAACGCAATGTTACTGAGCGTGACCAGTGTCACTGCCCTACTGAGTGACCAACACACAGCAACACCACAGTCAGCGTTTGCCATTGTGCGTTTAAACATTAGTTTACATATCAACAGTTCAATGTCTACAGACTGTCTGCTCTGTTCTCTGACTGTCACTTGAACCTTTCTGATTTAGATTGCAGCTGCTCCTCTTTAGAGGTGGCATGAGGTGGATAGTCATGTCAATGCATAACCTCAAGAGCAGAACCAGAGAGTGAATTATGAAGAAACCTAAAGGTTGATCACATGATAGAGCTCAAACATAAATCCTCTTAAGGAGCCAAGACCTTTGTCAGTATGTTTCACACTACTTGAGTCTGTATGGACCTTCAGGGGTTAAAAAAGCTCCCCTCTTATTGATGTGACAAAAAATATTAGCACAGAATTCTGCTGAATTATTAATAAAGTGACCCAATTAATGAGTAGGAACTTCTTTTCGTCACCGGTCCACTTGTTATTACACTGAAGCAGCCACAGTCTACAGACAAACAATAGATCTAATGTCATCTATCTGTGCACACACTCCTTCACTTACACGGTGGGTGTGTAACACGTAAGGTACGTTAGTAATGTTCGAGTTCAAATAGAACATTAACAACTTTAAATAAGGGTACCGATACTTCACCGAAACTATCTAGTAATACTAAAACACCTCTGTCACTCTCTGACTGTTGACACAAATACATGAACACACTCTTTCACGCGTTCAGACACAAAAATACAGGCGCACAACTCGGTCACACACACACACACACACACACACCGCTCAGTTAACAGCCTCCGCCGGGAGTCATCACATGCCGGCCTATTTTTAGGGGATTCATTAATAGATGAGCTTCACTCTGTCATGAAGGAAGCCACAATGACTACGAAGATGTCACTTGCTGACTAAATGTCAAAGCTACTCTGGGTGTCGTCACGTGGAGCGCATTTCCGGGGGGGCTCAGCCGCGTTTTGGAGCGGTTAAAGCCAACAAAATGAAACGTTGCGTAGCAAAAGTGGCGGCATTTTAAATGTCTTTAATGTACATCTACAGCAACTAATGAAGATACTGAGAAGACACAGTTTTAAATGAGTTAGAATAACTTTAACATCAATGAAAGAATTCTCTGTGTTGAGCTTTTAGTCTTAGGTTTTTGGAGATCTTGCTGAATTTATAAGTTGAACTTCCTTTAATGAACCTCTCTCCACTCACTTTCTGTCCCTGTCCACAAACCATTACGTCCATGCACACACGCATGATCGCTGCCCAGCACGAAGACGCCACACAATGGCAGCTTCACACAAACCACTGCCAAGCTAATTAAGTAGAGAGGTCGCTGTCAGTATGTCCTGTGCATCCCATCATTTATCACATCTCCTGGAGAGACCTCCATCACACTAATCATTTTCTGCTGGTTTATAGCTGGAAATCCATTTTATTTCTTCACTAATTACATTTTTTTCCCTCGTCCCGGGGTCTTTTATGGTCCGTGGGTTCTGGTGGTGTGCACGACCACAAATCAATACAGTCTAACAGGAACTCTACATAGTGAAAGTAATGGATGCTCACAGCTTGGTCTGGCTTTCTTTTTGAATTTATTGGAGACGTTTGTGTTACAAAAGTGATGATGTGGCACATTGTGCACAGGAGAGAGAGAAAAGATATGAGAGGGAAAATCTGCACGGCTCGGTGATGTCGTTTACAGCTAAAAAGGTGCAATTGGCTGGGGGGGGGGGGGGGGGGGGGGTTATAATCCAGAAAATAGCAGCATTTTTAATACAGGGATAACGGAATAAACACCAAGACACCAGATTCTTTTTTTAAACGTGACTCACTGGCCTGGTGGTTCAGCTGATCTGGCTTCTGTAGTTATGTTCACTCCTCTTTAGGAATTATCTTTCTACACTGGTTAGGTTGTTATACAAAACACTTGAGTGCAAAGTAGAGAAGCAGACCATAGACTGTCTATAAGAAGTGGACGTAGTCATCGTGACGTCACCCATTGGTTTGCTGACTGATGTTGTGAAAGTGACGTAGAGACCTCGTATACGTCTCTGGTAGAGACCTGTCAATCACTGTGTAGCCCCGCCCTAAAGCTGCTTTATGGTCCGTTTGACTCTAAATGGACCATAATTTACTAAATGAACATCATGCTGTATTGAAGAAGACTTGAAACTAGAGATTGAGACCATAAACTCATGTTTACAATGTTTACTGAGGTAATAAATCAAGAGAGAAGTAGAGTCATTTTCTCATAGACTTCTATACAACCAGAGGAGCCGCCCCCTGCTGGTCAGTAGAGTGCAGTCTCCACATTGATCGTATGAGCATATTGTTCGTTGTGGAGCTACGTTTATCCAAACCTCCTTGGATCACAATGATTGAATGACTGAGTGAATCTACACAGAGTTTAATGCCTGTGGGCAGTGTTTGCTCCATGCTGAGCTAACTTAATGGGAAAGAGACAACGCTATTAAAACCAATCACTTTACAGAACTCTAAGTTTCCTAGAACAGAGACACCAAAGACAGTTTTACACTTCAAGTCGTTCTCCAGAGTCTTTGTAGTTGCAGACTGAGAGCTCAATAATCAGCTGATTCAATACAAAGCATCATTTTGATCAGTCAAGGCTTAATAGGGTGCAAGAAGTTGTTATGAAGTTACTGTTTACAGAGTAAATTACAGTCACTTCTCGTTTTGGAAAGCTGACATTTATTTTTAAATCACACCATTAGTTTTTTGCTTGGAAGGTTAATTATTTTCCATAACCTTATTCATTGCAGGGATGATTTACTGAGCAGAACAAATGTGTCACCTTCTGTTTTTGATATGCTCATTTAAAAAGAGTCACAAACATACACAGCGGCTGGTCGTGTAGAATCCAAATTTCCAAATTCCTCAACCTTAACCTCTCCCTCCGCTATCATTTATACTTTTCTTTTGCTGCCTTGCTCAAGTGCTCAGACCGAGTCGACCCCTACCATCTCCTTCTTTTGGCCCCTGTAGAGTATTTATTATACTGCTGTATTCCAGTGACCTTCTTCTGGCTGTTTGCACAGCCCTGAGCCCTACAGGCTGTTTGGCTCACAGTTTAGTATTCATATCATTCCTGGACTGTTTACGGTGGAATTAATGGTCTGTTGTCTCCCATCAAACCTGCTGCGGCTAGTTTTAGACGGAACAGACAGCAACTTACACGGCGTCCTTCATGAGCGGAAAGAAAAACAGAGCAAAATAGCATCGTAGTTACTGGGCTGTTACGCCCGGAGCGAAAGGCCCCGGAGTCAGAACTTCTCAGTGTCTGGTTAAATTCTTTATAGGACACAACGCTGCACTGGGAAGCCGAGTTCAGACCGTGACCTGGCAAGCTCTGAGAAGACAAACATAACAGTGCATAAAGGGGGATGTAACAATGGCTAGTTGAAGGGCGGGGGGGGGGGCAGTTAAATGGAATATAAACAAGCTAACCGGAGGCTTAGATGACATAAACGGTGGCTAAATTAAATATAACCGGGGGCTTAATTGAATAAAGACTTTAATAGGAGTGTATACTGTTGAATAAAAAGAGGAAATATGGAATAAGAAGTGGCAGAATAGAATCAGAATAGAATGAAAGACTGCACATTACAATATGCACTCTGCATGCATGTACAGACGCTCCTGTAATCAGCTCATCTATTGTCCCAAATTCATAAGAAAAACAAGCTGCTATGTTGTGATCTGTCTCTCAGGAGCTTTTGAATACAGGTCACTGATGATTATACCATTCTTCTCGTGTTTGAAGATGTGAATGGAATGTTTTGAATAAGGCCTTAGGTGATACTCTGGTGTAGGTCTAAAAAAATGTCATCGCAATAAAAGCAGTTCCCGCACAGCACCATTTTTAGTTAGCAATTTTGCTTGATTGGTTGGCGGTATTATTTGTTTTAGAATTCTTACAATGACCACATTATCATTTTCTAATTGAGTGACGGGATAATAGAGGTACAGTTCCAGCGGTGTGAAAGCAGGGAGCAGCTGAAGGGAGACTGTCCGAGCCTCCCGACCACCACCGCGCTGAATGCGGGCCATTGTTGCGAGTTTGTAAAAAGCTATGGAGCCACCAGACCATGTAACGCTCGCTGCTCAGCCCCCAGTAGTGGCCTAGATACCGGGGCACTGCATGCACTAGTTTGATGCTCTTCTTCATCTGCTGTTGTGAGGTTTCCGCCCCTGCGGGAGACTTTCATGTGTCATTTGGCTTTCGCTCAAACAGGAATTACAGCCCCTTTTATAACGTCGCTGGAGGTAAATCCTTCTCACGCTGCGTCTGAATTGTCCCCCCGCAGGTCAATAAGAGACGCAGTAACCACAAGCAGCCATGCAGCCGTTGAACACAGGGTTGAGCTGGCGGGTCAGTTTAGGAGTTGCTGATAACAGAGAAATGTGATGATGCTGCACAGCAAGCACTCGTCTTCACAAAGTGAACAGCTGAGTTGATAGACGGCTTTTTAAAGGGCAACAGCTGCCTGAAAATTACCTTGGAAACAAGCGTGGTTATCTATTTACATTTTAGTGTTTTAGTCATCGGTCTACTTTTTGGGCCAGTAATCAGTTTCAAAATCACATTTTGGAAGAGACTCCTCAGTTTGTCAGTAAGTGTAAGTTGGTAAAAGTTATATTTTATTCATGTATTTGTATCTCTCATATAAGTGAGTTTCATGGCATTGCTTGTACAAAGCTATTCAGCTGAAATATCTCTCTATCAAATGTGATATAAAAGACATTGAATTTAAGGTGAAATAAAGGTGCTACTGCGGGGGGGGGGGGAGTCTGTCTTTATCTGCAAAGGCTGACATGTTTCCTGTTGCCTTTAATCAGACGCAAGCATCAGTTTTCTCTCATGAATTCACTCAACAGCAGCGCTCATCTATTTTCCATTATTCAGCTCTGGCATGCCGTGCTTGTCACCCCGGGTTTGTTGTTTGTTTGATCATTTTCTGTTCCTACACAAATGTGTATTTTTCTTCCTCTTCTGTCTGTTTTATCTCCGGATATAATTTCACCAAAACAACACATCTGAACTACGACCAAACAACCCCGTACCGAACTCAAACCGAACTGAACTAAGCAAAGGTGAACAGTCGTGTACTGCACAGCTCGTCGGAGAGCGCTCGGCGTTCTTCTCAAAGAGTCTTTGTTTGGCTGCAGATTCCAGTGACCGTGCATGGACACTAGGAGGGAGGAGGGAGGGAGGGAGAGACAAAGAAAAAGAGAGGGAGGTGGATACAAGGAGAGAGACGGAGAGAAAAGAGAGAGAGAGAGAGGGAGCTGAGAGCAAAAGAGGAGACGGGGGGGGGGGGAGAAAAAATAAATAAAGCATGAGAGATTGAAGTGAGAGAGGGAAAGAAAGCTAAAGTCTGAGAAATAAAGGTGTAGTGAAAGAGACGTAGATGAGAACAGACAACCAGAGAGAGAGAGAGATGGAAGGTGTGTGTGAGTGTGTGTCTGTGAGTAAAAGAAAAACTCTGAAAGTGCGTTCTTGTGTGTGAGAGTGAGACAGAGAGAGAGAGAGAGAGAGAGAGAGACAAGTGTTGGACAAAAGGCTTTTGTTGTGGAAGTGGCCATTTTGAATCTTCCCCTGGTTCCGGATGGCTCCACTTCACTGTGTCCCAGCCTAGTTGTTTGGCCTACTTTTCTCATTGAGTCTCCACTTACACGATGACAGCGTTTACTCGGCGTCGGCCTCCTCACTATTTATGGCAAACATCATTACGGGTTCCTCCAGACGGGGAGCAGCGCGATGCCACACAGATGAAGAGAGTTCCCCCTCTCGAGGGCAGCACATGGAGCTCGAACATATTTGTAATTTGTGCTTATTTTAAATGCCTGTTAACTACAAAAGCATTTATCAACAGACTGATTTGACCGTTCTTCTACTGAAAAGATGCTCCGACATCCAGGTTTTGACTGTTGAATACTTGATTCTGATTGGTCAATTATGGGATTCTACGATTAGTATAGAGCGCCTCAGAGATGATGGAACAGGAAGTTAGCATCGCACTGGTTCCCTCGATTACTTTTAGGATTTTTGAAGCTTAAATGCCATCGCCATGAGTAAAACGCTAACGCTACGCTATAAACAAACTACACCACGGTTGCATGAACGGACGTATCCACAACGCAGCTGTGAAGGCAGACGTGACACGCTCACTGTATGTTATCCCTTAATGGATCCATCTGTTTTATGTCACTGTAAATTAAATATCTTGGATAGATGGACAACACTGCTTGGATAAAAGATACACATTGACTTAGACGGTGGGATTTTTAGGCAAACTTTCGAGAGAAAAAAAGTAAGAATAAGTTATGAAAAGAATAACAGCATGAGGTCCATTGGCTCTTATCTGGTTCCACCTCATCAGGTGTATGAAGACACTGAACAATCCCTAATGTGACAAAATGTCTGCAGCATAATGCAGTTTAGATTAACACACGCACCATCTCCTTCATACCTTCAGACTATGAATGGGGCATAACCTCACTTTGCATGTCACACACACATGAATACAAACTGCTGTGCAACACCTACACAGAAACACAGAAACAGGGCCGCAAGCAGAGACCTGTCTTATTATACATTACATTTACATTACAGTGTACATACACAGTGAGTCACAACGCCCGGATTCATCGCCATTGATCTAAACCTTCCCGGTAGCCTCTGAGTCAGTCCTTTCTGCGAGTCATTCATAAAGCTGCTTATTCCACTGAAGCCTTCCTAAAAAAAGAGATTCACCGTGTTACACAACTGTACCGTCTAGAGTTTGGATGCCTCACAACTCCATCGAACAGAAGCTCCGTGGACCATCTGTTCTGAAGTTAATCACCCGGTGAACCCCAATCACGCTCACATCCACGCAGCAATGAAAACAAACTTAGACACACAGCGCTGGGCTGAAGATTCAGCCGGGATGAGTGTGAGTCACGGAAACGGCTTAATACTATGGGCCGTCTCTCCCTTGATGTTGGCTCAAGCTAATTAAGCCTCGTACCGAGCTACTCAGGTCTGTTTGAAGTCTGCGAGAGGCTCGCTTTAATGGTCTGCTTTATGCAATTCTGTGTTTTTTCGCATTCAATTTGAACATGTTTACAACCCAGGGACCTCAGATTATACAGACCAGAGCTCAGTGTAGAGACACCTACATCCCCTGCTATGAGTGGATTTACTCAGAGAACAACGTCGTCCTGAAAGTCATCTATTGTCTTGAAAATGCAGAAAATACGACCGTCTGCTGACAAATAGACATAATGTTGATAAACATCATCATTTTGTGCTACCAGTTAAGAGTATGTGTGATTTTCTTTCCTGCTTGTATTGTGCTGTGTCCCACTCTTAATAGAAATACCCTTGACCAACCAGTACATTTTCATGCCATCAACAATTTTAATTGGATTCATTTTGAAAGGAACACATTTAAAATATGTGTTGCTCATCACACATAACTGTGATTACAAGAGCAGCAGAGCTATCGAGGACATTAAGCTCATTCCACAGGTGCACTCACTCAGAGGAAGCGGAGAGAGAAAATGTTTAAAAAAAAGTAGATGTGGTGGTGCACACTGCCCCCTACTGTTGATGGCATGTCATCACCCCGTTCTGTCAAACTCCCCCCCCCCCCGGGCTACTGGGATGACTGATGTGGGAGCAGCGGGCTCACTCGGTGGCACAGATGGAGACGTAAAGGTTAACGGTGTCTCCGTGTGTGCTCGTCATGTGTTCAGGATCGGAGTGCTGTGTGCATACGCTGCCAACCAGAACCTGAGCTCTCAGGTGAAGAACATACGGAGGCTGGTCAACAGCAACATGAGGGACCTGCACACCTTCGCTAACGACACGCCAATGGTGAGAGCCAGAGTCGTTCACTCTTTGTAGCCCAAAACACGATGTTAAAGCGTCAATTAGACGGCAATTATGTGGGTAAAGCATGAAAAAAGGGTTCGGTCATAGTTGAATGAAAAGCTCAGATGTACTCAAACGAGAAGAGTTGTTTCAGACTGATACTGTTTCTAGTCATGCTTCATTCATGTCATCTCTTCAATGTGGGAAAAGAGAGAATCTTCTCTCATTCCATTCAACTTCAGGAGCCCAGGTTTTAACTCTCACTTTACTTCACGGAGCACAAACTGTTTGTGAAGACCGGTTTTATATTGTGTCATTTTCTCCATTACAACATGAAACTGTGCTGTACTACGACAAGACGAATGTACTGATTTTTATCTGCTTCTGTTTGCTTCTCTCCGCTCTGCTCTGTTGTGTTTCCTGCTTGCAGCAAATTGATTACCTAATATCCCAATACGCCACCGCCAAGAACAAAGTCATCTACGACCTAGATAGTAAGTAGACCTCCTCTGTGCCTCTGATAGTGAAGTAAGTGAACAGAAACCATTCACTGGGTTCCTGCTCTTGGTCGTATATCATGCTTATTATCTGAATTCACTGGGTCTACTTTTTTCCTCGACTTGTTTTCACAACACATTTGTAACATAACTGGGTCTAGATAGCTACAGCCGGGACTGTTATAGAGGATCCCTTGTGTATTCATCCTACTTTTGAGATAGCGCTGCAGGCAGCTCTTTCCTGAAAGTTAAAACACCTGCAGAAGCAGCAAACACAATAAAGAAAGGGATCTGATGCTGTGTTCTCTACAGATATAGGTCCATTATTGGGTGGAAGGATACACGATCAGTTGGATAAGGAGGTCCGTCCTGCCTTGGACAGAGTGCTCAATATGGCTGGAGGTACGTCTGCGTATTTCTTTTCATTTCCTCTTCAGATACGATATGATCAGGTTATTGTAAGCTGCTACTGAACGCAGGTTACAGCTGTCAGCGAGTTAATAAAAGCTGTGAGTTGTAATTATCATTCGGATTATTTTGTAACCTTTATATTCTATCCTTTCTTTATAAAGTGAAAATCGAGAGAGCCATCAAAGGTAACAGTACCTCAGTAACTGGACACCGTCCCTCAATCCTTTGACCCCCTAATCTGTTCCCTTGTGATCTTCCCTGAGTACTTGGAACCTATCCGAGCATCTTAAATGAACAACAACCAATCAATGTATTAAAACTGCACTACGCAACGTCTGACTCTGGTGACGGACTTTGTGCGACGACACAGAAATGATGTGAAGTGATATCAGTTAAGTTCTTTGAACTTAAAGCTCTGCATCATAGAGACTGTGAAAGAAAATCTTGCCTAGTGCAATTTTAAATTAAACCAGATGTTGCCAAAACCCCAACGTAACATCAGCCTGCACCTGGACACCTCCCTGTTTCTCCACGTGTCTTTTCCTTCTGTGACGTGAGCGTAAACATGTGTGTTCTTTTGTGACCAATCATATTACAAATTACAGCACACTCACATGTAAGTCAATCAACGATTTGAGTATTTCACGATGTAGGTATCATCTTTTTTTTTTTTTGTTGCTTCATGTATTTCTACAAGCAGCTGTATATGGATGTAACACTACATGGAATATACAGTTCAGGTGGTTAAACTGCCTGAGCACAGATGAGTGTAAATACAGTTTGTGTTCTTAATGTTTGTGTACTATTGTGTTCCTACTGGGGCTGAGCCGAGCAGCCAGAGGATCTTATCATCCCGTACGAATACGGTTTTATCAGATGCTAAAGATACGGGAGATTCATAATAGGAAAAAACATCCATCCCGGTTTAACTCCCTCCAGTACGGCTAAGAGTTTAGTTTCCTCTCCTACTCTCTCTTGCATCTTTTATATGTTCAAGGATGCCAGTGTTTCTGCATTCTTTATCCTGTTTAATTTTAAACGGCCGCTGCAGGCTACTCTGTGGTCGTTAACTAACCGTGGCTGTTCACTTGGGATGCATTCAAATGCTTGGGAAAGAGTTAGTTACTGACAGCGACAGCAAAGTCAAGAGTTTAATTTCAGACGCTGGAGAACAGCGGATCTGAGCCTCTTGTATGGTAAACTCGGCTCAGGCCTGGTCCGGACAAACCTTGTTTCATGAATGAGTGCTTTTGTAAATGTATTTGAAAGTTGTATTTGCCCCAGAAACATTGTCAAAAAAAGTTATTTTACTGCTCTGAATAGGAGAGTGCATTTATATACTTCCTGTTTTAACAATTCCACATGATTTCCCAGGACAGAACTAAAAGATTTAACTAAAATATTCATTATTCATTTTTGCAGCAAAGCTACGCAGTCTGAGGCTCATTCAATATACATTCTACCTCAAAATATAGGTTAGCTAATGAGAAAAGTTGATTCATTGTTCAATGTAGTGGAGTAGGTAAGATATCAAAAACTGCTCGACCTAAATTAAATTTCCAACGGAAACAATGGAAATTGTCTCACTCCATTGTTCTACTTTTTCAGAAGGAAAATTGCGTTCTGAGAGAGTTTTGATGGTTTTTCCCCTCATGATGAACACACGTTCAATCTCATCTCTGCTCTCTTTCTAATCAGCCATGCGAGACACCAAGGAGGCCCTTGAGAACGTCAATGTGGGTCTGGAGGTCCTCCAGGGAGGAGCGGGGAGGCTCAACTTCAACCTGAGTCTGGTCCGGACCAGTATCAACCGGACCCTCAACGACCCGGGCTGCCACGACGAGGAGTCAGACGCCACCTCCGCCCAGCTGTGCCACAACATCCGCCAGTCACTGTCCCAGCTGCAGATCGGAGCCAACTATACACGGGTACAAAACTGACTGCAAATGGGACACTTAAGTTCACTTACATGTGTCCCACTTTGTACTACATGCATGCTGAACTACTGAAATCTAGCTCCTTTATGAAGACGACGTTCTCAGCTGCTCATCTGATATCTTAGTAATAAGTACTGAATCGTTTAGGGTGTCCCAAAACACTGATATGGTAGTGCTGAATGTTTATCACCGCGTGTGTGTGTTTATCAATGCTTCATTGTCTGTTTACATTTTAGCTACCCAAGGTGAACGCTCAGCTGAAAAAGATGAACGACGTTTTGAGAACGGACCTCAGCGCTATCGTCCAGACGGTGAGCCAGAACTATAAGTCTATGTATCGTATCTAATAGGAGTTATTTTACTTTCAGTGCCTTGTCTACTTGCCATTTGAAATCGATCTAAATGAAAAAGATTCACCCTAAAAATGGACCCAGAAGCTCCATGTCCCAACACTTTGTCCTTTTCCTCTGGCAGGGCTACGTCTCTTTAAACGACACGCCACATATGGTGGTGGAACAGACCAGAAGTCTTGTGGAGAGTAAGTGACATTTTACACAACTAAAAACAAAAAAATTCATGTAATAATTCCTGCTTTGTGTTTTACTACACACATTGATTACAAAAACCCCTGGTTTTTACTCTTTTAAGCTCTCTTTTAGCATTCTGCCTTGTGAGTTTGAGCAAGACGAAGTAGATCTTTAAATCGTGTAGTGACTTTTTTCCTGCTGCAGCTACCGGCTTTACTCAGGCCATTTTTTCAAACTGATGGATTGATGGATTGATCCGTCTCTCAGGTGTACAGAGTCTGGTGGACGGCATTGGCAATAACATCAGCAGCTTTTCCAAGGTATTCCCTGTGCAGAGCTCCCTGTCCAACTTCACTATCTTCATTAGCCATGCCCACGCCAGGATCGAGGACCACTACCCCGAAATAGACAAGATGGACTTCTACAGGTAAACAAACCTCCTAAAAAAGAAAGAAACTAGAGATACCTATAAACTGTAAAGAGTGTAAATACTGTAATAAGTCCACTATCTTGATGACACCACCTTCAGTGAAAGCTCTAACTCCATAGCTCTGCCTGCTGCCTACAGGTGGATCGGCTGCATTGGTCTTTGCTGCATGGTGGTCCTCGTCCTGGCCTTCAACTACCTGGGCCTGCTGTGTGGCACGCTGGGATACGACAAGCACGCCTCACCTACGACGCGAGGCTGCATCTCCAACACGGGAGGAACGATGCTCATGGCGTGAGTCAACTGTCCACGTGACACGCTCTGTCCGCTTACAGATTTAAAACTGAAGACGGTGTTGCCGTTTTGAAGTCCATTTGATGATGCTCGGACGGCACACATTACCACGAGTATTTGAGTACTACTTGTTCAATTGCTAGTCGTCAATAACTGCCAAAACTACTGCTGCTTCACTATTTACTGTACATGCTGCAGTACTTATAAAAGGTGACAACGACCAGAGCATATAATCACAATCATTTAAAAGAGGAGCATTAAAGAGCTCATACAAAATGCAACAACTTTTCTTGAGTTTTGATAATTTGAAAACCATCAATGGATCTTTAGATGTCATGATTTTTGTTCCATCTAATTTGAGATACAGAACCAAAGTAATCCTTGTAGTTCACCTCTTCCTCCACCTCCCCCCATTCCACTGCTGCTACCCTTCCGTCTCTTATTGTTCTCTACGTATTATCTGTACCTGAGGGCCTGTGCGTCGTTCTCCACAGCGGCGTTGGGTTTACCGTCATCTTCTCGTGGGTGCTGATGGGAGTGGTGACCACCATCTTCCTGGCTGGAGGAAACATGGAGAAACTGTTTTGTGAACCCTTCCACACCAAAGAAGTCTTCAAGGCAAGTTCATGGTCTTGAAGTACACTTGTCTTAAATTGAATTAGGCCACATTTGATCACATGGTCCCACTTGCTTCCCATGAGAATCTCACATCCTCTTTCCCTTCTCTGATCCTCCAGGTTGTGGACACCCCGTATCTGGTCAACCCCGACTGGAAGAACTTCATCCCTGGCTTCATGTACAACGACTCCGACCTGGAGCTGACGGCAGAGAGCTTGTACAGGCAAAGAAAACTCCTTTTTTTATGTATTTAGGTGACAGTGGTACGCCTGCCACCTTTCAGAAGTACTGCACGTCTGTCTTCTCTACATTTTACTGAATGGGTTCTGCAGCAGGACAAGACATTTATCCAATAACAGGCTGTAGAATTTGAATAATTGTTGTTTTGGCGCAGGCGTTGGGTCAGGCATCAAGAGTCTGAATATTTGATTTCCATTGATGGGTATGCAAATGAGAGAGAGGGTTTCTATTGACCTTGAGAAGCTAATTAGCATGATTTTCCGACACTATCTGTGCTGCTTTCTCTTCAGCCTCTTTCTCGGTGGTTACATCAGCTTTCATCATCTCCTTCCAGTGAGAAGCTGCATATCCTCAGTAACTGGGGTGGCAGACATGCATTCATTATATTTCCAAATAGCGCTGCTTCAACAGGTCTTTGCCCATTAAAAAGCAAGCAGTGCTAATACTGTGTGTACATTGTCTGAGTCTATATGTTACGTAGCTTTGACAAATGAGCAAATATTCCAGTCTTTTGAGGAATATTACACTGTTCTCTATGAGGGAACGTCGTGTACTTCCAGTCAATTTCACTTGATGGCAGCAAATATTTTCACTCTGCAACTTTTAAGTTGACTTTTTCTCTGCTGTACCTCTTTGTATGTGCTCGTATGTGTGTCTTTCTCAGTACTTGCAAAGAGAACAAAGGCATCTACTCGGCCATGCGTCTGGACAAAGTCTTCAACATCTCCTTGTTCCTGAACACTACAGTGGTCAGTAAACTCAAGACACACCATTGGTAGCATTCTGTCCCATGTTGTAGGGTCGATCGGAGTGTCTTTGTATTGATTTATTCCTGCATACATGATAGATATTAGACTAGGTCATTGTACTATTATCTCACTAAAATGGTGTGTTTAAAGTAAGCTCCTCTCTCGTAATCTTCATAAAAATACTATTATGGATAGTTAATGTACAATAAATCAATGCAATGAACTAAATGCTCAAACAAGTGTTAGAATAAACGTAGTATGCAATTTGGACATGCAGCTCTAGAAGCTACAGGCGGCGCAGTGTCTGGAGATTTCCATCCTTGGTTGCAGCGTCTAATTAGCATTACCTAATGATTTATTTTCTGCCAAAACAAAGTCTGTGCTGACGGCTGATAGCTTTAACATGCCTCAGCCCTTACTCTGTGTATGCCTGAGACGTTACACTGATGTAAGTTTCTGTTTCTTCTTGGCCCCGAGCCAGTCCCTCCTGCCTGCCTGAGACGTTCAGTACTTTCCTGCCAAGTTGGCAAGGATGTATTGGCTCCTTTAAGCCAACAGCTGATATGTCCAATGATGCATCTGTTTCTGCACACTGGTCATTTGTCTTCATATAGCGCCTGCACATGTTTTAAGTTTCCAAAAATGTGACACCCTACCTGCCAGAATTTTAGCAATATATATATACATATTAAGAGTTATCTTATTTTACCTTCATTGTATTGGATTATTTATGCTAGAATATTTTCAAATAGTAAAAGCTTGTCTACTCCACATCTTTAGGTCCCCACAATACATACAACACAATACATTTCATTCCCATGCTGAAATATGGTTCTCTATCAGCTCACTGTGAAAATAAAGATATTGGACTAATGCTGAGATTGCAATTGACCCGAGTTGTCATACATCATTTCAGACCCACAGAAGGATCATGTTATCTTGGTCTTTTTGAGAAACCTTTTGATTTGAGTATACACACACATATACATTATCTTACCAGACATTCTTGGTAGGGTAGAGGCTCCGTGAGTAATTCCTTTGGTCCATTTGTGTTGTATTTCTCCTCAGGGTTGAAGTCTTTAGACAGAATCCATGTATTTTTACCAATCCATGTGCTGGTAGAGGGCTGCCTTTGTAGAAGTCATTAGGACACATCACCTACAAGGACAAGGACATATTAGGTACAGAAAATACATTTACTCAAGTACTGCCAACAAGTACAATTTTGACATAATTGTACTACTATTGAGCATTTCCATTTTATCCTTTATACTACTCCACATTTCAGAAGTGAAATAGTTTTAATTCCACGTCTATTTCACATTTATTGTAACCATTTACATACAAAAACATATGATGGAGTACTATACTACTAATCTACACAGTGGTACACAAAGTAGCTAGAAGTTGCTCCACATTGATGGGTATTTTAACATTACAATGCTTTTACATGTATTCATTAGTGATAAAAACTGAATAATTTAATAATCTGTCAAGGGGAAATCAAACTGTATATAAAATATTATATAACAACAGAATACTTTGAGGTACTTTGCATGATGACTTTTACTTTTGATACTTTAATACATTTTGCTGACAATACTTCTGTACTTTTAATTCAGTAACTTGATCTTGTTACTACTCTTAGTTACTTTTACTTGCAAAGGAGTATTTTTTAACTATGGTATGTTAGTTAAGTAAAGGTTCTTCTCACAAGAGTTATAGTTATCTCTCCCATAACATCACCAAACCGGCCACATAGCTTGCGGCTAACACCCGCCTTTAACTAGCGAGCTGACGCTGTCAGCCTATTAGCTTACGGCTAATGTTATGCTAATGTTTATTAGCTAACGGAGCGTTTCCTGTTCTGACCGAACCACGCCCCCTCATTACCGGAGCTAACCGCTAAACAAGCTAGCTAGTTTTTTAAGATAATACAGTCTACCATTTTAAGTTATTAGTTAGTGATTAGATTTCACATGACTGTCAAAATCATTTTAATAATCAATGGTTTGACTTGAATCATAATTAACTTACTACAGCCGTTGAGCACACCTGATAAATAACGTCCTTACGCCACGGCGTCGTAGCACTTTCAATTGATTGGTTGATCATCGGGCAGCAGCGAGGCTGATTGGTCAGAGTTCATCCAATCAGATTCCGTGCAGCCGAGAACTGTAAATGACGTCACTGTAGAATATATCAATTTCCCTGTAAGGATTTAAATTACACGAAATCAGCTTCAATCTCCAGATTCATACATTTGTTGGTGACTTATTTAGATTTAATAATAATAATACATTTAGTGTTACCAGTAAAGCAATATGCTTCACAATACTGTCATTGGATTCAAGATAGTTTCTGGAGCTAATCTGTGAACTGGACTTTATTAATTTCATCGTTTTTACTTACTCAATTTGTATCCCCAGCACAATAACTTATTATGTTAGAGATTTGTTTATCCTTTGTGGAAATCTGACCCATAGACATACAGTGTCAGTATATCCATTTCGGAACAAACAACTTCATTGCCAACATTTTTGTTGAGTTTTCTTTATAGTGCCACAAAAAAAGGATACGTTTTCTTTTTTTTGCTGGTGAAATTGCATATTACTATTCAAGACATCCTTTGTGGAAAAATCATATTTGCCAACATATGTCGCTCTAGGAGTACGGCTTTCAGAACCAATATAATACAAAATTAATAAACAATAATACAAAGTTCTTTATAGTTATTGACACATAAACTGGGAGTAGTTGTAGAAATGTTGCTTCATGTCTGCCCAGTGGGAATAGTTTGCTCTCTCTTGGTTTAATAGTTTGTAGAGAAATGTGAGTTTTGCATTCCAATTTGTTTATTTGCACAGCAATTTTCCACAACAACGCAATACAAAGTGCTTCACATAAGACATAAAAGGCATTAAGGCACAATATAAATGAAAGAAATGACTAAAGGAAAGGATTGTGTGCAGAAATGCAATAAAACGGACCGCAAACAATTTACAGTAGAAACAAGGAGAAACTCTTCATGCAAACAACATAAAGAAACACCATTCTAGTGGGATATGTGAACTTTCATCCAAGCCACATTCGTGGCAAAATTTGTTTTGCATTTTTGTTGGCCTTTCATTATGTTAACAATGTTTATGTGTTTGTACTGCAATTTAGTTTAAACTGTGACTCACCAAGCTTTTCTAAAAGGCCTACATAGAGGTAGAAACCTTGGTTATGTTTTCGGTTAAGACTGTCTGAGTCAACACAAAATGTAAAAAACTTCTAGCTTCCTTTTAAAGCTTTAGTATTTAGATCAACAATGAAGATGTAATGTTTTACCTGCAGGCTTCATCCATCCAACCTACTGCTGTACCTTTGTGTGTTCACAGTTTACGAAGGATGTGGTGAGTCAGCTGGACAGCGTCAAGATCGACCTGAGGGGAATAATCCTGTTAGAGGCAGAGGGGAAGCAGAACCTCCTGGATTTCTCTGAAGCAGGGCTGTCAGAAATCAACTACGCAGACTACCTGGAAGAGGTGACACACATTACATTACATAACCGATACCTGCTTGTTTATATTTGGGATTTGCATGTTCACTGTTCACTGCTGCATAACAATTTCCCTCTGGATAAATAAAGTTCTATCTCATCTATTCGGAAACAAACAAACTGAATGAGGAGGTCCATAAGTGTGAGAGGGACACACGAGCACAAACAAGACACTAAAAATATGCATGAATGAAACAGAACTTAAAAGAGACAAACAGGCACAAACACAGATTTAGAAACTGAAGGAACATGCTGAAAAAACACATAAACCACAAGGAAAAACACGTACTCACAGTAACTGATGATCTAACTGAAAATTTCAAAATAAAAGTCTAATACATTTTTGTGATACTTTACTATGAAATTAACCAGTTAGATTGTTGAATGTGGCGATATGCAGTGGTGGAAGAAGTATTCAGATATTCATTACCACACTGTGAAAATACACCATTACAAGTAAAAGTCCTGCTAGTATTATCAGCAAAATATACTTAAAAGTACCAAAAGTACTCATTCTTTTTTTTCAAATGACCCCTGTGAGTGTTTTATTTTGCATGATTTTATTATTGTTACTGATGCAATTAGCAAAGTAAAATGTAAAAAATTACAATATTTCCCTCTGAATCCCTCTAAAAGTACAAAGTAGCATGAAATGGAAATATTCAAGTGCAAGTACCTCTAATTTGTACTAAGATAAAGTACTTGAGTAAACGTTCATTCCGCCACAGGCTATATGACATCAGTACATCAGACATCAGTGTAAACATTGATAAGAGAGTGTTCTATACATATACTAATATTATTGTATTACATATGTACTTTATTGGTGTGTTACCAGACACAGCTTGGCTGAACAGCCTCCTGCTTGGCTGTCAGTTAACATACAGCAGGCAGCCATGCTTCACCTAACATGAGCTGCGACGTGACACAGTACACCGCGTTCTGTTGAGGATCACTGAAGCCCGATTACACAAAAGTATTCCTGCCAAGGCAAAGAGTGTGTGGGAACAAGTCGGCACATGGCATTCCCCGTCTCCTACAACACTACCTGTCAGGTTCACTTAGATTTATTTCCTGAGAAAAAAAAAAAAAAGCTTTCAATCTAATCAGCTTTACAGAATTGATGAAATGGATTATATTTCTTTGTTATTTAGATAATAAATATCTACTCTTTATTAAAATGAAGTTGTTGAAGTCCCTTCTTAGGAAATTGCTGGAGGAATATGCACTGATGTGGTTTTAAAATGGACTGCTGCCTTATTGATCTGTTGTTAATACAGCAGATTTTTATTTTTATTTAACTTAATAGTATTTTCAAGGTGCAGTGGGATCTTTATTTTAAAAGTAAAAGCAATGAATGAAAATAAAAGAAACTGCTTTGTAATTATGTAGCTAGTAATTCTGGATGATAGTCGTTAAAAGAATTACACTTAACCTGAGTGCTTTGCCCTCAAAATTACCACTGAGAGAAGAATGTTTTCATGATTTATTTTTCTCTTTAAACACGGCTTATCTTCAGGTCAACAAAGGAGTCACTGTGGTGGACCTGCTCTCATTTGCCAGAGAGCTGGAGGCCCAGACAGACCTCATGGTAAGAACACCTTGGTGTCGTTCCGGCTGATTTACAAACATCCCATCTGCTGTTTCACAGCGTTTCCTTAGTTCACAGACACATAATTAGGTTTACGTATGTATTTACAGTGCCATGGGGGCACATTTGTTTGTCTTAAGTCTCTAAACTCGGTGTTGTAATCTAAAACATAACAGCTCTGCCTAAATAGAGACAGTCGTCATGCCTTCAGGGGGTTTCAGGAAGGTAACAACACATGTATTCACCTCAAAATGGCGAAACCTGCAGGGTCCTCCAGAAGGACGGAGAAGGACGAGTCTACACACAGGAAGAAATACAAACATTGATTAGTATTTACAGCAGGGGAAACGATAAATAACGTCTCTGACATGACTTGACTTGTAGTTTATCGGCTCAAAATGTCCTCTGCTTGTGTGCGTTTTCAGCCGAGAGGCGGTCTGCAGACCGCTCTGAAAGGCCACGCCGGCACTCTGCGGCAGATCCACACTCAACAGATCATCTCCATGGAGAAGGCCATGGTAATGCCCCACTGTGTGTCTGTGTTTTCAGTCCAGATATTCATGCCTGGCTCGGTGGCTTGTCTTGGTTTTTGGTTAGAGGAAACATCCACCCTAAATCACTTAAAAACTACGTAAAAACAGCAACGTAATGTGTTTTGCATTCATTTGGTTATCAATGAACTAATGTGACCTCAGGATAATGACAAACATTTTGTCAGCGTAGACGAGGAATAAACCAACTTTCTCAGACAAAAGACTTCAAAAGACCACAGTGCGATGTAGCCGCAGGGCACGTTGTGTCTGCGACTGAACCGAGGGATGATGTCTGTTGGGAAACATTTACAGCCCTTGTTCTAATTTGGCTGCAAGTGCAAGTTGATGCAGTACATCGTCACCTCTTTCTTGGCTGGAGGGGTTGCTTAGAGGCACTCTAAGGGATCTATAGGGATTTTCCCTATAAGGGTAAATTGTCAACGCACTTACTGTATGATACATGTTTTTAAATACATACTGTATACAGTACGTTAGATTAAGGTTTATTCATAGCCAGAAACTGTTGTGTTTCCTGCACAAAATATTTGAACTCAAAACAGATTTAAAGGCTGCACTAATCAATATTTTTATATTAACAATGGATCAAATGACTTTCTGTAATGTGAAGTATCACTCCTAGTAACAAACTCGTTCAGCTCATTGTAACTCAGAGACTAGCTGGTGAACACAGCGGAGCATTTAGCAGATAAAGAACCACCCGTTTCCCTCAGGAGTTGGTGGAGACCAAAGACAGAGACAAAAGGGATATTAGACTTATGTTCATCAGATGGCCAGAAACACAACTCTAAATAAATGATACTTTTTTGTTTTGTTTTGTACTTTATCTATAAATAAGCAGCTGTTTGCTAACAACTTCAGATAATGTCAATGTTGTGTTATCAGCTTGTTGCGCAACCCTCAATGGCTAGAAAAAAAATCAATTAATGCAGGTTTAGAGTTTAGAGTCTACTCCAAAATGTACTTATGCTCAGAGGAAAGGTTGTGATGTGGTAATTGGTGTGTTATCCTTGTGCTAATGCTTATTTAAGAGAAGAATGGTATCATCCTTGACGGGGGAAAACATATTTCGGTGTTTCATATCATCAAAAGCAGCGTGTTTTTGACCCTCAGGGATGTGTCATCCAACATCATGTCTGAGAAGAGCAACATGAATATTCAGTTTCATTCTCTCTGTCAAAGGCACTATAATAACACCACGGATTTACAGCTACTGGCAATTCAGACAGGCATTGATGCACTTCACAGCTTTTACAACAGCTTTTTTTTATGTTTTTCTTTTTCCACTTTCAACTTCAAGAAATATGTTAGAGCGAGGGTAAGCTGTGTTTCCATTCTGTGTATTTAGTGTCCCCGTACATATTTTGGAAAAACGTAGAGAGATATTTCATCTCTCTGATGACATATATTAATCTGAGATAATATATCTCATTTTGGGTAGTATTGTTGGATATTGTGTGTGTGTGTGTGTGTGTGTGTTCTTGTATTTAAATTGATGTAGAAGTCACATACTGAGTGGTGTTGAACATGAAGGGTTTTGTACCGAAATATTACAAAATATCCACTTTGAGAGAAGAAGTTTCAGGTATTCATTTGGTTACAGCTCTGTCCTCTCCGTCATCTGTGGCAAAATCAAGGGAAAGGTGAATCATTTCTTTCTTTGCATTGTGGATATTTAATTTTGGAACAAAATTCTTCAGCATGCCTGTACTTGGAGCAGAATGTTGTTCATCAAGAGTGGGTTTTGTTCTTGCCTGGTCTCCTTCTGTGTGTCACTGGCGTATTATGACCCCTGACTGTATCCCCTGACCTTTTGGGATTTCTGCAGTTCATTTTTCCTCTTAATTTTCCTTTTTAAAGAGTGCGTTGAACCAGAGTATGAGGTTCCTGGAAAGAACAGCCACAGACCTGCCAGTAAGTAAACCAGCACCTTCTGTCTCAATCCCACACGCAGCATTAGATTTGAGCTCAAACTAAATCTCTAATTTCTTCTCCGCAGAACAAAGTTTTAGCAGTTCTTGATGCTATTGAAGCTGCCCAGTACCTCATCTCCCACAATGCAACACAGTTAATCAATCGGGTAACTCAAGGACCACTTGCTTTGTTTATATTCTAATTTATAGACCGTTGCAACCGTCCACGTCTACTTCCTGTCAGCTGATATCATTCACATACACAGCAACAGGAAGTAAACTGGGACGCATTTAGAATCTTACCTGTAAAATGATCCGTAACTCACATTATGTCTCAATCTTTCACAGGAAACGGGAAAATACACAGCGACCATTGTTGGCTACTTCCATCAATACATAGAATGGGTCAAAACATCAGTAAGTGTTTGTGTGGTAATTTGTTACCTCACTTCGGTTCTTAAAAGTGCGATGTGTAGCACCTGGCCACATCCTGCCAGGTAGGGGGCAACATGTCACCTCTCTACTGGGTCCGTACACTCTTAATTTGGATCCTGATGCTGTGGGACTGCCCCACCTCTCTCCCGGATTAGTAAACTTTCCGTTGCAGACTCCTGAAGGTGGAGAGGACAGAACAAAAATATGAGCAGTTTTCTCGTTTCTGACACTTTAAATTGAATCTGATGAACAAATGATCAAAACTTACAAACACCCTGTTCCTTCAGCGCGATTGAGTTTTGACTTGTGTTCAGTCCAATGTTGGTTTTCAGTCAGATCCAAACACTGGTGGTATACAAAGAGTTTGCATGTTGCATGAGAGTTTTGGGGAAAATATAAAGAATACAGATATAGCAATTACAACCACTATAAATTTGAGGAATTTGCCTTGTGGCTCATTGGTTTCTGTAGTTAACTTAAGGAATTCAAAACAAAGCCTGAAACTGTTTTAGTGAACATATTTATTTCGATCACAATGTTTTTGTTGTTTTCCGAGAACACTTAAAGTACAAAGATCTATTGTGCAGCAAGGTGACACATTGTTTTTCTCTCTCTCTCTCTCTCTCTCTCTCTCTCTCTCTCTCTCTGCAGTTGGCGATGGAGGTCGCACCATGCAAGCCCTTCAGCAACATGCTGGACACAGTGGAGATCATTGCGTGCAGTTTCTTGGTCGACTCCATGGTAATGATGTGAGGGATTGTAGGGAAACGAACCCTGTTTAAACACGAGCAGAGATATGTATTAAAAGGCTATGGTGGTTAGCTGTAGCTCATTGGGGCAGAATCTAGTTCATCTGGGTCACATATCTCTTATAAATTCATGCGGCTACAGTCATCTCACAGTACTGTACATGCCACGTCTGCTTCTCACAGCCTAATTAATACTTTAGTATTAATGTGTATCAATATTCAGTTCATCGACGAATCGATGAATGGACTAATCATGTGAGCTTTAATATGTTGTTTGTTCTCCACAGAACACCTTCTGGATGGGCCTGGGCTGCAGCACTCTGTTCCTGCTGCCCAGCATCATCCTCGCAGTGAAACTAGCCAAGTTCTACCGCAGGATGGACACAGAGGATGTTTACGACGAGTGAGTTATTCTACTACATATATACATTCATTGTATAGCTTATACTTTGTAAAACGAGATATAATTACAGTCTGTAGTTATTACAATAGATATTGTATACGCTGTTGATGGTTGCAGGACCTCCTTCTTTCTCTACAGCTTCTTATTTTCTCCTCTCTTTCTGAAGTAATATCTACCTATAGGCTGAAAATCTTATTTTTTTTCAGTTTGTAGATTGCTAATTTACTTCCTAACATAATTTGAATATTATTTGATAACATTGAGATTATTTTAATTTCAGATTAAATACAAATTAAAGAACTATTTCTCTACTGGTTTATTGTTGATTTGTGGTTTTTATCCTTCTTCTCTTCCTTGTAGTTCCTCTGTTTCTGGGACTTGGCATTTTACTTTGTGATAACCATTTCTACTATTTCCATCTTCCATATCTTTATTTTTGTGTTACACTCCTCTCTGTCAAGCACTTGGCACTTTACAAAGAAACATTGACGCATCTGTCAATCTCCTTTTTTTTCTCCTTCATGGACCCTTTGTCCACTAAATCACGGCTTTACAACACAAATACAACGTATTGTCTCCATCAGTGGCGTCTCTCGTCATGTGATCTGTGCTGGGGTTACAACTTTATGGTGCATTTCTATCGCTGGACATTTTCAATAACGTTTTTTATGTTGGTTTTTTTGTTTTGTGTGTATCTTTATAGCTTTGAGACAATTCCCATGAAAACGTAAGACATTCAATCCACCTCCTCTCTCCTCTCTTCAACTTCTATCACTCTGTGCTTTTCTCTGGATCTTGTACATAGACTTGTTTACTAAATTATTGGTGCTGGTTTACGTTTTTAAGCTTGGAATTGCTCTTATGGGCGGATGCTGTGGCTTCTTGTCGTGTGCTACCGTTGAAAAGTGCCCCTTACCTTTCATGAAGGGCTCTTGCAATCATTAGCTTACAAGTCCACCTGTCTTTTGTAAGTTATAGTGTAAATAAAACACTATGGTTTATACTCAACACAATATTTATCTCTTAACAAGTTCTTGACAAGTTTGACTACTCAAAAAGAAAGCATTTATACTCGAAAACCGATCAGCATGTCTCCCACATTACACTTTTCATCCCCTTGTTTGTATACGATATTTTGTTTTCAGTATGGAAATTGGTAATAATGGTTATCATAGTGAGAGCCAACAAGGTATCCCAAACCCTATGATGACAAGGTAAACATATATATATATATATATAATAATCCTGTTACTGCATGAGGTGGAGGCATGCTATGGGACGTGGGCTTGTTCACCTGCAAAATGACGTCGCCGAACAGTGCATGCCTTTGAAGGAGTCGATTCATTGCACACGGACACACACACACACACACACACACACACACACACACTATATGAAGGCCAGCCAACTGAAGAATAACGAGAATGATGACAAGTAATGGTAGCTGTTATTTTAAGGTATCAGATATGACAGATTGCGTTTTTCAAGTCAAAATGTACTTTTGGTCAAGAAATTTCAGAGAATAGTTTGAAATATGCATATTTTTCTTCTTCTTTGCAACTCGTCAAATACCGACGCTTGGTCAGTGGCACTACACCTCACACTATTAACTCGCTCGTTAGATAAAATAAACTTCCAACGTAGGTAAGTTTTTAGGTTTACTTACAAAACAAAACTACTAAAACAAGTACGTTTGTCACGTAAAATAAATATGCTTCTAAGATTAGTAAGTCAGCGTTAATTGGTTTTGACACACAATACGCAAACTGCGGTCTCTAGGGTGAAAGTCTGCGTTTGTTTGACCCGCTTCCTCAATCTTTCTACGACATCAGTTGCTCAGAGCGTGTAATAATGACGCTTAATGGGTTTGTATTGGAGTTAGCTGAAAGCCGGCTGCATGTCGATGGTGCCTCGATGCGTCGGTTTCAGACGCAGAGGGCCACTGACCAAGACGCGTTGGGAGTGAGAACGGGTTGGTGTTTGAGAGAATTAAGATGAAAAGATTGGTACCACTCTCATGTTTGTGTGTTAGAGTTAGAAGGTGATGAGTTTACAGTAAAGACTGGTGTGATTTACTTTTGTGAACTCTTTCATCAGTCCACCTACGATTACGTCTCTCTGTCTTCCTGCCAGATGCTCTGCTGTGTGGTTTTTGGGGGATCTGTTTCACTAACCCTACTGCATGTTCTGTGTGTGCATGTGAATGAAAAATCATCCTGTTTCTTCTCATTTAGAGTCAGCCAAAGTCCGTCGAATGTACACCTGATCATTTTGTTCAGAGAGAGGCAAGCATGCAAAGAGCTTTGGTGTGATGCTGCGAATGATGCTCCCTTTGATTTCCTTCTTAATCTAACAAGACGTCTAACTGCATGTTACGTATTTTTTTTAAGTTGCATTTGGACGAGGATGCGTTTGGGCAGACGACCTACTGTAACAGAAGAAGAGAGCAAAACAGCTAGATCGGACATCTTTGCTTCCACAATGATCCTCTTTTAAACCAGTTGAACTTGTCTTTCACATGACTGGAGTATCATTCCAAAAGGAGCGATCCAGTTTTTGAGTGAATGCTGAAAATACAAAACCCAAAGCTAAAAAAAAAGAAAATTACCATTTTGTAGTGTTTTCTTGTAACAGAGAACATTTTATCTTCTATATTTTTCTAGAAATTGATAGAAGTTCACAACAAAATCACTGTCCAAAAACCCAGCATGCTATTTAAAGGGGCAATGAGTAATTTATGACCTCTATTGACATTTATCAACAAACACTGACACCTCGCCCTCCAGTTTCTCCAGTTATTTACATAACAGGAGTGTTTGAATTAAGATTTTAGAGAAATCTCTGAACCTGGTGAAATAACCCCCCAACTAATATGAACATTATCGTGTGCTTTCAGACAGTAATAAACCTAACTTATTGCCCCTTTAAGTTGATCCACCTTGGTAGGATGTCGATGAAGCTGTTCTGCTCTCTGCCTTGTGAACCGCTCGTCTGGTTTTTCTTTAAAAGAGAAGCAGGCGACGGCTTCACAAAATGGTGATGGTTGAATTGTGATGTTAAAGTTTTTCCCCTTGTGTGTGTGTGTGTGTGTTCCTGTGTCCGGTAGCGTCCCTACATATGACACTATGAACAGGTTCCCGCGGGCCTCGGCTCCTCCGAGGCACATCGACTGGTGACAGAGAGCCGGCTCTCGTTCTGGCTCCTGAAAGGTACTGAAAACCGACCTCTGTGTCTGTGACGCCATTTAATTGAACGCCTTCCTTCCAATCTCGAGTCTCTCTTTTTGCACAGCTGTCACCTCGTCCTGCTGTGTGTCTGCCGTCACCACGCCCTTCATCTCCATCCACTGTTTGTAGTCTTATTCCTTTGCATTTCCTCTACTAACCGAACTTCTTTAACACTTCTTTACAGCTGGTTTTAGTGCTTTTCTGCTCACAGTGACTTTGCAGGAAAACCATCATGGTGAGAAATGCTAATTTTGGACTCACTAACGAACCATAAATGCCTTCATGGTATTTATGTCTGACTACTTGTGACTTGCTTAGTCAGTGTGCTGCAGAGGAGAGAAGCTGAATGTGCTAATGTGCTTTGTGTGATGCTTATTGAGAACAACAGAATTTGGTTTCTAAAAACTGCCTCATTTACAAAACAGTATTTAAGGACATTCATGTTTTTGTCACATGTCACATAATGTCACATATCAAGGTTTCTCCCCGACGATACACAGCATTTTGGAATATAGCTTTTAATATCTCTTTTTAAATGCATTATTCAGAGAAGAAAGCAGGTTGTATCCGACTACTATAACTACTGTGACTACTATATAATAGATATTTTTCAAGTATAAGCCCCATGCAGCCTTTAAAAACACTCCATGAGAGCCTTAACTGACTGCACTCTTGTGTTACTTCACAACACAGCCAGAGCTGCATTAATCTCCTGGGCCATTCAAAAGAAGAAGGAAAAAAGCAGTACATGAATTATACACGTAATACTTTATAAATCTAATTCATTTTTCTCAAATATTTGCCTTCCCAGTGCCCTCGGAAACTGGAACTGAAATACACCATAATAAGTAAGTTTGCCTTCTTAAATTTTAGATTAAAGACATTTAGTTGAATCTGTTGCAATCGATGCAACAGCAGAATGAGTTTCCTGGATCAACAGTGAGGAATACAATGGTTCAGAACCGTTGTTAAAGGCAGAATGAGTAAGACTTGTATAGGCTAGATAATTAATTATCTACAAATTATTAAATCAATAATATTTTGCAGTGTTTGGGATGTTTTTGGGCATAACTCTAAACCCATAAAACGTAGCGACCAGTTACCAGATCGTAACCAGCATCCAGGAGGGATGTCAAATGGCGGATGCAACTCAGTAAAAATGCTAATATAGCGGTGAAATCTGTGGAAGCCAAGGAGGAAGAGCCACCTTTGAATGTTGTCTTTAAAAAACCACAACTCCTACCCATTCTGCCTTCAAGATGTCCATTCATCAAATAACATGCTCTCGTATCGAGTCTGAAGATCACATTTTTTCTTAAAATAATAATAAAAAGTCTGCCAAATGCAATTTTACCTGAATGGAGAATTTTCAGTCTCAAGAAAAAAAGCTGTAGTTGTATTGGAAACAAATGAGATACTTCGATCAGTTTGTTGGAATTTTATTATTATTTATGTAATGTCAAGACTCAATGTGAGGATTGATTAGAGCAGGCTTATGTGACGAGTCCTCACAGTAATACAACAATCATTATTGTAAGAGAGCATCGACACGAAGAGAGTTAAGAAAAGCAGTTGAATTTGTCCTTAACTTTTCCTAAATTGGTATTTAAGTATATTTCATGTTTACTAATCATAACCTTTTCATCTATTTTCAAGCTGTTTGTTTCACAAGCCCTCGGACCAGAAGAAGCTCAATAAAAGCTGGTTCCTTTACAACAGAAGAGGAACACACAAATCCCTTTGGGTGTTATCCGTAACTCAACTCACGGCAGACAACAGAACGGTTACCTGCTCCTCATCCAAGGAACTCTACCTGCAGGACATCAAACTCTTCTCCCTCCAGCATCAATCTGAGCCACGCTTGTTCTGCTGTGTCTGCGTTTACATTTGTTCAGACGCAAAAAACCGAGCTGAAAAATACATTCAGCGATACGTGACATTAACTGTGATGCCTGTTCATATTAATGTACTTGTTAGTGCTGAAGAAGACGGTGGCTGAAAGGTGGAGCTGCTAGAGGAAAACCTGTTCTACTGCACGTAGAATGGATGCATTACATCCGACACATGCTAATACAGAAAGTGAAGTCGGTCAATACATCTGCAAGGAGAAAGGTGCAACTTAACTTGACATTTAATGTGTTAAAAAGCACAGTCTGGTTCTGAATGGCTCATCCTTTTTACCTGCAGCATGCGTGAGTCGGTGTTTTTAAATGGCTGGATGATTTGAACAAAGTGGTTAAAAAAACAGAAGCAGGTTTGTCCCAGGTGGATTTTTATGATTAATATAAAGAAATTTAGCATGACTTTATGAAAAAAAAAAAACAATGTTTACACTATTACAAAACATCCAGACGTCTTTGCTGGTTTTTGAACGGATTGCAAATGACTGGTTGCCTTTCAGAAGTTTCTTTCATGCAGTTGTGTTTTTGACAGACATGCTCCTTCTTAAAAGGGAGAACCCACTCATGGAAAGTCAAAAAACACCAATTATTTTGTGGTACACTGTTTGTACTCTTTACTCCCCCCCCCAAAAAAAAAATTTGTTTATATAAGTTTTTAGCATTTTCCCTTAATTTGTGTCATCTAATTATGTGTCAGAATGCATTTAAACAATCCCAAAATGATTAGCTTGGGACCATTTATTATCAAAGCGTAACATAACTGCTGATGTCAATATGTTTCTTTTTAGGGATTGATCTTTGTTTTTTAACACCAAATCATGACTACGTTCCTAATCATTTTCTTTGTCAATTCATTCTTTAAAATTAAGCAGTTTATAGTTGCAGCCCCTCCTCACAAGTTGTGTGTATGTCAATGGCTGGTCAGAAGTTTAACCAAAGAGTGATTTTCCCAGCTTACATTGATTCATTTGATTGGTTAATGTCAACTGACAGCTTCAAAATTAGACAAACACAATATTATGTTTATATCAATCAATTCACCACCAAACTACAAAAATAAAGTGCATCACCAAATACTATTTTACAAATGATTTCAGTATTTGAGTCAGACTTTCCCTTTAATTTACATAAAGTCGGAGCATAACTTCATATTTAGTCAGGCTGATAGATTGTTCCCGAGCTAACAACACATGTTGAGTTCACTAACGTGACATTTCTACTGAGTTCTTGCTTTCATAGTGACGATGCGTTTAAAGTGGAGAAATACTTTCTCAAGCCAAATTGTATTTTTTTTTTTTTACTGTAGGTCTCAGGTCGTTAGTGGTCTATCAGTGATGTGCTTATTTTGTTTCTGCTTTTTAAAACCCCACACTAGCTATGGATACATATATATAAAAAAAAAGACTATATGGAACGAGTGAATGTATTCAAGAGCTATCTTTTCTTTTGTATAACTTGATGATGTTGGCTGAAAAATATGCTGAACTGTTTATCATTAACGCAATGGGCCAATCTAGTCATCCCACCCCACTCGCCTCCACGTTTACAGGTTAGATTTAGACAATCCATTCATGGGACAATGCAAAAAGTAGAAAACCAGTAGGATGCTTAATGGTTTACACAGTGGATGGTGTTGATGCACTGTGAAAAATGTCCATCTTAACACTGAAGGTTGTATTTAGCTAATTGTCTCTGAATAAGCTATCATATATCGCAGTACCCATATGTAACTTTACAGTATTAAAAATGAAATAAATGTACATTTCAATGTACATTTTCACTGTATTTTGATGATTTCGAAGTAACTTTGATGCTCACTTTTTGATCCCACACCGTTAGCATCACAGTTGTGCCACTTGATCCATCAAAACCAACAAATTAGCATGGAAACTACAGAAAACATGTAATAAAAAGTGAATGCGGTACATGAGATTACATTTTTTAAACTGACAAACTAATTTCATGAATCAAATCATTAATTTTTTTATAATTTCATCATATAATCATTTCAGATGAAAGTGCACACAGAGACCTAGGCTTGTTAGCTAGTAGCTAGCTAACTAGCTACAGCTAGAAAGCTAGCTATCTGGCTTACATACAGTGGGTCACAATATACTTGTACATCCAATAGTACTGCATAGAACTACTACAGTATACGTAGTAGTAGGTACAACAGCGATCTGGATGAAGTTTAACGTGGTGTAAATTTAAAAAGGCTTTAGTTAGCATAAGATTAGCTGACAGTTTTTAGTTTTTTTCTTGTTAAGATGGACATTTTTCGAAGCATCAGTGTGCTCACTTTTACAGGACTATCATTCTTGTCTGCTGGCGTCTGGATGTGATCCATCTTGGGAGAAAAACGGTCTGATTTTACTTTTTAAGTGCTTGAAATAGATATTGTGTATCCGAACCTTCAGGACAGACACATCAGTGACTGGTTTGACCTGCGACGCTCCAAAGTCGGGCACTGATGGAGCCATAGGGACGTCCTATGTGGTGGAGAAAAGAGTGTATAAATTGTGAATAAACTTTGAAATTCAATTTATTGTCGTCACTTTTTTCAGTTTTGTTTTTTTATATTTGTGCATTGAATGGGCAGTGCATTTTTGGTTTTATTATTTGTGGTAAAGCAAAAAAGAAAAAAAACGGCATAGCACACATGCATTTAGCAAGAATAAATATATACAGTGTAATTGCCCAAAGCTTTATATATTAAGATAGTGAAAAGCTACTGACAATGATTGCATGATTATTGTGTTTTATGAAAAACAAATGACATGTTACATACAGTGGTGGAAGAAGTACTCAGATATTTCACTTAAATAAAACACAGATGTCGTGCATTTTTAAATGTTACTTAAGTAAAAGTACACAGGTATTAGCAAGTACTAAAGTATTAAAGTTAAAGTACTCATTTTACAAGATGCTCCCATTCAGATGAATGCGTATCACTTAATGGAATTATGATTATTGATGATTACATCACTTTAATATTAAAGCTAGTATATGTGGGGCTAATTTAAATATTACTTTGGTGGGTAGCTTGTGAACTTCTCCTGGGAAATCAATAAAGTTATTGACATAATGATATCATAATGTATTTGTTGATTATATCTGAGTCAGGAAAGTACATTATCATATAAATGTAGCTATGTAAAAAGTACCCTCGGAAAATGTAGGGTAATCGCAAGAAATGGAAAAGCAAAGTACAGTATTTGAGTAAATGTACGTAGGTGCATTCCACCACTGGTAACATGAAACGTCTTGCTCATGGTGTATTTTAAATCTTTAACACAAGACTGCACATTCCTGTGTGGTGCTGCCGCTGCTGGCCGGGGCCCACTGGTTGCGTTACTGGTCAGCTATTTTCAATAGGAGATGATTATCTTCTGCCATAAGCTTCTTCCTGAGGTTTTCTGAGGCATCAAACAGTATGTGAATAAACACCACCAGCAAAACCACACGCAGCCTCGTCCCTACTCTGAAATAGGCTCGTATAGAAGACAAAGATCAAAAACAGAAGCAGTGGTTTAGAGAGAAAAAAAACCCTATTTTAACGTGTTTACTTGCACATCAAACAGTGTTTGAATGGTTATTTCTGAGATCCGGCACAAGTTGTACATTACTGTGTGTACGATCCATGTGTAGCTTGAGGGTTGAGCCCTACACCAACACTGCCAGCAGGAGCGACCATGCTATATGATAATATGCACTTAAAAGGGGCTCTGCATGGAGAAAAGTATTCTCTAATTAAAATACATAATAACTGTTTACTGTCACGAGGAAAGACAAAGAAAACTTTACATATCACACTACATTATAGAGCTTTAATTCTAATAGCTTCTTATTCATGAGCTCCACATACACACGGATTTGATCTCATAAATGCATCATCCTTTATTTACTTTATTGTTGTTATTTCCTAGACTATTGTATGTGTGTTATGCCCAGTGTTAAGAGCTGCCACATAAACCTTCCCTGCAAACTACGGGGATAAATAAAGCTGTATTGAACTGAATATCAGGCGTACTCTGCATTTACACAGAGAGATACTTACATCAGACAAAGTGTGCCGGTGAACATGCTGCAGTCTCAGGGGAACGCAAACACTCAGCGGGTGGTGGAGAAGAGACTTTGATAAGAAACAGTTTAAACAAAACATATGATCAATATATGAAATATGATCCTGTGTTGTCGATTAAACCATCCAACAGTAAACAGTAGTTCGAAATCTGCATTTCTCACGTTTCGTTGTGGTTGTGCAGTGTGATTGTGTTTATATTTGGGAGGGAAATGACAGGCTACACTGCATGGTTGTGAGCTACAACTGCCTTTTAAAAACAAGCGAGAACTTGAGGGCTTCAGAAGCCTCTTTTACACGAGTGTATTCCCAGACATGCCATGTTTCTTTTTAATTGAGATGTACTCGACAGACACAGGATAATTATAAAAAAAATGATGTTTGCATGATTGCAAAAAAGCCCTCTGGGGACAGAAAGGGATAGAAAATGTTCAAGAAGATGCAATTGACATTATTTTGTTCTTCTTTGGGTGTGACAGTTCGTACACTCATTGCGTAACACCTGGATAAACACGAGCATCACTGTAAACATCTCATGAGGCCCTTCTAGCCTTCTACCAGACAGCTATAAGTGATGTAGTCGCTGCTCTCCTCCTCCCGAAGGAAGGACCACAAACTCAGACAATAAATAGCAGGAGGGACCGTCAGCTTGAGCATTCCAACTCTCCACCTCCAACACTCAGCATCCATCCGACACCATGTGGACCCAGGAAAGCGCTCTGATGCTTCTGCTCGCCTGCTGCCTTTGGTCGGCCGACGCCCAGAGTAACAGGGGACAAAACATCTGGGACGATCCCATCAAATTCAAAACCCAGGACAAGGACATGTGCACCATGAGCATCACCGGTCAAGGGGAATACACCCGGCTGAGGCTGTCGTGCCGGAGCAGCAGGCGCTCCTACTGGTGCGAATACGTGGGCCGGCCGCACACCTGCGACCCCTACAACAAAAACCCTCGTCACTACTTCGTCCAGATGATGTGGGGCCTCAGAAAGCTCCACAACGCCTGCCTGGCGCAGAGGGAGATCAAACCTCACATGTGCAGGAAGGCAACCGACGAGTCTCAGATGGTCTTCTCGGGCGCTTCCTTCCCCCGGTCGGTGGCAGAGGCTCGGAGACCAGCCGCACAGCCCGGCAGACCTTCACCCACGAGGCCTCGTCCTTCACTCGTGAGGCCCGGTTCTGCGAGGCTAACCGTTCCAGTCAAGCCACGAATTCAGCCCACACCGAGAGCCAGTCCGCCACCAGCGACCGCCCCCGTGGAGAGCAACGCTAAGAGGATGGCTCAGCAGTACTGCTGGAGGTCACTTCAAGGCATCTGCTCCTACTTCATCGGTTTGGTTCGGCACTAACGCGGGAGGTGAGCTACAGAACTGGGCCTCTTCATTAACACACAGCTTTTATTGTGTTGTTTCAGGACTAATCTAAGAGTACTGTGGTTGAAAGATAAATCATGTATATTTAAATCTCCAGCATTTGTGCGCGAAATTCAAACTTTTGTCTTTTACTTGCTCAAAATATAACTAATGCACATAAATTACAACTGAATATGCATTTCTGCCTCTGCTATGTTCACAGATTTACAATTCTGATGATGATAATGTCGGATATCTGATTAAAACGGCTCTTGGAGGGAAATTCCAGACCAGCGGTTTGTTCATGTGGTAGAAGAGACAGAAGAACTGTAGCGCTCTCTTCAGGGGAAGAGATGCTACTGCTGTGACCATACGAAGAAGGATTTCTCTGTGAACCTGCGTGCATCCTCCTCCAAATGTCACGCCTTAGAAAAACTCGACCCATCTTAACAAACTAAATGGCTCACAAAGCATGCTGTGAAACACATGAAATGGTACAAACACTACTTCAACTAGTGAGAATGTTTCTGCCGCTGCACAAACCTGTTCAACAATATATGGGCATGGGAAGAGTACACAAATAACTCACTGGTCATGTATTGTTTACTTGTATATAATCTACTTGCATCACTTAATATTACTGTCTGAAGTAGGCAGTCATTTATGTCCTGGTGTATTTGACAGAAAGATATAATGAATGTGAAAAATGATTTTATTAAAGAAATAAACATTATTCTCAATTATTCTGTGTTGATAAGTTTGATTTTATTTCTCCGTCTCGATGAAAAACTACAAAAATCATGCAAAAATGTTAAATGTATTTATTTAGGTGTTATTTTACAGCAAAAGAGCAGAAATATTGAAAACGACTGTCAATATTTCTTATATTAATCCTCATCATGATCATCAATAAATAGTGGAATCACCTGCTATACTGCATTTGACCATTAGGTGTCACTGTTGCTTAAATTAAACAGACCCAGTTTAATCAGTGGTTTTCTCCTGCAGGGACATCTGGCTTGTTTCAAGATAGTTTCAGTCCTTTATCTTTGGCACACTGTACTAACAGATGGTGACGTGAAGGTTTGAAACACTAAGAGTTGTAAGAATTTGTTTCAAACGAGTGCCTTAAAAGAGAAGTTATCATAAAAGCAGGTGGGACTTCTTAAAGCAGGCACCACTATCTACCAAAACAGACTATTTTTAGTCCCCATATCTCAACATAAATCTGGTGTTCACAAGTTTAAACAAAAACAGTTTTAAGTATTTGCCCCTTGCTGAATTTAAAAGTTCTGGTGACCAACTAAAACAGAAGAAAACATAGTTGTGAAAGTGCACGAAACGGTGAGGAAGAGTAGTCTATGTTTGCCCTTTTTAAAAGAAGTGGTTTTATCTCAATTTGCTCAGTGTTGAGCAGGTTCTGAATACATTATTTCATCTGATTTAACCAGAATAATTTCATTAATTAATAACAATAACACAGAAATTTAACTCAAAATATCTCATAATTTCACTGGCTGACGAATATGAACTCAACAAACTTTGTAAGCCAATCATGCAGTGTGTGTGTGTGTGTGTGTGTGTGTGTGTGAAGGGGAGGGCTCATTCTGCAGCAGCGTACTGTAACTGCAGGTGCAGTAAAGGAGACTCTCAGCTCTCACCTGTCGGGACTGAACACTGAAGTTTACTCTGAAAACTTCAGGTAAGTCATCTCCGTTTCATCTGGGCTCAGTCTGTAATGATCCCTGATTACTGATCACTTTGGAATCAATATAGCATTAGGGCTTATAGTGTGTGTGTGTGTGTGTGTGTGTGTGTGTGTGTGTGTGTGTGTGTGTGTGTGTGTGTGTGTGTGTGTGTGTGTGTGGCTGCTACTTACTGCCTTATATATTACTACAATTCCTACAGTTAGTTAAAATGCCCTGTATGGTACTTGACTAATTGAATTCATCATGGTTCTCCAGTTAAATCACTATTATGTGACTATAAAGGAGTGTGTCTGCACTCATATTGTAGTATTGTTATTTTTCTCTACTTTCTATGCCATCGCTGAATTCATGTCACCTTATCTTCTGATCGTTTCATACAAGGCTGTCTTTTAAACTACCGGTAAATCTTTATTTGCCACTGCCATGTTTAGATGAAGTAGGGATATGTATTCATATCTCTAAATCCACTGTAACTTTTTAGTCCTCTTTTTATTCTGACGTATTCCTTTGTAGTTTATGTTTATCTTCTATTTCATTTAACTCTTTTCAAATCCAATTCATGTGGCTTTTAATATTGTCTTGTGTTTCTTAAAGTGAAGCACTTTAACTTGCCTTGAAAGATGCTATTCTAAGAAGTCATTTTTGTCTAAAATATAGGTCTAATAGGGAATAATAATGATTCTTTTTAAAGAAGGGAAATGAAAGGGATTGAAGGTCATACGTCTAAATCCTAATCTCTCCTCCTGCAGGGTGTTTTGCGCTGCTTTCATGGCTCTCCTCACCAATGTCGCCATCCTGCTGGTCTTGGCTTGCATTTCCCATCAGCTGATGTTGAGCAGCTGCCAGAAGAGCCACGGACGGCGGGGAAGAGGGGTGGACAGAGGACAACACAAAGCCAAGGCGGGGCCGAGGGTCGGCCGCCAGTCCAAAGCCGCCCCTGCACAGCCCCTCAAGGGCCGAATGGTCACCAAAGACAAGTCCTCGTGCACCTGGGCAGCAACGGGCGAGGACATCTTCACCCTGGGTGTCACCTGCAAGAAGGGAGACAGGAGCTTCAGCTGTGAATATGTCGCCAGACCGGCTGTCTGTCACCAGTACGCCTCCAACGTCGAACTGTACTGGAAGCAAGTGGCCAGGGCGCTGAAGAAGCAGAAGAGTTTGTGCCAGGACAGCCGTGCGTTGGTCAGGACGGGCGTGTGCAGAGGAGCTGCCAGAGAGGCTCATTTCAGACTCCACGTCGCTCAGAGGAAGACTCCCCCACCTTCAGCACCCAGAGCTGTCAAGTCCTGTCAGCCCGGTAACAAGAAGCTGGCTGAAGAGCACTGCAACGACTCCTGGTCGAGTTTTTGCACATTCTTTTTTACCATGGTGCAGGATTATGATTGCTGAGACAGAAAAAGTGAATCGCTAAAATAATGAATTCAGCTCTCTATGCAGTAACAGCAATACTTATCTTATTATAGATTAGTCAAAGATGTATTTCTCCACATCCCTATATGATTCTAACCCTAAACACTTTTTCTATCTATTCTTTAATGTTTGATTTGTCAATTTGGGCTGATAACTTGCTTTTTAAGAAAGTACTTTTAGACACACGTAGGCTTAACACAATGTAAACACATGCAGCCTCTCCATTTGTCTCGACAGCACATCTTCATGTTATTTCATTTTAAAGTAATTTGTTGTCCATTGTATTCAATTCATACCTCGTTCAAAAAACCCGCTTGAACAAGAGAACCCTGTCTTGTCGTTAATGTCTAAGCTCTTTTGTCTTTTACTAAATGTGTGTGCACAGTCCTGCTGAAGGTATTCGCTGGCAGATTAGCAGTTTGAGCATGTTGGGTATTGACACAGTAATTTAACCAGAGGGAGTGTAATTTGTAGAAAGCCTTGGCCTGCATACTTTGGCTCTGACAAGCCTCTGAATTCACACAAGCTCAACTTGCAAAAAAACAAAGTCGAAAAGGCAGCGGGGTCTGGTTCAACAAAGGATGTTTGCCAGATTAAACCCAAGACACATTGTGTTTGGCGTTTTGTATCAGGATCATGAGACCTTTCCACTACATTGCATACAATTGTTTTACATGATATTAAATCAATAACAGCTGGTATAGTTGCAGAGTTTTCCGAGGTGGATGTCACTAATGTTCAGTGGTGAAATAAGATCCTTTACTTAAGTAAAAGTAGAAATACTACAGTATTAAAAAACTCCATTACAAGCAAAAGTCCTGCATTCAAAATATTACTTGAGTAACAGCAATAAAATGTACTTACAGTATCAAAAGTAAAGGTACTCACAATAAGGCTAGTGTCAGTGTTATACTATTGTATTACTGAATCATTATTATTGATGTATTCGTTTGTTCTCAGTACTAAAATCTTGCCGTTGGTCAAGGTGGAGCTTATTTTAACTACTTCATACTTTTGGTAGATTAATCTGTAACATTGGATCATATTATATAAAAGGATCCTATGTTTAGCATTTACAGTCTTAGAGCAACTATTGCTCTTAAATACATGTAGTGAAGTCAAAAATATAATATAGTCAAGTACAAGTAGCAGAAGTACTTAAATACAGTACTTAAATACAGTACTTAATGCACTTTACAGGGTTATGTATACACTCACTGAGAAAGTGAGTCCCTGGTATCAGTTATTTGTGTTTGACGAAATCTTATTTTTACCATCGACTTGTTAGTGACCTGAGGGCTCCCACGGAAAAAAAGGCAATCAGCCCCTTCACAATGAAGCTGATCTAAAGACAGATGTTTGTGTTCCAGAATGTACATATGTGATTAAGTAAACAGGACCAATAGTTGATGAATCCTCAGCATCAAACATGATGCGTCAGTACCGACGTTCAGCAATCCAGATCCTTTTACAAGAGGCAGACACGACTTTCTCCACCACAGCAGCTCCAACGGACCAGAACACATCATGCTGGGATCTGAGAAAGGCAAACGACTCTCATTTTTCTTGATGGTTATTTCAGCTCCATCTCCTGCTGTAACCATAACGCATTTACCCACAGCTGAAATCCATCAAATCACACAGACGCTCAGCAGGTTGCATTCTGGGCCATGTAGGAAATGGCAACAAAAAAAAGAAAATTAGAGGGCAGTGCACAGAAAAAGTGTGTGGCTAAGTGGAGAGCAGGGCCGTCCTTTAATCAGAGGATCGGCGGTTCGAATCCCGGCTCCGCTAGTTGCATGTCGATGTGTCCTTGAGCAAGACACTTAACCCCAAAATTGCTCCCGTAGGCAGGTATGATAGAATCCGAATTGGATAAAAGCGTCTGCTAAATGACTGTAATGTAATGTAAGATTCTGAAACAGCAACTGCTCAAGAAAAGCAGCTTGAGAAATGTGATGCAAAGCAGACGCTCCGTAAAAACAACTCCCACATTAAAAATGACAGAAAATATTAATTAAACAACTTTGTGTAATAATTAGATTAAATAACCTACTGACAGTGTTGAAAATAGTTTCACATAGGCACCAACTGTCAAATACAACCCACTAAAAATAAATCTTACTAAGGACGTGTGAATAAATACATCATTGTACAACTGCACTAAAGTAGCTTTAGTTGTTACATTGCGATATACAGTTATGTTAATGCCTCTGCTTTATCTAGATCCATTTCAGAAAGCACATTAATGACCCTGAGCTGGTCTGTGGTGCCACATTCTGCTTTCTCGGAATAAAAACTAACTTTATGTTGAATGAAAAGACAGAGAATGAACTGCTGTCCAACAGTATGCTGCAGCATGTCCCAGTGAGGGAATAATAGGGGTCCCTCGTGCACATGTGGCGTTTTTAGGTGGAACAAAAACTACTTTGGATGCAAAATCACAAAAGTAGAGAGTTTACCTATTTGCTATGTTAATAATGCGCTGTTTCACATTTCCTACACAGTTTAACACGGATGATAATAATCCAGGTGAGCACATACCTGTCCTCCTCGATCTGCTGTTGTGACGTTTCTGCTCAGTTTGGGTGACGTTAGCCACGTTAGCTCTGCAGAGCAGGACCAATGCTATGCGTTGTTGTCCTGCTGCTTTCATGTGTGCTAATCCTCTCAAGAAAGATGCTTGAGATCATAAAAAGCCTGTTGTTGGCCAGGTACCATCTCCTCCGAATAACACACACGGGAAGAAAACATGTCCTCTCTGAGCCAAGAACCGCTACATGTTAAATGTAGTTATTTTTACTATATTTAAAACCAAATATAAAATGATATAATTATTTTTGCCATTGGACTCTACTCATGCATTGTGCTACTGGAGCACACTTGGATAAAGGCATCCAGCATAAAGAATGACTGTGTTGTTATGTTTGTGCATTGTGATTTATCCAGCTAATTAAATCCTCAGAACAATAGAGTTATAATGCAGGTGCAGCAATTTCAGGTAATGGAGAAGAACATTTTCAATAACAATTTCAACCAAAAGATTGTAGATACTGTGCTGTATCTAAAATCAGTTGAAAAATATGTTATTGTAGTTTTTATTATAGTAATCTGACTATCCCCCTCCATTTTCCCCATCCTTTACATGTTGTTTTGTGCCACAAGAGCTAAAATAAGCACTTGAACTGCTCCGAAATGTGTTTCTAATTATGTTGATCTATGATGAAACACAGATAAATCCCCATAGTGTAATCACTGTACAAATGTATATATTGTTTGGCTTCATAGTGATCCGATTGCTGCTGTTACTTCACCCACCACTCCAAGGAAAGCCCAAACATGTGAAATAGACACACATGACTAAAGAGGTCAATTTAAAATGTGTTTAGTCTCCCGGGCTTTCCACACCACCAGACTTCCAATAATGTAGTTTCCCTATTGTTTTATAGAGGGCACACTACTTCTTACATTGGACATAAATCATGATTCGTGAAATTGTCCAATTTGGATACAATTCCAGACACTGGAGTGGAAAAGACATATTGCCGTTACCTGTCAACATGGGCAGTATGCAGGACTGGAGGATCAACACTGTCAGTGACTCTCAGCGTCGCTCTACGTTGTTGTTGTTGGCTATTCTTTCAGGTTTGGCACTTCATGGTGGTTAAAACCCTTTATATCCTATTATAGGCCGAGACAAAGCATCCTTCCTGAGTGGACTGTGGGTGTTGTGGACTTACAGGTGGCCTGACTGCCTGTGGCTCCTGATTGGCTGAGAGACGTGGGCCTTGCCTTGGTCAAACTAGAAGTTTACTATCGACTCTAAGGAGATTTGTGTGTGTGTGTGCCAGTGTAAAACCAGGCTTACACACTCCTATGAATGCCTGGGCATTTAAAGAGCTTTCACCTCAGTGGAGCCAAGAATACAAAGAACTGAAGGGAATTAATGAAACGCCACAAATATTACATTGTTAGTGTGAAATGAGACTGATTAGCATGTGCTGGTCGCAGGTCTGGACCAAGCAAGGAACCAGCATCCACCAGGACTCGACATAAACGGGACTATAACTGGCAGGGTCACGCGTTTAACACAAGAAAAGAGTGAGCGACTGAATTAAAGCAGGGATTGACCTGAAATCTTTGGTCAGGAAGTTATACAACCATCCTAAACTGTGGGGAAATTATGCAACTTCATCTTTCTTTATTTGAGAAAGAAACGTGACAGTGGAGGCTGGTTTACAGCTTTTTTCCTGCGGTGGAAATGAGCATCCAGCACAGAGCACGAGTCATTTTACATTTAGAATTCGCAGCTGCTCGCCACATTAACGCTGAGTCACTCTTATTGATTAACAGCCGTACCAACCACCCAAACTGGAGACATAGTATAGTTATGTTGTATCGTAGCACAGTTGAGATCTTAGCTATTGCATCCGTTAAAAAAAAAAAATGAACAGGGTAATAGATTCATACTGTTTGTGTTGTTATTTGCGGCTGTGTCCAATAAGGGAGCATTCCTCAACTCAGCTGGTTTACCTCATTTAAATTAGAGGACTGCTACAGCAGGCAATACTGCACCTCATTTTAATTGCATGAATGCCACATCAATTTAAACTTTCCAATACTTTACCAAATATTCATGACAAAATAATATACGAGATGAACTGCAATGAAAAGCTCAGACAGCTACAGCTCTTTCTGAACAGACTACGGGGTAAAGGTAACATCAATTTTTGAGTCTTTTTGCAGTAAAGTTGGACACGTCTGCAGAGAGAGCATGAGCCTCTGGAGGAAAGCATGCCAATACATGAACACATTTCCCAACTTCAACCTTCAGGCTTTTTTCTGAATAGGTCACGTCTGGCAGACGGAGATTTGATGAACACGAGGAGAGGCTTGTCAACCGGGATACTGACTCGGGGTATTTTGGTTTTTAGGATGAATGTATGGAGCCGAGCTCAGACTACGCATAAAAACACTGTTCTAACTCACTCAAACCACCACTCTGGCTTGAATTTAGCTTTAAAAATGAGAAGAAACTGGTGCAGTTTATGCATCCCACTGGAATCACAGAGATGAAAATCAAGTATATTTGAATGTCTTCAATCCCAGCGACACTTTGATGCGTTCATATAACTGCAAAACCCCCGTTGTGAGGACAAGCACTTCTCAAACGCAGAACATTGTATTAAAGTCTAGTTCAGATGGAAAGTTTTCAAGACATACAATGTATCTGAATAAGCTGAATCACATGGACGTGCATATACAAAACAAAGATGAATACAAGAAGATAAATAAATACACTGTCACTACAAAGATATATGATCCTCAAAGTAAATGAGCCATACATGCTGTGTGAATGTAGAGAAACAGTGAGCTCATTTTAAACTCTGCTGCCCCCCTGTGGTGCAACTCCAGCAAAGTGAGGTCATCTCCCATCTATTGATCTAAAGACGCAATTAGTGTGACATCAAGCCTGTTCATGCAGAAAGACGTGGAAGCAGTAGATGTCTTTATATGAGTCAACAAATGTCTAATAGTGTCCCATTACTTATTGATCACTGACAGCCGGCGTAGTAATTGAAGTCGGGGATCAGCTGTTCATTTGTAATTAATGAGAGCAGGAGAGCTGTCGACGTGTAGGCTTTAATAATTCAGCAGCGGTTGATGTTTTTTCTATGTTGCATTTCAATACATGCTGTGAACACTTTACAGACAACTGCTAACGTAACAACAGAGCCACGGCAAAAACAAATGAAGTGTTTAAAAAATAACCAAAAGCGTAATTAATTCAAACATTGCTACCACTGTCGTCTACAATAAAATAAAAACAGCACCTTCACTCATTATTGAGCTGCTTGAATAACGTCTAATAGGAAACAAATATTAAATATCTTTGAAGTCGATGCACTCTAACTGCTGTTAATGTAGAGGCATATCATAAGACAGGTGAGTTATTCACACAAATTCAATCAATAAAAAGCAAAAGTCAGAAAGAATCAACAAGTCCAGATCAATAACCTCGTCTCACATGCATGTAGCAGCATTGGTCAGTGTTGCCAGATTCAAATAACTTGAAAACTTGTAAAATAGCATTGGGCTGGTGGATGAAATATGGATTTTGTATTCAATCATCGTAAGAGATAACGAAGGATGTACTTACCCTGACGTCATCATCATTGAAATTATGGCAATTTGTGTTTTTGTTTTTTAAACCGCACTCTTTGTGGGTTGCAATAGACTTCTTATCCAACATTTTACCTTTGGTTTATTTGATGCAGATATGAAGCTTTGTATGCTTATCCTGTGTTTTCCATTGCACATGTATGTAATGCCTGCGAGGTTCATGATTCGGGCTGCATGGTTTCTATTGAACTGTGCAGATCATAAACTGTGATTGGCCTGGAAACTGTCAATCCGATCTGGCAACACTGAGCATGATGATTATGACGACTCAGCATTCAGGCTGCTAAACACATCATACAACGGCATTAATCATTCCCACCACAGAGGTAGAGTAAAGCCTTCTGGTAGTCTCCAGTTGTGTCCTCCTGCAAAAAACAACAGACACAGAAATATTTTATCCATCTTATAAAATTCAGACCCCCCCCCCCCAAAGTCTTAACTTAACTGTTAATAATAGCATCTCGTACAGAATTGTAATTCAAAAACATCGCAAACTTTAATGCACACGATAAAAAAAACAGATCCTTTAAAAATGGTTACCGCCGCTGGAAAGAGAATAGTCTATTTACGCCATTTAGATACCGTGTATTAGCTACTTTGGCTGTGTTACATGTTTGAAGTTGATGAAAACAGCTTGTAGGTTCTTTTAAACGAGGTGCTGCAGGGATGACATATTTTGTTAGGCCAACCCCAGAAGCTAGCGTCACACTGGTTCCCTTGATTGATGTGAATGATATGAAATTAAGCATATGAATAAAAAAACACGAGTGGTTTCTTTCTCTTAGCTTGCTGTAACAGAATGTAGCTGGCAGTTGTTAAGTGTGCTAATTAGCCTGAAGGGTTTGATCGGGTTGAAGGGTGAGGAGGCAGGAAGCAGTGAAAACAATAAAAGCAGACCTCTTTTTAGCATTGATAATCCAGCCCATGAATCTGTAATAAATCTGGATTCAATTACCATGAATGACAGACTTTTGGCAGGTGAAACTAATGACATTAATTATGGCTCCGGCTCATTTCAAAGAGCCAGTAAGCCAGCGGCATGTAAACCATTATGGCCATGGAAATATATAAATACCTGTAAATTGAGTGCAGCCATAATTAATGTTATTAGTTACGCTTGTGGCTGACAGGTCAAAATATCAGCTGCATGAACATGAAAAGTAAAAAAAAAAGTGATATGAAATGGCTTCACAGGGGGAAAATAGCACTTTCAAAGCCATTGTTGCATTAATAATTGCTATAATAAAATACAAAAATTACTATTCATCTATTCAATATTGGCCTTTTCTACAGGAGGATGTCAACATCTCTTCACTGCGGGAACATCTGGCCCCCCAGGGAATAGACTAATTCACTTTCGGCTTGTGTGAAAAGCAGAGAAGCATCATCTCGTGTCCGTCTCATCACGCCGAACAAGGCATTTAAAGTGAATCGCTAATCTCTACTCCATCACTGCGCTGACACGATAGTGTATTAGCAGCATAACCGTAGTACACCCAGCATGGTGTTTTAAAGCATGCAGAGGAATAGATGAGGTTAGAGCATCAGGGGGAAAACTGTGAAGAGAATTACAGCAAATGTAGGATTGGATTATTTAGTGTATGAAACAGACAGACTGAAAAGGTTTTTAATAACTCTGAGTTTGAGTACCTGGATCGTGTCGTACAGAGACGCTCCATAAGTCTTTTTGAAGCTGGCTCTGATGTCCATCATGTCCACCTCGCTCCTCGACACCATTATCCTCATCAGGGTGCCGTCATCAGTTCCAGCACGCTAAACACAACAACAAAACCAAATTTAGCAGCTGCAGTTGATAGTGCAGAACAACAACAACATCTTCAACCAGCTCTTTAGTGGAAGAAAATGTAAAACGTCTCTCTTTTTACTTCTTTCAGATGCTGCAGTTTAAACTGCAAAGCTGCTGCATAACTGCAAAATCGTGTATGTATTTCTGCAAATCATTTTCAAATGCATGCTGTAAAAAAAAAAATCAATTAGCACGCTTTAAATCCTGCTTTATATATGTAGAGTGATTCATCACAACTTGTGCTTAGTTATTTAAAAACTTGATACCATTAACAGGTAGATTTTATTACCTTCGGACAGAGTCAGGTTAGCTGCTTCCCCGTTTTCAGCTTTATGCTAAGCTAACTGGCTAATGGCTGCTTTATCTTTACCATACAATTAAGACAGTGGTACCAATCTTCTCCAGTCTGTTGAGCTATTCATTTAAACTGCATTACCACACTAATTAATGCAGACTTGACAAGCATTGCAACTGATTATGTCTCAAATACGTTTTAAGAGTCTGCCAATTGATTTTCATAATGTATGGAAATGAATTGAATCCAGTAGGAAAAATACATCTAAAACACATTATGCAGTGATTGTACTGTGTATATATACCGGTAGCTGTGTTATAAAGTACATCTAAAGCTCACTAATTAACACTTTATATCTAATTTGCTCAATTCAAGTGGAAAAAACCGACAAGTTGAGGTTTTATGGGGGAATATTTCTTGACTCTCTGACTTCCTCGAGGCTTGTTGAACTGACATATTGTTTTTGTTATGTATTGTTTCCCCCGGTAATGAAAGTCTCATTTTGAGAAAACAAAAACACTCTTAAGCATTAGAGGTATGAAGACGAATGAACACTGACACCCACCCTCATAGATTTATACAGGCCTTCAGCCAGAAACTGTGGGACACTCCGGGCACATTTCACTGAGGAGACAAAAAGCCAATAGTGTCAAGGTTTCATTTCTTTTATTTTAATCTGACATGGTATCGGCATTGATTCCTACTGCTGACGTTTTATCTTCTGTTGTATTTCATTGCACGGCTCCCTAAATTAATAGCAAAATAAAAAAAGAGAAATGAAATTATAATGAAATGAGATGAAACATGCTGTTCATCCTGATGGTTAAACTCCATGTGGAGAGAAGGGCTGGCAGCAGAAACACTGTTGGTGTGGACACCACCAACAGCGATCACCCAAGTGTCATTCTGATAAATCACGCTTACCAACAGCCAACAGTAGGTTCTCCAAATTCCCAGTGGTCTCTCCTTCAATGCTGTCCTCTATTTCAGAGCCACAGAGCTTCTTGTAGGCATTAAACGCTGCAGAGAACGAGACAATAACAGCAACATTTAAATGTAAAATAAACCCTATACGCATTTAAAAGTCCAAAGGACCATTTTGACTTTACATTATGTGAACAGAACATTTTGACAGAGTTTTATTGCATTGGATTTTGCATTTATTGATCTATAGAATTGGAATCAATCCACTTTATTAGGCACAACATTATCACCCAAAATGACTGATAACACTTAATGATCGACACTTAAATAGCTCAAGTGCAAATGTTACCAAAATGAATTGAGGGGGGGATTTTGAAAACTGCCGTAGTCGTTCGGGTATTACTGCCACAACTCGATCAAGACGACTTGGATACGTGTGCGTCACACATAATATGAATGGATGAATAAAACATGTTTGTGAGGTCTATTGGTGCCTGGAATATTCCATTCCACTTTATTTTAAACAAGCTCTATTGAGTGACTATTCAGGGAGAGCCCATTAGAGTCAACCACCTTGAGATGACGAGGTCATGTTTGAGCGAATGCAAAAGAGAAGACGGCTCTCACCACAACCTACGCTAATGCATTCCTGACCAAACGCATCCTCAGACAACGGCTCGTATGGTCCGGAGAGTAATTAGTGTTCTCTCGAGGCAGAAATATCATGACGTGGTTATACTGTGGTACGCTACGTAAGATTTTCAACAAATACAATAACAACATGTTTTTAAAGAGGATTACCAACCCCGAGCTTTGATTACAGTACAACAGTCTATTATTTTGTTGTTCCCTCGTAAAACACTTTGTAACGTCTGTTTTGAAAGAAACCATATGAAATGAATCATTATGGTTCCAGTTGCATGAACTTAATGTTGTTCCAGTGGCCGCTCATTGCTGCTGTTTCTTGCTGCTCGAGTCTGGGCCACTGACTCACTAACCAGCTTGAACAAGTCTCACCAATTTCCTCTCTTGCGTCTGTTTGTTTGCAGCGAGACATTTTTAGACTGCTGCCAATTTTGCCAAGCTCTCACCTCGTGTGTCTGAGTTTTGTGTTGTTCACTTGGGACAAATTGGCCTCTCCTTCTTTATTTTGTTTGTGTGAAAATAACAATTGAAATGCCAGGATGTAGTCTTCTTTGTCAGAAACACGTTGTTTTTAAATCACTCATACTGCTCATTCTAACATTTATTTAAACAGTAACTAACCCCTATAAATGCTGTCTGAATTATTTATGTAAAATAATAAAGAACGACACGAGAGGAGGCTGATGGTATGTTGTTGTCTGGCTCTCTTCAGCAGTTGAACTAACTAATCACACATCAGCACATAACAACCTTTGAGCAGCCTGGCACAAACCAGCTCACCTTTTCTGAGATGCTCTGCGCTTCTGTTGCCGAGAATTGTGATGAATTTTTCCTCATCTGTGCCAAACTTGCCCTCACCAGCAGCGTACAAGTCCTGTAATGGCAGACACACGCTTGTTACGGGCAAACTTGCACGTCACAGCAAACCTTGGGTAGAGGTGGTTTATTTGAACACAGGAAGAGCACAAATGAAAGCACTGACGCGGGACCTTGTGCTGCGCCAAAACAACTTTTGTTTTTCTCAAATTGTCTTTGTTATGAGAGAGAAATTCTGGATGTCAGGTTCTCTCTCCTGCAGATCTGTGGAAGTTTGGAACGTGTTGTTCAGACAAAGTTTTAATTCGTGCAAATTGAAAAATAGCAATTAATTCATACAAATGATGTGTAATTAGATTAGGATCGATTGTGTATTGTAATGACCAGTGGAATGTGAGTACATTTGCTTCCATTTTATGCTCCATTAAATGTTGTTACGTGTATTTGTTGGTGATAAAAACTGAACAATAAAATATCAATAATAATGTGAAAGGAGCCATTCTGCATGATGAGTACTTTTACTTTTGATCTTTTAAGTACATTTTGCTGATGATACTTCTGTACTTTTATTTAAGTATTATTTATAATTCAGGACTTTTACTTGTAATGGGAGTATTTTTCAGATTGTGGTATTTCTACTTTAACTGAAGTAAAGGATCTGAGTACTTCTTCCACCTTTGTGGTGCTGTCATGAGTCAAGCAGTACTGGTGCCTTGATCATTAGTTTTACATTCAGATACATGTACCTTAATGTTTACCATTATTAGATCCCTATTCACAGCTCAATATCAATGAACCGTAATGGTCTATTAGGAAACAAGATGCTCCATTCCCGAAGGTTGGCATGCTTTAATCCATTTATCCTATTGACTATTCGTCTGAGCCTCACAAATACGATCACATCCTCAACATGGTGACATTTAAAAGAAATGTCTTTGAGCTCTGCAGCTCAAAGGTCGTGTACTGTACAAGGTTGCGATGGATTTTTTTAAAAAGCTATATGTATGTTGCATTTTGTAATCACTGAACTGTTACCGCATTCATTTAAAGACAATGAATGTTGTAAACAATGAAAGCACAGCAGCTTCAAAAGGTCTCAAGGTAGCATCTTTCTTTCTTTTTTAAATGGAGCCACCAGACTGGGAGGGTTATGAGCCGGACCATTTCTCTGCTGGGAGCAGTTGTGGAAGAAATATTAAGAAGTATAAGTAGTAATACCACAGTGTAGGAATACTTTGTGGTTTACTTAAGTAGAAGTACTAACATCAAAAGTACTCATTGTGCACAATGGCCCATTTCAGAATAATGTTTATTATATTATTGGATTATTGATGCTTTAATGTTTGAGCTTATTTTACCTACTTATTTTAACCTATAATAATACATCATATTTTATTCGTCATCACAGTTTATTTTGTATTGTTGATCAGGATCGGTAAATGAAGTAGTTACTAAAGTAATCAAGTCAATGTAGTGGAGTAAAAAGCACAACATTTGCCTCTGAGTAGAAGTATAAAGTACCAGAAATTGGAATTACTCAAGTCAAGTACCTTAGTAAATGTACTTTTTTTTACCAATGTTCTTCTCGTGTTCTTGTTTCTCACCTTAGCGTCTTTCTCTATCTTCTCCTCGTCTACTCCCACCTCTCTGCTCCCCTTCACAGCCGGACGAATGACAAACCAAACGGAGAGACAGACAGACAGACAGACAGACAAACGGAGGGAAACATCAGGTCAGTGTGAACTGAAAGACAATGAGCTCAGAGCGTCTCTCCACTGAGGGAATCCCTGAAGATGACATTATCTTCTAAATTACCCAGAGCTAAGAAGATTACATTTCTGTCTCTAAACCGAAACACATTTGAGAAATCAAACTGCTCCTAAACCTAAACCTCTCGTGACTGTGTAAATGGCACCACCAGAGGCTCTCATTATCAGGAAACATTACTAAAACATAAGTCTCTCCAGCAGCCGCTCTCTGTACCTGCAGGAGGATCACCAGCAGTTGCTGATAGTGACCTGAGGTGTCGTCGCAGATATCTTTCTCCAGCTTTCCGTTGAATTCTGGAGGAAAGAGGAGAAGAGGGGCAGAAGATTGCTTACACTTCCCGTCCACAACAGTCGCTAATGCTTGCAATCGACCCTCGTGGGCCGTCCTCCGTCCTGCAGGAGCTTCTGCGGCAGCACAGATCTGATTAGTCGGCCTACGGACAGAGCGGCCTTCTCTTTTATCCGGATCAAATAAACTGGCCTCTTTGCCTCTGGCCCTTGTTGCCACAAACAATTTGGCATTGTGGTTTGTTGTAATTTGAAGCTGGTATGTTAAGAGGCATTCTTGCTGCGAATATATTTGAGTGGAACAGGTGTTAATATAAGTACAGTTTATTAATTTCCCCAGAGACAGAACTCCTCCATGTAACAGTGGGACACCATATGCTGTAAACAGGCTTCGTGCACAAAGGCAAGAAGTCCTCTATTATGTTTTTGAAATGAAAGTGCAAGTTGATCTAAAATGTGCCCAAAATAATACCCGATACGGTAAGTCCCCTCTTTAATGCTTCCTTCTGGTGTAGTATCATCCAGACGGCATGGTTCAGCCACTATTCGGACTCTCTACTATCGGTTGCTTGTTGCATTGACGATGTTAAAAAAATTTTTTTTTTTAAAGTTTTTGTTTAACGCTCTTCTTAATAACATAAAAGACAAAACATTTTTCACAAAAACTAAGAAATGGAGAACAAATAAATGTATCCCTCTATTATTCTCATTATCTATTATATAAATTTGCCAATAATAATAATAGTAGAGAATCATTAATCATTAATCCATAGAAAAACAAACAAAAATGTCCTCGACGGTGGAGTTAAACAGTTTCAAGTGTGTTGCATCTTTGTCTTGTTTTCTTAAACATCTGCTCTTTTGCACCTGTAACCACACCTAACAGTGATGTCACTTTGTACTGACACACCCTGAAGTACACTTCAAGCAGCGAGGTTAGAAGTTCCACCACTAGAGGTCAGTAGAAACAAGATGTTCAGCTGGTGTTGAGTTAAACTCACACATTTCACCCTCTCATAAATAAAACACAGAACATTCACAGCCGACATGTTTATCTGTGGGGTGACTCACCTTTCTTGTACACTTTGATGATATCTTTAATCTGTTCGCCGGTCCTGGAGGCCAGGATCTCAATCAGCACGTCGTCCTCGGTCCCGGCGCCCTGGGAACCAAACACAATAAGAGACACATGTGTGTGGCAGCATGTTCTCAGAGCAATCTTTCGTTTTATTATCCCGTCTTATGTTTGTTAAAGAGCAATATTAGTGATTAAAACAAACTTTGAAGAAAAACTTCATAATTTAATTTGTGCTGGTAACACAAAAAGTAAATGTAATGAAAGAATAATGAGAACTAAAAAGAAATCCATTTGTAACTTATAAGAGGATCCAGGAGTTTGCTGAATATATTGTCCTTCCTTCAGACCTTATGGGCCTTCAGTGTGACATAAAAAGCATCAGTTGGTGAGTATGTGACGCCTCAAAGAAATAAGATCTGAAACATTAATCATTTATACAACTGTTAAATAAATTGGGGAATATATCTAGCCTACAGCATCAATAAATATGTGTGCCTCAGATGTAATGCGTCTATGAGTGTGACATGTCATCCATTTGAGCCACATTAAAGAAGCAGTAGATAGATGTGAAGAGACGGATAATACACAACACTGTTCTGTCACAACCTGCACTGTGAAGACAAAACACGTGACGAGAGGCAGTCGCCGTATTTGCATGATGACATTTAAAGCAGAAACATTGAGAAAATTATAGCATATGGAAGGTGAGTTTCATTATTGAGCACAAAGTGCTGCTTGAGTCCTTGGCTCACATGGTAATATGGTTCCAGCAGGTTGTTTTTTTATGGAAGCGCATTGCTGCCTCTGAAATGTGGTGAATTGAAGTACAAAGTATCAGAAAATGGAAATACTAAAAAAGTAAAAGGACCTCAATTGCACTTGAGTACAGCACTTGAGTAAATGTATTTAGTTACATTCCATCTCTGGGTAATTCTAAATATCAAGTTATTAGCCATTTAAAATGCAATGTAAGGCACTGTAGTTTTACCATAAACGGCTATAAACCATTTAGACGTCTTTTAAATGGCAAACCAACATGACGCAGGCTTTACTGCTGGCAGACATTTCAAGATTCAAGATTTGAAACTGAGAAAGTCAATAATGGCTGAGTTCCATCTACGTGGCAGTGCACTGGTATTATGCATGCTGGTTTATTGGCAAGGCACTAATGGAAGGGAGCCTTCAGCACTGTTTTCCTGCTATGACGAGCTGAAGTGAGAGCCATTAAAAAAGGTCCATCGTTCAGATGACTGTTGGAACATCTGTGCACAAATACCTGAATAAACCGCATCGTCTGAGGGTTTCAATTCATTTGCATGTAAGACCTGCAATTAAGTGGAGCATCTGAGGAAAAATGTCCATTAGTTACCTTGAGAGCTTTGTGCAGTTGGGAAGCGTCGTATGAGGTGGGCGGGGTCATCAACGCCACAATCAGATTCTCAAACAGCCCACCGAGCTCGGATTTCAGCGCGCTGACCAGGTCCTGATGTGGGGAAGAGAGGATTGATGACTAGAGCAAAGAAAAACATTTTTGATTGTGTTTGTATCGAACTTAATGTTGCATAACGTAAATGCTGTAAAACATTAAAGAAACAGAACAAATGAGCTGTGCGGTGCTTTTAGCTCCGTGCTAAATATCATACCAGCATAGTGACAGGAAAAATGTACACTTTAGGGCTCCCAGAAATGTAGATTTATGTACATTTTTACAAATAAGCTTGAACATATAAAGAGAATATTCCCTGTGTCAAGGAGATGAAGTGACATTTCACTGCATTGCGCACATTTTCAGAGAAATGAGGATAAACACAAGAAATGTACCCGCAGAAAAGAAAAATATACTATATACATATATATATATATATATCATATATTTAAACTACCAGCTAATCAAGCAGCACATATTCCTCACAGATGGCTTTATTGATTTCTGTATGCAATGAATCACATATTGTGGTGCTGCTGGGAGTATGACCCCAGTAGAGTCTGTGAAAAGAGTAATAGCATCTGTGTGTGTGTGTGTGTGTGTGTGTGTGTGTGTGTGTGTGTGTGTGTGTGTGTGTGTGTGTGTGTGTGTGTGTGTGTGTGTGTGTGTGTGTGTGTGTACACACAAAACACCCAAAGGGATCCTAGGATCTACTGTGCTTGTCCGGTTCAATATACGGTCAAACACTCATCTCTTTAACAGCTCAACATGTGAGCCCTCTAACAGAAGATCTTTATTTTTCTAGATTACATAATTCATCTCACTTTGCACATAAAAACTGGATTTTAAATCAAATTCCCCTAAAAGGTTTGTCAAATGACGCACTCTAATAGTCACATGTAGCAGAGAGATAACAGCATGCACTCTGCAAGAGATATATCTGACTGTTAAAATATCATTTTCAATATCATATGAATTTTTCTCTTTACTTTTTGCAACCGGTTCTCATTTCAGATGAGCAGTTTATTGTCTCTTGCAATCACCACGTTTGATAGCATGTAATAGAAGAGCCTCTGGGAAACAAATGTGATAAAACACTGCAATATTCAGAGAAACACCAGGAGCTATACTTTGTGATTTTCTGATGTACCTTTTTTACCTCAAGCTGGCTCATCTATTTAAACTTCAGGGTGCACTTACATTTGCTTTTTCATAACCTCCACAGAAAGCAAATGAACCTGCTGCTCTCAATCCACAGGTGGTAATAAAATAACTTCCCTGTAAGAGAAGGAGAGCGTTAAAAAAGCTTCTTCTATAACTGTACTGCCCTCTGGTCCACAGAGACTGTGAGAAATTGGTCTTCACGCTTCCTCTTTTATGAATGCTTCCCTGTGTGACTGTTGAATTCTAATAGAAAGTGTCAACGCTTGCTCTTTGATTCTTAATGAAAGAAAAACTTGATGGCTGAATGACTTAAACCTCAGTGAAGCCGAGGCCACCAGTGGTGGAAAAAGTCAGATTCTTTACTTGAAGGTGATATATATGAGGCTCTCAACATGGCTGAGCCGGCAGCTCGCAGCTAACAGCGCGAACAGTGCAAACAACGCAACAGTGCTGACAGAGCTAACAGTGTTTACCTGCGGCGGGAACAGGAGGGTGGGTGCCACGCTTCCGCGATGAAACGCTCACATGCACATGCACGCTCACATGCACAAGCAATACAACAATGCAGGATGTTCTACATTACAAGCAAACGTCCTTCATAAGTAGAAGAACAGAAGGAATAGAAGCAAAATAAAAACAAAAGGGCTCCTGTGACTCGCATTGAGAGACAGACAGAAACATTGTTTTGGTCTTTTGATGGTTTGTGTTGACAATAATATGAACAAAGATTACTGCCAAGCCTCAGTCTTTAAGGAAAAACAATAATAAGGGGATGGTAGAAAGACAGATACACTTTAGCAGATTTCTCTGTGAACGTTGGCGAATGAGGAGGACACAGTGAGACAGTGACATGTCCCCATGTCCCCTAACCCTTCATCGGTGTGACTGCCGGTCCGTCATCAGCTCTCTGTTTCGTTCCCAGCGGCTCAGCTTACCTTTCCGTAGGTCTTTTTGTACGCTGCCTTAATTTGCTGGCGTTGATCGTTGCTCCGTGCTGACAGAAGCATGAGGATGGTATCTTCATGCGTACCTGCACCAGAAGTCAAACGGACATTATGTTACATATAAAAGACTGTGTGAGCTTCAAACAATCACATGCAGCTTTATATCTAAATTCTTCTTCTTTTTTTAAAAGGCTAATAAAGCATTATTCTATTTGCACCCATCATCTAACAGAAAACCTTATTGAGAGTAATTGACAGCTTGCAATATACTCCTGTATTAACAATTAATAGCTCCTGAAAGTCACCAGCACCTCAGAGAAAATGGCCCCCGATAGAAAAACAGGCTGTAGGGCAGCACATGTTAATTCCTCTGATGGATCAAAGTGTTGAATTAGTTCAAGGTAATTATGGCTCGAAGCCCAGCTGATATGTAATGACAGCTCTGACTATAAATAGATGTTGGGTCACCATTGTTCTCCTCACTTTTCCTTTTTGTAAATTCTGCATAATTGCTCTTATTGTGAAAGGACTAAACTGACAGGACGCAAGAACAGAAGACAAAATATTGTCAGTGAGGTTATATTTAGCAGGAGAAGCATCAGTTTTAATGGTCACAACATGTAAACCTGCAGTACACCTTTAAATTGATGGTTGTCATCGGGCCCATTGATTTACACTAATGAGTGCAGAGCTGCATTTTCATTACATTTTCCCATTTCGAGAGGAAAATGGTGTCAAAAGTCAAACTATTAAAACGTTATCTAAATTAATCTTAACAGCCATCAAACAAAGACAAATTATGTGACATATCCTGTAAATTATTCATCTCTCACAAATGGCCTCTAGGTTAACAGATTTCTGACATTTTGCTTTGTTGGTTTGTTAGTCGTCCACTTTTCCTTTAAGCAAAACTTAAATGTAGAATGTTGACAACCCTAACCCAATAAATAAAAATAAACCTGCTGTTGTGGTTTTACAGAAAACATGATAGAGTGGTGACCAAAATACTTTAATTTTCACTTTAAAAATTAAATTTTTCTTTGTTTAGTATCACCTGTATGTTGCCTGTATTATAACTTTATCACTACGTGTATACACAAATATTTCAAACCATTATAACCAGTTCACCATCTGCTTCTGCCATCATATCATAACTGAATATAAATTAAATAAATAATGTTCTGTGTCTCTATGTTTGGCGGTACAGTAAGCGCTCATTACCGTGGGGTTTTTGCAGAGCACTTTGTGGAACTGTGTTCAAGCTCTGACATGTCTTTGTATTTTTGTAAATGTAAAACTTGGTGACACTCAGTTTCTCTTCCAATTAGACCGAACACACTGGAGAGAGTGACATTATTTCCCATGCACCAGAGGATGGCACTAATTGTTAAGAACAGCTTCCCCGACAGCTGTGTCATTATTATTGTTAAACTGGCGCAGAGCAGGCATTAAATTGCACTGTAGACATATCATCATACTTTTTTATCTATATATAAATTACATATAGACATGACACAACTGTCATTCGTGGGTATGTGCAAATAAGCCTTCTGCAGATATGACACTCCAAACGGAAAAAAACTGTAGATATGCTCATCTTTCCTATATGAGATATCAAATCACTGCGGTATAACATGTTGAGTGTGAGTGGGAAAAGTAAACAGCAGTGGGAAAAGGTTAAGAAAACTGACCCATTCCTTTCATGGCTTTATGGAGAATTTCAGCATCGTGTTGGTCGTTGAAGTTGATGAAAGGTCTCACGCTGCCTCTGTACTCCTGTGGGAAGAGAGCAAAACAAACAAATACATTTTTACATCATGTAGCAGTGAAGTTGCAGATTGCCACCAACTGAAACTTGTGCCAATCGTGTGGGAGAACTGCGGTGGAAACACATGAAAACACAAAATGGCTTTCTCTAGAGCCAGTGTTTGGTTTGTCCATTCTGGGCTACTGTAGAAACATGGCGGCCATTGACCTCTTCGTGTAGATAGAAACAGCTCATTCTAGGGTATCGATAAACACAATTCTTTTTTTTAGATGATTATACATGAAAGAAAACACTGGTATTAATATTTTATTACATTTCTGTCAATCCCCCTAAATGGACCTTGAAAGGAAATAAAAAATAATAATTTATCAAATAATAGGCAAAGTGGGTTGCTGTGCCTTTAAGAGATGCTAAAATACAATGAAGAAGAAGAAGGTTTAAGTGCTTCCCTGCCCTCATAAAAATAAAACCATGGGCATAAATAATTTAAAAAAGATACCGAATATCACTGCACATGACATCAAAATATTGCTACAGGCCATCAAAACCCACTTGGGTTTGAATGTCATCTCTCCAAAATCTGGGGTAAAGTACTTTAGGTATAACCTAAATCAAGTCTGGCTGCTGCTGCTTTGTGTTATGCAGGTCATTTCTAAAAATGCGACTCACTTGTAGATTGTTCTCCAGGGAAAATGTAATTTGAAGAAAAGGCAATAAAATATCTGCCTCATGCTGCAGCCTCATAACAAACTCTGAGCAGGTGGTAGAAGTGGAAGAATATTGTGTCCTCCTCTCAGTAAAGGTTTCTGTTTTATTATCTGTTTTATTAGTTTTCAAGAGAACAACCTCTTCTTGCAACATGACGATGTTTTATCTTGAAGTGTCACTCTAATACGTCACTGTCACAGCTTTGATACGGCCTGCATGCATCATGAAACAAAGCACAATAAGACATAATACACCCTATTATTTTAGAGTAAAATTAGTCATGAGCTATTTAAACTCACATTTCTTTACTGGGATGACTCAACCCTTATTGCTCATTAAATGTTCTTTTATTACAGCATTTAGTATTCATCTTCTACAAATACATCAGTGTTAGAACTGTCAAACTGTCATGATATCATTGTGGTAATGTTAAGCAGAAATATCTTCACAACTATTGGATGAATTGTCATGAAATGTGAGACACACACACGTTAAGGTCCCCAGAGGATGAATCCTAATTGCTTTTAATCTAGCGCCACCAGCAGGTCAAAGGTTTGAAGAATGAGACACATCAACAACTATTGGATGGATTGCCATGAAATTTGGTAATGATATTCAAGGTCCCCAGAGGATTGATCATACTGACTTTGATGATCTTGTGGCCGTTCATCTAGTGCCATCATCAAGTGAAACTTTCACTACCTTCGAAACTAATGACATTCCCATCAGCCTAAGCTGTGCTGTGTTTGGTGCTAACAGAATAAAAAGCAGACGACACACTGAGGGTCAGTTTCCTGTATCTGTGTCTGTGTCTCCACTGCCACGCTCCTTTGGGAGACTAGCGGCAGGTCCTGAGTATTAATAACTAATGGGAGAAGTATAAATATTCGACCCATTTTTCACAAGCCACATATCTTCCAAACACTCTGACACAAAAATGTCATTTTTCAGACAAACACATTCAAAGAGGCAACTCTGGCAACTAACGTTAGCGAATGCCCTAGCTAACTAATTTTCATAATGTTTAATATAGCAAAAGAAAACATGAATACACTATGCAAATATATCCCGAATCTGCAGGAAATGTATACCATTTCAAACCATTGCAAATGTTAGCATGCTAACAAGCTAAACTAAGAGCAGCATCAGCATGTCAGCATCGTCATTGTTAGCATGTTAGCATGCTGACGTTAGCATTCAGCTCAAAGCGCCGCTGTGCTTAATTAAGTAGAGACTCACAAAGAAACTAGCATGGATCTAAACTCGCTAATATTTGCTAAACAATGCTTCTTTTCATATTTTCCAGAAATTTGTCATTTTGGAGATACAAGCTTTTTCAATAACATCAAAATAGTCAAAACTCTATGTAGTTTTTTAGCAATGGTTAAATAACAGTCAATGCTAATCCCAAAGAAGAATGACTGTTGTAGGAACTTTTCAAACACCATCATGGAACATTGTCTCCCAACTGTCCTTTGATGTAATTCAAACCCGGTGGGGACACAATAGACACGTACCTGCAGTTTCCATGCACATGATAATACAATATGATACAAATTAGACCACCGTCTAATTTGTTATCTAATTACTAGACCTCTTATTCTACTCATGCGCATAGTCTGAGATCTCTCAACAAGCTTGAGAGGATTAAAACAAATCAAGGATATCAAATGAAGCTGCTCCTTTTCTTTTGTGCCAATGTGAGTATACTGCGTTTTGTGCAGCACTCATTTTTTATTAATGAGTGTATTGTCACAGAAAGTCCTGTAAGTGGATTGGGGATCATAGAAGTTTGAAGCATCTGTACTCATCAAGTCTCCACAGTGTAGGAGAAATGGGGAAAATGAGGATCCAGGGAAATTTAAATTTTCAGAATATATAAAGCATCTAGAGTTGCATGCAAATCAGAGGCTGGTGCTGACAGTTATTTGTATTGTTTAAGACTGATCATGCAGTTCAGGTCTCAGTGTGGCTCGAAAAGGCGCTGACCTTTCAGGAGTCAAGACACACTGCACAAACATATGAATCAGTTCTGGTGCAGTAAACATACTTTTATTTCCAACTGTTTTGTGCAAATCTATCATACTTTGACACTAATGAATTTTACAGAAAATAAAACAAAGAAAGGAAAAACTTACCATCGTTTAATGCTGATTGCAGACAACCGCCGTAAAAACTGAAAGATTCAGAAACAGATTCCAGATTAAATTGGCAGTGTAGTAAAGAGTGGTGACTACTGTACTTAACAACTAATGCAAGGTATTTGTACTTTACTTGAGTATTTCCCTTTAAATTGAACTTTATACTACTCCATTATACCTCAGTGAGAAATACTGTGCTTTTTACTGCACTACATTTGTCTGCAGCCTCAGTTAACTTCTCAGATTTACATTTAATTTCATACCATGTATCTCCCAATTTAATGATTATGAATTTTAAACGTTTGTAATAAACTTCAGGATAAGGTGTTCCTTTATCCTATCCATTAAGCTAAATAAACTCTGCAAAAATCCTTTTGGATCAGCTGGAAAATACATCATCACAAAGTTGAAAGAACACACCGATGTTTTTCTGAGCTCAGGAAAAGTTGATTTTTTAGAGATACATAGTTCTCACAGGACAGCGAGCTACAAACATGTGATGATGTTATAGAATCGAAAACATGTCTGTAGATTAAAGCCAAGAGTAAATAAGGGAGTTAAAAATTAGCATCATATATAATAGTAAAACACTAACAGAGAACATTTTATTGCACAATAAGTACTTTTTATGTTTCATACTTGCTGATAATACTTTTGAAAGCATCAATAGAGAGGAATACGTAACTGTAAGTGCTCTTACCAACAGGTGTGTCTCCTCTCTCTCCTCACAGGTGATCTGCGGCTCTCAGGTAGAGGCTCTTTACCTCCTGATCTCTTCTCCTTTGGGTGGCTGCAGCTCACAAGACACACTTTTCCTCACTCGCTGTCGGTCAAACGGGAGATCGTGACCCGCGTGCACTCAGTTGCTTTGTGTGACCTTCCATAAAAGTGACACGGGTCCACAAGGTCCAGAGGGCTAGAGGGTTTCAACTGAGTTGCATTGCTAGGCAACAGCTTGGGTCTGTGTTTACCTCCTGTCGGCTGATATCATCACTGCAACCCGAGGAGCCAATGCATCATTTATAGGATCCTTGTTTCAGCGCAACAGGAAACAAACTGGGAAACATTTGGAATGTTTAGGTTTACAACTGTGAAACGGTGCAGGCTATTATCAAGACATTATCATCCTCATTATGTTCAATTAATGACAAAATAGTTTCCACAAACGTTAAAGATCATCCTCTTAAAGGTGCAGTGTGGAGGATGTGGCGACATCTGGTGGTGAGGTTGCAGATTGCAACCAACTGAAAACTACTCCTGTGTGCCTGTAGGAGATTTACGTTAGCCGATGCGAAAACATGAATGGCCCTATTTATGATCTAGAGCCAGTGTTTGGTTTGTACCTTATGGGCTACTGTAGAAACGTGGCGACCTGCTCCTTATCTAGGTATAAACCGCTCACTCTAAGGTAACATACACATTCTTATTTTCAGATGTTAATACCCTAAAGAATACATACTAATTCATATTATACTCAATTTCTAACAATAGATTCCCCTAAAAGCTTCATAATTACATTTATATTTTAGTTTAGGTTTAGTTTTTTTGCAAATGATAATTGTGGATAAAAGCATTAACCGTACAGATGAAGAATTTAACTTTAAGAGCGCACACAAACGATTAAATTCTGTTACTGTAAAAATTGTTTAAATGCATATTAATAAAACAAAAAATAAATTGAGAAAAACATAGATGACTTATTTGAGACTCACCAGTGATGGAAGAAATATTCAGATTTAGGCACAATACCTCAATATAAAATATAAAAAATATATTAAATACTATTAAACGTAAAACCACTCAATGCAGAAAATTGACCTCTGTGAGTGTTGTACTTATATAGCAGTAGTTTAATTTATAAAATTATAGATAAATATATATATATAGTGTTTAAAATCCTGATTTGTAAAGTACCTAAGTACCTTAATTATTATGTAAATGTAGGACTAAAAGTACAATATTCCCCTCTGAAATGTAATGGATTAGAAGTATAAAGTGGGATGAAATGGAAATACACACGTACAAAAGTACCTCAAACTTCTGCTTAAGTACACGAGTAAATGTACTTAGTTACTATCCACCACTTAATTATATGAATCTGTGAGTGAGGTTGTCATTCTTACTTAATTCAACGTGTATTTTTGAATGAGGTGACTTTTACCTGTCTTTATGTGTCTTTATGGCAGACAGGAGACAAACAGCAGATGCACGATAGGAGCGAAGGGTTCAGCAGAGCGAAGCACAGCTCACATATCATCATCTCCGTCCTCGTCCCTGCAAACCTTAATTAAAGTGAGCACTTGTGAGTAGATGAGAGAGTGAACACCATCTCTCAGTTATCCAGTTACGGATGCTCGGCGTTTCATCTCACAGCCTCTCAGACTGACGTGGAGCCAATTTGTTTTAATTGCTATAAACGAGCAGCTAATAACAAATTTATCAGATTAAGTCTGGATTTTTTTTTCTCTTCCACACAATTGAGCAGTCTTTGAGTCCTCTGAAGTTGGTATTAAATGTCAGTATCATTTGAATATTCAGTATCACAAAGCTCTCGTAAAATAGGCTCCAAAATGGAGATTTTAATTCCATCTAAAGAATTGCGGTAATTCCTTTAAGTCTATCCAAACATCTTACTACTTCCACATAAAAGCAATTGAAAAGCTCAACAATCCCTTTAATGTTTGGTTCAAATGTTTCCCAGAGGATGAAATCATTTGCTTAAGTTTCATCATCTGTTTTGCTTAAACATGTCTCCATCACATATTCCCAAGATGCATTACAAGTAGAAAAAAACCTCTCTTGCACAGGTATTGCTAGTGGTGCCATTGGTTAAGTTACCCGCATGCCACCATTGCCTAAAGTTGCCAACCCAGAGGCTGCAAACTGCTGACTTTTGCTTTTCCCTCCTGCAAGCATCCCTGAGTTGTCAGCTTCCAAACTAAATCATTGTGAGTTTTCCAGACCGGAGCGTAGCGCCATGGGACAGCCAGGTAAACAGAGCTGTGGACGGCTGAATTTGTCAGGTGCTGACTGACAGACAATAAGCTCCGTCATCAATCAATGGGCCTCTCCAGCCACCACTGATGGGCTTCGGTTAGTTATCTCCCTCTGTGCTGAGGGCAGGTGTTATCAAATGCAAATAGCTCCATTTCAATAAACATCACCTGGCCTCATGGACCCTTTGAGGGCCTCTACAAAAAGCACATCCTGATATCCGAGGCAGTTTTGTGAGAATAATAACTCTGATGTTAAGAACCGTGTAGCTTCAGAATGAGAGTCAGAGTGGATTTATTCTGTCTTCTATTTTCTCTTGCAGCCATTTTGAATACAAGATCAGCTGTTAGACAGAATTACTTCCAAACATGAGGGACAACAAAATAAATCAGCTGCACCAATAGTAGCTACCTGGAGTTGGCTGGTTAGATAGCCTGTAGCCTATTTCAGTACAGAACAATATACTATATGTTTGGAGATGGATTAGCCCATTTTGACAGTTAGGAAAATATATCCACACAATGTCAGACCTCATTAATCTACAGGTCTTTTGCTGAAGGCAGCAAACTCTGAGAGAACCTGCTCAAGAGAAAACCCTCAAGATATTAAAACATCAAAGAGATCGTGAAGAGTTTTCAGAGCGATCATTAAAAGAGTCTGAGGGAAAATGTTTACAGGTTCAGCATTTTAGTCAATACACTTATTAGCTTTCTTGCCAAGAATTACACGAGAAGATTGGTAATGTCTTTACACGTTATATGAAGCCTGCTGCTGATTAGCTTAGCTTAGCACAAATACTGGAAACGGAGGCAAACAGCTAGCTGGCCTGGGTGTGTCTGAAGCTAAAGAAATGTATCATATTATCTTTTTACTTGGATGTTTGTGCATAGGAGATACCATGATAACTTGTGAGCTTTAAATGTGCTGGTAGATGGATTTTGTTTAGACATAGCCAGGCTAGCTTCCCCCTGTTTCCAGTCTTTATGCTAAGCTAAGCTACACGGCTGCTAACTCAAAAGAAGTATATTTCCGAAAATATTATTTTTAACAAAAGCCACAAAAACATTTAAAAAATAGATGCTTTAAAAATATGAATAGGGTTCATTACATAACATTTTGTTATGTTAACTATGCTGAGGCATCACACCCAGACGCACTCAGTCTGGACCATGTTTGTTTTATTGTGCTGCTCTTTTAAGGAATCCGCTGTTGATGTGTAATGAACATGCTCCCCTCAGGACTATTGATTCCTCTCAGAATATTCAATCAAAGCCAGCCTGGCCCCACCTCTGACTAATGATGAAAGAAAAATGCAACACAGAGTGAAAAGCACCAAATGCCCCTACCTGTGTAATGTATAGTAACCACTTGTAAATACCTGAGAAATAGTATTATCCTCAGCCTGTTAATATTATCCTTATGCCTAAAGGGTCTCATTAACTTTGTCCCCCAACATGGACAGAAGGGTAACTTGAGAAACCAAGTGGCACACAGCTCCTTTCATATTCCTCATTGCTGCTGGCCTCAACATCCCTTCTGCCAATTCATAGATGAGAGGAGTGCAAATTGCCCTCCTGAATGCGTTGCTTTAATCAGCACGAATCAAGATGCAGATTTAATCTTGGCTTGTGCTTTTTACTCTGCAATGTTTGACCTTGGCTGTGTCAGAGATGAAAAGAAATACTAACAGTGGTTTTAAATACTCAGGATGTTGATAAGACTATTTTGTGCATATTAAATACATAATATAGTGGGGGAAAAAAAAGATGAAGCTGTTAAAATAACAGACAGGTTTCTATAAATACTAACATGAAGAGGTTTTTATTAGTTTTAAAGAGAATATAGAGTCCAAAACATTATTTTTCAAAGTCATTTCCTTACATGAATCAGCAAAACACTCCAAACAAGCCTCAGTCCCGGTAGTGTTTTGGCACACCTGTCCCCATTTTTCACAACACCTGGTGCAACCTCTGTTCATAGCAAGGCTGCCTGAACGAGCGGCCAGGCTGCAGCATGGATTTCACCACCGAGTTACTCAGCTGCCTGAGGAGCATCCAGAGAAGGAGCAGCATCAGCACCAGGAGTCCGAGGAGAATCCCCACGTACAGGCACAGGTTCCAGCCCCAGTCCAGCGCCAGGGGCAGCGAGGTGGACGCCACCAGAAATTTTCTGGGGGCAGGCATGGGGGTAAGGCAGCAACCCTCCCCCTCACTCCCCAAAAAAAGAAAGAAAAGCTCTTTTCCCCTTTCTCTGATCTTCTCAGGGGTTACACAGATGCTGTGCTGTTGCTGCAGAAGCCATTGTTCAAACAGGTATCCAGCTGGTTTGGCTAAATCATAGAAGTCCCATTTGTTCCCAGGGTTTAATCCTCCGGTTAGGCATACATGCGAGGAGTCAGCGTCAAAGCAAACCTGTTGCGATTGTGTGCATGGTCTGAGCGGTGCATGGTCTGAGGAAATGGGAGCGCTTCGTGCAGCTGGGCTGTGCTTCCCCTCCTCTCCTGTGAGGCTCCTCACACAAAGCCAGCCTCCCAATTTATAACGAGAGAGGAATGCTACGCCACCGGCTGCCTTTACTTCACGTTCAGAGAAAATGTAATCACTGATGCATGAGATGTAAAGAATCAATAATCTGTCATTTACTAATTGATAGCCATGAGCAGACAAGAGGGGCAACATTGGCTTCCCAATCATGTCTTTATATTTCAATCTCCCTTTTTACTTTAATTGTGGAAACATTACAGCAGACTTAATTGAATAAATTACTAAAGGTTTGTCTTTTACTAACACCATTGTTTGAGTTTTTAAAATGCCTGGTCTTGTCCATAACCTTTCCCTTAACATTTTAATGTATTCAACACTGATCTGCTCAGCAAAGAAACTTTGAGCACAATCCGTGTATTCTCTGGATAAAGCATTAGTGTGGCCTCAGTCGTTAATCACTCTATAGTGCAAATTACCATTGAAACAATTCACTCATTTTGCATCAAGTAGAATTTCACCACAGCTTGGCATTTCAACCCTCAAGGCTCCTTACATGAAACTTTAAATTAAACCAAGAGGAGCAATCTGACTCATGAACATCTAGTTTTCCAAACCACAAGACACAGAATCTCCACTTTGTTAAACATGTTTAGTTCCATCTGAAGAAACCTTTCAGGACCAAAACTGGTCCTCTGCTGCCCCCATGAGTCCAATGAGACCATAAAACATGAAGTCTTACTTTAAATGAATTTTATTTACAAGAGCCATATTTTACAGTGCAGATGGTGCCTTGAAAAAGCTGTTAACTTCCAAGACACCAATGTAATTAGACAGCTGACTCCATTACAGACAAAATGTACTTTAATGTGCATCCCATGAGGCACTAAAGGTTGCACCTCTCGAGATGAACCAGCAACATTAACTGCAATCAACTCAACCTTTAAAAAAGTGGAACAGTTCAGTTTTAGTACATCACAGGTCTATCGGAGTTTGACACTAGATCAAAGACGTCTACATTTTGTCTGCGATTAGAAGTAAAACATTAAAACTGCTTGATTACCCAACAGTAGCGTCTGGTATGAATGTTAGGATTGAGTATATAAAAATACCTTAAAAACTCTAAACATCGAGCGCAACTCCAAGAAGAGCAGGCCATGCCATTTAAATTCTGAAAAACATCATTAAAAAAAAATACAAAAGATACGACTGACAAGGGTACAAAACTCTACATGGACGAGGGAAAGTTAGTTCAGCAGCAATTTAGTCGGAGCATCGATGAGGGAAACTTCTGAGTATCTGGAAGAGAAACAAACTACTTTAGAACATTTGCCGGACCAAAAGAAACCAAAACATTACAATGAATGAAAGTTTAGGAGCAGCAAACTTACTTGGGGCCCTTGTACTTCTCCCGAACAGACTGCTGGGCGTGCTGTGCAGCACCGAGGAAAGTTTGGTGCAGATCCTCAACGCACGGCATCAGATCTTCGAGTAAGTAGCCAGTCTTCTCCGTCATGGACTTGGGCTGAGGAGGAGACAACTGGAGTTATCTTGCTTGTTTGCACAAGCCCACCGTTACCCGTTCAGGGGACACCGGACTGTCAGAGACTTCCACAAAACATCCTTGAAAATGCAGGACTCCTCCATTTAGACTATTCTAGCTCAAACTTACCCATGAGCCACCAGTCACGATGTGGTTTGCCAGCATGTAGGCTGCAGCAGCCGTATGTGATGGGAGGTACTTCAAGAAGGGATCTGAATCAACCAGACTGAGCTCCCCAAGGTACTGAAAAGAAAAACAAATTCAGAGGTTGATCTTTTGCTAGAATATTCTTTGCCAAAGTAGCATGGCCATATATAAAAATCTAAATGCTCTGCTCACCATTGCCAGGCTCTCCACCTGTTTGTTAACTGAATGGTGAACGAAGTACTGAGTGAGAAACTGGGTGATGGTTGGTGCGGCCAGATCAAAGGAGAGCACTTTCAGCACCAGATGCTCCATTCTTAACACTTGCTTCTTGGTGTAGGTGTCGTCTGTGATGTACACAAACTCTGCCACCTCCGGGGGATAGATCTCTTCGAATTTCCTGCATTTGAACATTTTAAATAGTCAAAAGACCATTTTGTAACATATACTTTGTAATTTAAGTAGCGTGAATAAACAGACTGAATATAATGGCTACATACGAAGCCAACAGCATGGCCGCAGTCCCAACCAGCTGAAGTTTCCCCCTCAGGACCGACATGGAGGAGAGGAAGCGATCGATGTAGTTTACGGCCAGATATAGAGTCTCATTCTGGAGCTTGTACTCCTCTCCAACCTCGACGAGCCAGTCCACCAGGATGGCCCTCATGCTGTTTGTGATGTCAGGCTGCTTCTTCATGTAGCCCGCTTTGGGTCTGGTTTTTACCTGTGGAGCATCAGGGTGTTATTTAAGAAATGTACTTACAGGCAAAGTTGATATTTAAGATTATTAAATGCATTTCTAGGAAGGACTCGTGACAAGTCTATGATCACTTGCAGCTAAAAGAATTGTCAAAGCAGAGATGCAGTTTGTAGCTTTTCACTTAATGTCTCACCTCCATGTCCCTCAGGTACGTGTGAATTTCCGCAGCATACTCCGAGACCTCGTTTACATCGACTGGTTTCTCCTCCCCCTCAACCACAGACATGTCCATGGGCGAGTCTGAGGAATGAAAAGTGATTTAGCACAGTGAAAATCTTCAGATTCTTCCCATCAAAACTATAAATAATGTAATAGTAAGTTTGGGAGTGTAAAGAGAACATTTGTAGCCAAGAGGTGTAACGGAACAATCAGATATTCACAACCCACCAAAGCTGAGATCCAGTGGTGCTGCTGGCATATCAATGGGGGCCAAGGGCTGTCTGAGCCGTGCCGCAGCATTAATTGAGTCAGGGATGGACTTTGCCTTGATGGCGTCGACCACCGGCTGTGGCTTCTTGATGCAGGCTCCATCGGGCTCGTCCACATGGATCAGGAAAGTGGACAACTTGGTGGGGGGCTTCTCCGAGCAGCTTTTGCCCAAGTCTTCATTTTTGCAGGACAAGGACTGTGACGACTCCTGGAAGCAGAAAACAAGGTAAATTCAGATTTGTCCCACAAAAGGGTTATTATTTTTGCAGAAAAAAAAAAAAAAAAAAAAAGCTGGTACAACACATGCTGGGGAATACAATTAAATATTCAGTTATAAAAGAAGAAGAAGAAAAGCTTCAACAATAAGTTTGGTGATTGAACAAAGTGGCAACTTGTTTGGGCAACCAAGAGGCAGTATATTTAGTAAAAAGGGGCAGGAGCAATTATTGCACAACAAACATTTAAAACTGTAGAATCTGCTGCATTCTGTTCTCATAAACTACTATCTTAATAGGATGTCAAGGAGCACTCGTTTAACACCAACATTGTCAATAATGAAGGCGGGAGAACACACAAAACGCATCATTTCAAATATTTGTATCACAAAAACAGGTCGGTGTGCGGTTTAAGGTAAGCAGTTGAATTAAGCAGTGAAACACTTATTGTGGTATTAAAATGGCGGACAATCTGAGTAACAGACGTAGCTAATGTTAGAGCTATATTTCAATATATTTTACAAGTTGTAAAACATTTAAGGCAGATTTTAAGCATTTTAACTGCAAGCTAACTGAAATTAGTTGCCCCCATAAACAAAGACAATAGCAGTCCCATCATTAGCCAACACTAGCTCGAGCCATGTAGCATAGTTGCCCCCGAACTGACCTGTTTGGTGCCGCGCTGGTTCTGGGCTTTGCTCCGCTGGTTGTTCTGAAGAGCTCCAAGCACGGTTCTGCTGCCGGCTGCTTGTTTCGGTGGAAGGTTCTCCTGGTTCTCGTTTGCAGCAGCTCTGGGTTTCAGCGAGCCTCTCAGTCTTGACAACATATTCTCTTGGTTGTGAATCTCGCTAGCCGCGCTAGCTTGTCCTCTGTTCACGTTAGCTCCGGACATGTTTGCGCTCAATAGAAACAAACTCGTATCTGTCTGCTTATTAAAAGGTACTAACGTTACTCCCGAGGTGTGTCCTTCTGCATACACGATATGTAAATATATACAAAGTTTCAGATGATCGTGTGTGGACGGTTATGTGGAGGCTAGCATTAGCTGCTACCTTGCTGAGGCAGGTTAAAACTAAGCTGTTGAGATGGCAACGACTCGTGGAACTGCTGAGTTAAATCACTCAAAAGCAGACAAAAACAAAACGTACAGATGGCGGTACAAGTTTCAACAAGAGGTTAAAAGTGTTCTCTAAGCCGCCATACTCGTGAGTTTGTAAATTATTACTACTAACCTGCACAAAAAGCCCAGCTAGCCTCGGTCCACTAACACAGAAACATGCACAAAAATATGTTGCTTTCTCTCAGTTCAAGTAGCCCGCGAGGATTGAAACGGACCAATCACAGGCCACACAGGTAGTGACGTTACAAGAAGTACGGGAGCCGAAAGAGTGCAATGTTCGCCTGATTGCAGATTTAAAACCGGTTTGACAGATTTGAATGTAATGGTCGCGAACGTTATTTAGGGGTAACAGCTGCAGGAAGAAATACTCAGAGTTTATACTTAAGTATTATTACCAGTAAAGTCCTGCATTCAAGTTATGAGCATCAAAATATGAAAAATACTCATTATCACATGCATGACATCCCTGGATTATAATTAATAATGTATTAATATAAAGCGGGTACGGGTAGAGCTCATTTTATGTACTTTATATACTGCTGGCTGGCTTAATTTAAAGTAAAATATCATATATATGTTACAGTATATATAATATAGTTGAGTTCTGTTTTGTATTAACAAGCTGAATCTGCACAGAAATGAAAGTGATCAAATAAATGTTGTGGTGTATTTAGTATAAAATTGGCTTCCAGAATGTAGTAGTAGCATCAGAGGGAAATACTCAAGTAAAGTACAAGTATCGCAAAATGGTACTTAAGTATAGTACTTAGTTATGTTCCACCACTGGATAATGTTCATTGATGCAGACACACAAACACATGTGTTGTAATTAAATCAACCATAGGTGATAGAAACATTGTTGGCAATACAACATCCTCACGTAATGCTTTAATATTAATGCAGCATTTTATTTTTTGTTCATGTGGGGATAATCTTAACCACTTTACATGTTGGGTGGTTTAGTCTTTAACACGGCTTCGTATTTCATAAACTGAAACAGTAGCTATCAAATAAATGTATTAAGAAGTTCAATATTTTTCTCAAATGAAATAATTGCTGTATTGCAGCAACATTGTTGTTTTAACATTTAATATTATATTTAATATTATTCTATTTCACTGTATATATTGTGCACTTTTATACTCAATATTTTTTATTTTTACTTTGATTGCTTACCTGTATCATAATGCTGCTGTAGTGAACAAATGTCCCCTTGCAGGATTAATAAAGTATCTATCTATCTTCCACATGACACCTTATTTTTGGTTATTGGAAGTTCATAAATTTAAATAATTGTGAAGATGATACAGATTTTAAATAAGGAAACATGCATGGTAACTGATAACAATCAACTGATTGCAGACCTAAGTGTGCGGTGTGGAAACATTATTAGTCACATATGACTCATGGTATCATATGAGCTTTTCCTTCCTGTGGAATTTAATATTCTTAGTTGTGTTTGTTCACGAGACTCGAATGATGCATTTTTACAAAGGTTACAAATAACCTCTTTTATTTCAATAGGAGGAACTCACAGTGCTATGATAATTATGATATAAAAACATACATTCTCCGGCTTACATTTGGTCACTAATAAAAAGAGGAACCTGCAGTAATCTGGCAACCTTGTAGTGGTTTATTAATTACCAACCGTGGTTTTATATGCTATCAAAATATATTATAAATATTTAAATATTGTACACCATATTTAGGACAACACAAGCAGCTAAATGACAACAACATGACATGGACACTGCTAGTAACTACAATAAAACACTTTTGTATTTACAATACAAAAATAGCCCAAATAAAGACACTCAAAGTAAATAAATACCCTCTGATCCACATGACATCATGCCTCATTGAAAAAGTCTAACAGAGAATTTAAGTCATAATTGTCGAGTATCTCCAGCAACGAGGACACTTTGGTCTTCACGTTCTGTCCTTTAAACTTGAATTTATCGATGAAGAGGTCGGTGATCATTCCTACAGGAAATAAAGAAGAAAAGAAACGAGTTACAACCAGCCATGATGTCAGGATCATGTAGTAGAACTTTACCTTGTGGGTAACAGTACTCTCTCTCTTTAGCAATACATTGACAAATGTAAAGAATAATAGAAGATACATGGAAGGGGGGGAAGGAAAATAAGTTTAGTGAAAGTGTCTCTAACCTCTCCTGCACAAACATTTTCTTAAATTCTTACTGTCTTTTTTATATATGTGCAAATAAGTAAATAAATAGTGCTGCACCATAAAGCCTCTCGAGGTGCGCCGGCTGCTTCTTGTACTCCTCGAGGAGATTCGCGGACTCATCCAAGATGTTGCGATACTCTGCGATGAGGAAGTCAGCGTTCCCCTCATGAACCTGAAGCTCCTGACATTCAGAGAAACCAGAGAGGAAGTGAGGTGGAGGAAAGTAAGTAACGAACAAAATTAATTTCCTAAGAAGCCGTTCAACTTGAAGCTCTTAACCAAACCAGACATAACACATCACCACACACAGTGAATGTATTGAAACGGGATGAGAGGATTTGTCCTTTAAGACGACACATTTAACCAATACGTACTTTAAGTGCATCGATAAGCTGAACTTTTCTAGCCAACAGCAGCTGGTACTGCAGCTTTGGATGTATCATCTTCAGAGTGTGGCTCACAGAGTCATCATTGATGTCTGGAAGATTAAAAACAAACAGTTAGTCTACTTTGTGAGAGATTATTCCCTGAATGTTTTTGTCAGCAGACACTAAAAATGAATAATAATACACCGACCGTATGAAATGTTCAGATTGATTTTCCTCTTGGTGGCTTCTTTAGAGAGAACATCATTCAGGATGGAGATGGTAGAGATGTTGTCTGACTTGAAGTGACCTTCACCTTTGCTAAAATGACAAATTCAGAAAAAAAGCACGTTTGATTACAAGTAGATGATCACACACGTCCCGGCCGAATCAGTGGAAACAATATATAAAACATCAATAAAACGTTTCTCGGGGCATCAGAAAGGTTATAAAATGTCACAACCCCTTGTCAGTTATCTCATAATCCCTACACATGTTTACGCTATTTAAGAAGACTCTTTCCACTCCGTGCTTGTGTTTACCAGTAGGTGGCTTCAAGCTGTGTCCCAAGAAAAGTGTTGTGGAAATAGAAAGTGATGCTCTCTCCTGCCGGTGTTTTCTCAGGCACCTCTGGCAAACAGAAGACCACCCAGGAGTGGATCTCAGCGAAGCTGAACTGTCCCACCAGACTGAGCCTGTTCATGGGCCTGTATGACAGACAGAGGGACAAATAACACACATAATGTGTAAGGTTAACATCAGGGGGAAACAACTGGTAGATGATACCACCACATTATCTCCTTTTAATGATAAATGATTCAAAACAAAACATTGCATAATATGAGATTGGGAGTATTTTCGGTTGCCTCTCAACGGCCATGCATGAACATGCACGAACATGCACGAACATGCACGAACATGCACGAACATGCACGAACATGCACGAACATGCACGAACATGCACAAACATGCACGAACATGCACGAACATGCACACATCGGCCCGACTATGTTAACGAAGCGAGGAGAAGCTCTCAGAGGGAGAGCGCCTTCATTCTCTGATCAGGTAGACATTACTCCACCATATCATTACACAGCTGTTTGCTGCTGGATTAATGCTCTGAATGTCATACATTGCTCCTATAATAAACAATTAAAGACTATTTTTTTGTATAACTTTGTGTCGTATTGGCCGTTTTAACTATAATGCCTATAATCAGACTGAATTGCCTTTTCATTTCACTTCATTCATCCTGAACAAATCTGACGTGTGCAGCCATTTACAGGTCTGGAACCAGGTTAGCACTCCAGTGGGATCGACATTAACACAGAAATAAGGACCGAAGAAAGCTTCAAGATAGGATTTAACTACTGAATTCAAATCTAACTAATTAGAATATTCTTAACCTTAACCTTTTACCTTTCTTGGTCTATGCTGTGTGTCCGCTGGTGGAGGGACAGAGGTTTGATCTGGTACTGGCGGACCTGGCATGTCTTGGGTTGCAGTCTGGGAGTAATGTAAGCCTGGAGGGTCCCGTACTGTCCCTCGATGGACCTCACCTAGAACAGTTATTATGGATGAAACGCAGTATTTCTCTGAGGTGCATCATCAAATAGTTTAAGCAAAGGGAACAGAGTTTGGATGCGAAGTGTTACCTTGAGCTCCAGTCTGGTAGTGTTGGCCTGACATCTGTACGTGGCCAGGAGGAAGTTCCCGTTCGGCTGCTGGAGACAGAATAAGAGCGTCAGGCCTCTGGGAGCTAGCAGCAGGTTCATGACCTTTTTTTATAAAGCATGTCTGTCCTGTGCTCACCTCTGAATCACATTCACTGAAACTGACAACAGCAGAGTTCTTATCCACATCCAGCAGGTCTATGGGGACGTCGCTCTGCAGAGGAGATTCATCTTTAAGTTACATTTTGCATGTTTATGTCTCCAACGAGGTTTGAAAGGGGCTGGGGTTATAACACTGAGCAGACCTGCAGCAGCAGATTGTCGATGGCAGTCTGCACCTCAAGAGTGAGGCTGTAGCTGGCATCGTCCTGGCAGAGGGTGAACTTGTCGTTGATGCTGAACACGGGCACAGCAGAGACGGCTGTGCTCGACTGAGAGGTCTGCTGGTACTGCTCTCGGCCCTGCAGGACTTTGACCTGCAGCTGCTCCAGCTCTGTCCTGGGAGGGAACAACACGATCTGTACTTAAACCATTGCATGGTAGGTCAAACGCAACAAAAAGCACAAAAACATGCTGTGTAATGAGAAACTAACCAACTTGTTTTGCTGTTACCTGAGTGCTTCTACTTTGGACTGGATCTCCTTGCTCATTCTGACCTCGTCTCCGGGGCCGGCCTCAGCCTTCTGGGGCTCAGTGGTCAGACCAGTCAACCATCCTGAAAGAGGTGATGACAGGACAGCAAAGCAGAATAAGCTGTGCATATCAGATCTCCTTCAAACACTTTACATTAAATGTAAATGTTAGACAGTCGGAAATTACTGTACATCTCTTATCGAATACAACGTATTGCAGATAAGACTGACTGATAGGTCGAACAACAGACATGTTCTCTTCACTGCGAGAACATTTGTGAACATTAGGTGCCTAGTTCTTTTATTTTGTATCCAACCTGTGTAAGTGGCAGTCAAGACCTCATCATAAGACTCCTTCCCCACGCAGCCGCCCTGGATGGAGGTCACACTCTCTGACAACACCTGAAGGCAGAAAAACACAGAAAACACATAAACAAATAACAAGGTATCTAAGAAAAGGCCAGTAAGGTATCAATATACAGGGGTCAGCTGTTTTAAATCAAACTGAACAGTAATATGAATGCAGTATAGTATCGCTGCATGATACTGACAAAACCAAAATCATAATCTGTGGTTCAACATTACAATACATTAAATTGTAATTGTAAAAGTACAAATTGGAGTGATTTTGGATGGAAATGGGAGGGAGTAAATTGATGCTGGGCATAAACTCACATGCTCAAAGCGTAACGTGGGCTCACTGGTGCTGTCGAAACCAAAGACCTCAACTGTCCCATCGTCCCTGCCCACCAGGATGTCATTCACGCCGTCTCCCATGATGTCATAGGTGTCGATGCAAAGAATTCCTGATCAGAGACAAGATCATCCTTAAAACTGTCAAAACTGTTGCAATATAAACATGCAATATTGTATCCGTAACAAAAAACATAAAGAAGATTAATTGTGGATGAACCTTTATTGTTTCCCTACCTTGAAGAGTTGATATTCATATGATGTGTAAAACAGTTGGTGTTAAACATAGAAGTGATTCGTAGTGAAAGAGCTAAAACACATTACTGTGATCATGTAAAGAACAAACCTCCTTTCTTTTTGTCGTTGTCGATCTCCCATTTGGTCGCAGCTGCGCTCTCACCGATCTGCACCAATCCTATTTTGCCATCGGTAGTTCCATAGAGGACTTCCTCACCTGCAGAGAAATCAATGACGTTATATGAGATCCGTAGAACGCAGTCTCATGTTTTATTGTTCCAGTACACAGCGCACAGGAAGGTCAACTTGCCTCCATCTTTGTTGTATAGTTCCAAGACAGATGGAGGACCAGGGACTTCAATATCATAGGCAAGCTCTGATCCCTACAGAATAAAATAACACATAGAATAATAAATATCATCGAATTGTTTGATGTAGAACAACGAAATGTATCAAAATCAGAATAGCAAATATAATCTTTGTTCTACCTGCAAGACTCTGAGAACCCGATCTTGGCATGCCAGGACCGGGACGGGGCGAGACAGGTTTTCTGAAGACAAACACGTGATGTCATTGATTTTGTCTCCAGAGAGGTAGTAGTGCTGGTCCTTACAGTCACAGTAGTGGTTGAAGATGTAACTCGCGCACACAAAGAGTTCAGCGCCGGAGACATGCCTGGAAAAGAGATAATCAACAGTTAAACTCACACAGTTCTGCTTCTGAGTCAATCAAGCAGTGCAAGTCAACCGAAGAGGGGAGAGAGGTGGTTCCTACATGGCGTTAATGCTTTCAGTCAGGTTGGCTTCAAAGGTGAGGAACTGTTTGCCTTTCTTGGTGAATCCTCGGACATGAGAACCAGAACAAACAAAGATCTTCTCCTGGGGAGTTCCTGCAGCTCCTCCAAGGTCCAGTCTGGCTATTTTCTGCCCTGGCAGTGTTTTAAACACGGGCTGAAACAGAACAGTCCTCAACATTAGAAACTGAAATTCAAACTGGCTGTATGATAAGGAAAGAAAAAGCAGGACACTCACCACTGCTTCTCCCTTCTTCATCCCAAAACATGTTAGTACACCATCATGATCAGCAACAGCAACCTGAAACAAAGAGACAACGACCGAGAAGCTGTAGAATGAAACACTTTAATTAAAGCACAATACACTGCTACCAACTCTTATAACTGTAGGCACATGGAGAGGCACAAACAACGCTCTGACCAAGGGCGTAGGTTTGCATAGGGTCCATAGGGACTAGTCACGACTAAAGTTTGAGAAAGACACAATTGTCCCCACCAATATTTTGTTAATTTGAATTGCCTGTTAGAAAAAAATATTTTGCACAATATATTTGCAAACTCATTCGTATTATTATTAGTGCTGGGCGGTCCGTGTACGCTTTAGTCATCTTTTTTAGACAGGTTCCACGCGTAACGGATTCCATACATAACGGGTTCCGTGCGTAACAGGTTCCATGCGTAACGGGTTCCACGCGTAACGGGTTCCACGCGTAACGGGTTCCACGCGTAACGGGTTTCACGCATAACGGGTTTCACGCATAACGGGTTCCACGCGTAACGGGTTCCACGCATAACAGATTCCAGGTGTAACGGGTTCAACGGGTTCCGTGCGGAACAGGTTCCGTGCGGAACAGGTTCCGTGCGGAACAGGTTCCGTGCGGAACAGGTTCCGTGCGTAACGGATTCCATACGTAACTCGTTCCATGCATAACGGATTCCAAGCGGAACGGATTCCACATGTAACGGGTTCTATTTTCCACGGGTTCCACGCGTAACTGGTTCCACGCATAACAGTTTCCACGCGTAACGGATTTGACGCGTGACGGGTTCCACGCGTAACGGGTTCCACGCGTAACGGGTTCCACGCGTAACGGATTCGATGCGTAACCGTTTCCACGCGTAACCGTTTGCACGCGTAACCGTTTGCACGCGTAACGGGTTCCACGCGTAACGGGTTCCACGCGTAACCGTTTCCACGCGTAACCGTTTGCACGCGTAACAGGTTCCACGCGTAACAGGTTCCACGCGTAACAGGTTCCACGCGTAACAGGTTCCACGCGTAACAGGTTCCACGCGTAACTGGATTCCACGCGTAACGGGTTCCACGCGTAACGGGTTCCACGCGTAACGGGTTCCACGCGTAACGGGTTCCACGGGTTTCACGCATAACGGGTTTCACGCGTAACTGGTTCCACGCGTAACAGATTCCAGGTGTAACTGGTTCCACGCGTAACGGGTTCCAAGCGTAACGGTTTCCACGCGTGACGGGTTCCACGCGTAACGGGTTCCACGCGTAACGGATTCGATGCGTAACCGTTTCCACGCGTAACCGTTTGCACGCGTAACCGTTTGCACGCGTAACGGGTTCCACGCGTAACGGGTTCCACGCGTAACCGTTTCCACGCGTAACCGTTTGCACGCGTAACAGGTTCCACGCGTAACAGGTTCCACGCGTAACAGGTTCCACGCGTAACAGGTTCCACGCGTAACAGGTTCCACGCGTAACAGGTTCCACGCGTAACTGGATTCCACGCGTAACGGGTTCCACGCGTAACGGGTTCCACGCGTAACGGGTTCCACGCGTAACGGGTTCCACGCGTAACGGGTTCCACGGGTTTCACGCATAACGGGTTTCACGCGTAACTGGTTCCACGCGTAACAGATTCCAGGTGTAACTGGTTCCACGCGTAACAGATTCCAGGCGTAACTGGTTCCACGCGTAACGGGTTCCAAGCGTAACGGGTTCCACGCGTAACGGGTTCCACGCGTAACGGGTTCCACGCGTAACGGTTTCCACGCGTAACGGGTTTCCACGCGTAACGGGTTCCACGCGTAACGGATTCGATGCGTAACCGTTTCCACGCGTAACCGTTTGCACGCGTAACCGTTTGCACGCGTAACGGGTTCCACGCGTAACGGGTTCCACGCGTAACCGTTTCCACGCGTAACCGTTTGCACGCGTAACAGGTTCCACGCGTAACAGGTTCCACGCGTAACAGGTTCCACGCGTAACAGGTTCCACGCGTAACAGGTTCCACGCGTAACTGGATTCCACGCGTAACGGGTTCCACGCGTAACGGGTTCCACGCGTAACGGGTTCCACGCGTAACGGGTTCCACGGGTTTCACGCATAACGGGTTTCACGCGTAACTGGTTCCACGCGTAACAGATTCCAGGTGTAACTGGTTCCACGCGTAACGGGTTCCAAGCGTAACGGTTTCCACGCGTGACGGGTTCCACGCGTAACGGGTTCCACGCGTAACGGATTCGATGCGTAACCGTTTCCACGCGTAACCGTTTGCACGCGTAACCGTTTGCACGCGTAACGGGTTCCACGCGTAACGGGTTCCACGCGTAACCGTTTCCACGCGTAACCGTTTGCACGCGTAACAGGTTCCACGCGTAACAGGTTCCACGCGTAACAGGTTCCACGCGTAACAGGTTCCACGCGTAACAGGTTCCACGCGTAACAGGTTCCACGCGTAACTGGATTCCACGCGTAACGGGTTCCACGCGTAACGGGTTCCACGCGTAACGGGTTCCACGCGTAACGGGTTCCACGCGTAACGGGTTCCACGGGTTTCACGCATAACGGGTTTCACGCGTAACTGGTTCCACGCGTAACAGATTCCAGGTGTAACTGGTTCCACGCGTAACAGATTCCAGGCGTAACTGGTTCCACGCGTAACGGGTTCCAAGCGTAACGGGTTCCACGCGTAACGGGTTCCACGCGTAACGGGTTCCACGCGTAACGGTTTCCACGCGTAACGGGTTTCCACGCGTAACGGGTTTCACGCGTAACGGGTTTCACGCGTAACGGGTTTCACGCGTGGGGGGGGGGTACTGGCAGTGTCCCTACCAATGCTGAGACCAAACCTACGCCCTTGGCTCTGACAGATTCATACCTTTTGAGTTGCCTTTTTCCCCAAAGCTGGAAGCAGCCTCATAGTTTTCTGGGATGTCACACCAACCTGTGAGGACAAAGCAGGAGAAATTGTGTTACACACATTGACAAAAGTTCCTTGAGGGAAACATCTTGGAAAACATTGCAGGAATTAAAGGATTTCTGTCGAAACAAGACAGATAAATTTGTTCATGCATATATTTTTCAGCAGGCTAGACTACTTCAATGGTGACTTAGCGAAACAGATGTTTACTACTTACTTACTTGTCTTTAAAGCACTAAACAGTTTGAGTCCATGTACATATCTGATTTACATTACCAAGCCTGCAGACCCATCACCTCAGCTCATTTAAATCAGGGAGTAAAACATTATTGTTTGCTGTGACTTTCAAGTAAATTACATCCATAACTTTTTTTGCTTGCTTTTGTTTCGTCTTTTAAATGCAGCGTATTTATACTATTGATTTGCTTGTTCTAGTTTTTTTAGCTATGTATTTGTGCTTATAGTTACATAAAACAAAGCAAGAAATATATAATAACATGAGAAAAAGCACAGCAATGGAGACTTGTTCTGTCAAACTGACTAAGGACCAACAGATCTGGTGATAGCAGTGGATCTGACAGTAAATGTCGGAATAAAAGACTAAAGTACTCTGCTGTTACCTGGATGTAATCAACTCGATTGAGGTGGATTTCCATCTTCTTTCTCCACTGGATGTTTTTATCTTAGAACATTAAAAAGTAACGTCAGGTTATCCAGTCATAATACCGCAGAGACCACCAGTTACAGTCCACCTAATGTCATCCACAATTTAAAGTAACGGTGAACAGAGAGACTGGAGATTATCTAAAGCGAGGAGATTAGCTCGGTGTGCTAACGTTAGCTAGCAAGCTAATTGGCTAACACGATTTACTCGCACGCCAACTGTCCACTTTAGTAAAGAATACATCATCTTTAACTACATCTACCTAGCAACAGCAAAACTATACATATATAATATTGTTAAATCGACTATAAACCTCTTTTAACGCGGATACTAGCGGTAGTTATGCTCAGTTCTCTTAAACACTTCAGGAGCGGATCAACGCAGCACCCGTTGTCAATGGCAACGCTGCAGCAGTAACAAGCCGCGACGCCATTGGACGAGACTGAATGAGATCGTAGCCGTGTCCTGATTGGTTGGCTATCAATGACACTCTTTTAGTCGGTTCTGAGCTTTTGTATTTAATGTAACTCAATACAACAGCTTTGCTTTTACGATGTTCAGTTTTTAATGACATTGTGGTAAATGTTTGAATTAAAATACAGTATTTACATTTGTGTAATCATTGGCCATATATTTATTAATTATTATTCATAATAAAATTAATTATTTATTAATGTCTTAAACTGGACAAATTCTTTATCCCCCTAATCCCAACCATGAGGTGAGCATACTATTAGAAACACCTCTGAATATAATGCAGTCCAGTACAACACTACTACTCACTACCTCAATGCTAAAACATGTTTAATTAACATGACAGTGTCACAAACACTTAAAAGTACTTCATGGCAGTTGTATTGGAGATTGTGTACTGAACAGTGGCCACTAGATGCATCGTGTACCTAAATGTATGCAAAATGTAATATGGGGTTCACACTATTCTATAAGATAATTAAAGAAAAAAACACTTAACATTATAAATCCATCCACTGATGAAAGCTGGAATTGAAAGCTGGTAAAGTTTAAAAAACAACCTTAAGTGCAGTACCGTGTGTAGTAGTAGTGTGTGTAGTGGTGTGTTTGTAGTAGTAGTGTGTGTAGTGTAGTAGTGTGTAGTAGTAGTGAGTGTGTGTAGTAGTATAGTGTGTAGTGTAGTAGTGTGTGTTGTAGTAGTGTAGTATTTATGTAGTATAAGTGTAGTGTACTACACAATAATAAAGTAGTGTTTCTTCCTCACTCAGTAGATATTTGGATCAATACACATTGTCAGCATAGAAATTTGTATTTCATATTTATGATTTTATGCAAAATGGTTCATTCATTTCAGATGTTGATTGTAAGGCCAAGATCAACTAGAGAAATCTAACCAAATTATAAACTCAAACCACATTCCTATCTTTTCATATTTTATTGGTTTAATTAAGAGATCATTTTGTTCTTGTCATAAAAATGTGGTTTGTCTGGAGGCAAATAAACACATTTAACATGGCAGAAACAACGATGAGAGCATGCGTTAAGCATGGAAACTACAAAGCAACAAATAGATGAAGCAAAGTCAAAACAGCTTTCAAAGTGATCAACAAGGTGAAATATGCATTTAAAACATGACAGGCATTGTGCAACTTCCTCAAATATGAGTCCTACAGCAAAATGTCTGGTATCTTAAAATAGTCTATAAAATACAGCAGATATCTTGTTTCTCAATTCAACAGCTATTTTGACATCATACATACATTGATCTTTGCAAGTTGTTAAAAGGGTGTGTTGATGGCATTGATAGAATACATTTTAATTCAGGCAGTTAAACAAATCAGAGCACTGGATGCTTTGCACATAAAAAAAGAAAGAAAGAAATTGGACCACATAAAAACAAACAAACCCCATCCTCCATCTATCCAAGCACAACATGACCATGTTAAAAAAAAGAACATTAGTTATGTATAAGCACATTTCATTTAAGTTACTAATCTCAGAATGTTAATGTTTTTATCATAGAATAAGTGATTTTCATGAATAAATAAGGACATAAAAAGGAAAAAACAAAAACAGCCGGTACGTACAGATCACAGTTGATGTCTGCTGTGCTGCATTCAGTGAACGTAACAGAGTGAGGGGTGTCCACCGCTTGAATGAGGTCACATTAAGAAGATGGGAAAAGAAACATCACCATGAGACTTCAGTGCATTACTGGCTGCTCTTCAACTGTACTCAAATATACAGAGAAGTTGGAGGAGCAGAGGCTGTAAAGTTGACATTCAAAAAACAGGTCCTTCTGTTGATGGCAATGTCTGTCCTCATCAAAGTTTAAGTCACATCTTAAATGGTGGAAAACCCAAAAAACGGAAAGAAAACAGAACCTCTACGTAGTTTTAAAATCAGGCGACCGTGGGGGCGAGGCGGCTGATGAAGGCGATGCTGCTGAGGCACATCTTCCTGAAGAAGGCGGGGCAAACAGGCTTCATGATGAAGTGCTCCAGAAGGATTCGCAGCTCTGTGAACAAGGTGCTGGGGTGGAAACAGATTTGTTTAATACTTTGTTTAACACATGTAGTGTGACCAACACTGGCTTTGACAGGACATACAGTGCGCTCTCATGGACAAACAATCTGCGACACTGTTTCTGAATTACCTTCAAACATATCTGCAGGTAAACAGCAGCCAAACACTTTGAGAATTATACAGAAACGTTCAGGGTTTCTTCACCCCTGATTCGGCAGTATTGACTAACTTGTTGTAGATTATCATCGACATAAATACCCGAACACAAATGATTGTATTATTCATCATCTTACCGGCAGTATGGGTTTCTTCTGGATGTGTAGCGGAGGGTGAGGAATCGGTAGTAAATGAAAGGCAGCAGCAAGCTTCCCTGTCCACTGTTAAAAAGATAAAGTGAAAACTGACGTTACACAATTGTAGCTTATTCAATAAAGCTGACTCATGGGGGTAATTTGGTAACTGTGATTTCCAGGATTGCATTTTCTTGCACTTCTAGATTCAAATCTAAAAGGCAACTTCAGTGTGTTCTTTAAGGGGTTTGACAACACGGAAAACTGGTTGGTTTTGTTCCTCATAATCTCTCCCGGGTATCTTTGGCAACACAAGATCGGTAAGCAGATCGAAAAGCAGAAAACTGTCTAAGAACATAATCGCTACTTCTACCATATCGTCATCCAGGATCTGCAATGTCTCGACAATAAAAAAAGAACTAAAGAAAGAAACGCTTTTTACCTGAAGAGCATAAAAACAGTCGCTGGCATCAAGAAGATCTCGTTGCAGGCGATGAACTTCAGGATGTTCTGCTGATTGGACGTAAGTTTGTCCAGCAGGTTTCTGACGAACATCAGGCTGCTGGGGCCCACGGACTGCAAACATTAGAACATCAGAAGCAGACGAGACAACAAAGCGGCAGTTAGTCGAAGGTTTCAGTGAGGCACAGAGTATAGTAGTAGCTAGCTGCACCGGTAACAAATGCAGTTCCCCGTTTGTGGATTGTAGTGGCTAACAGAGTAATATGGAGAGAGATAGGAAGAGATGCGTGTTTGGATATAAATGTGAAAAACACACATATTTCATTTCCAAAACAATGTGGCTGATGTCCAAGTCATTCAAGGGAATTCTTTGCCGATTTTCAAAAAGCTCTGTATCACTGCAGCGCGGGTATTGTATGCAGAAAGTTACCCTTTCAACTATCCTTCGTCGTCCTCCTGCATCTCACAACAGGTGAGGGAGTTGTGTGTGTTGAGGCAACAGTTTCTGTTTCACTGTGAAATACATCACAGTACAGAAGCGAACAGACGCTCTAACATTGAAAATGTCAGAGCGGATGACTGCTGCTTCATACTCACATCCAGGACTTTCTTTGTGTAGGTGGTTGCGTGAAGCACAGAGAAGAGGAAGACTGGGAAGATGCTCACTGGACACAAAAGTTAAGGATTAACATAAAAAGACAGAGAAACCCACACCCACAGTGATTTGGTGCAGTTATGAGAGTTGCATATTTTTGGATTAATATACGTTTTAATGATTAAAACATGGGATCATCATGAGACTAATCACAACCACTGAGTGCGCAGAGTGCATCCACGCATCTTCTCCCAACATTAGTAGGTGAAAGGATACTTGTGATGGGGTAGGAGTTGACCAGGATGAGTGAGTAGAGCAAGTAATGACAGCTATCCTCCTGAAGAGCCTGGGCCAGGAAAGCTCTGCTCAGCTGAAAGCGTGGAAGCCTTTGATGCAAGCGGAGGGCGCTGGTGAGGGCGTTCGCTAACAAGGCTCGCTGATAGAAGTTAGCTGCTGCATAGGGTCTGAAATACACAAATATTCTGACATTAATCCATGGCTGAGAGAAAGGAGGGTAGGGAGAAAGCAGTGTGTTGATGGTGTGCACCGTCACTGATCGTACTCACCCCAAAATTGGTAGAATAAACATTACGGAGCAGTAGACTGTGAAGAGTCGTGAAAGCCACATTGCAGTTTCCAGCTTGTTGCTCATTAAAAATTGCTGTGGAGAAAAGAAAATACAGTCAGGAGTTTTGGGCTGATAAAAGTTGAACCTGTGTCATCATGAGTGAAGGGTGTAGAGTGCAGTGGTAACTGTGCTCGTGTTGGATGCAAAATGCTGGGACACCAACTGTTTGTGTAGGCTGAGTAGTATTCCTTATGACGAGTATCTTTGTCTGTAGAATCAGCAGAGTGCATCTTACAAGGTAGGACATAGTTGGAAGGTGTAAGTGTGTGTGGATCAAACACTTACCAGAGGTCCTAGCTGGGGAGGAGGAGGAGGAGGAGGAGGACTTTGTTCGTTTGTGTCAGCCATCTTTGGGAGTGTGTGTGTTGCTCTATTGGGGAAAAACATTACATCATGAAGCAATTTGACAAGTCACGCCAACAGGAGTCACAAGTAACTACTTAAAACCTTTCCTAGGCTGCTGCAACTACAGATTGTTCTCTTAGACGATTATCTTTCCATCAGGAAAAAAGGGACATATTCAATTTGAGTGTTTGTATAACCAGACTATCACACTTGAGAAAGAGAAGCACCAACTCCTCAAAGTTAAGAAGCTGGAATCAGACAATGTTTGACTTCTTGCTTAAACAATGACTGAAACAATTCCTCATCAAAATAATTTATAATCACTTTTCTGTCAATAAACAAATTATATTTATGGCAGTGGTGAAATATACATTGACTCAAGTACAGTACTCTTAGGTTCTGTAGTTTACTTGAGTCTTTTCTATTCTATTATCTACTCTTACTCCAATAACTAGCATTTCAGAGCAGAATATTGTACTTTATACTTCACAAGAATTACTTCACAGCTTTAATATTTTCTTTAGTAATTAACATTGTTATATACAAAACATATGAACGGTTACTATCTAAGCTAATGGACTATTATGTGTATAATATTGTTGGAGCTATAACGCTAGCTCGATTGAGCTAGCACAACTAGCCTTGGCTTGTTTGGGTGAGTAATGACTTAACGTTACTTAAAATAAATAGAGGACTGTTGCAAACCAGATCAGTACAGACCAACGTCTGTAAACAGTCAGTTAAGACGTCTGTCGGTGGTTTATTAATGCTAACGCGACGCCAGCTAACGTTAGCAGGTGCCTCTAGAATATTCTCCGTTACCATCGTTACTAGCATTCGAGCTAAGCCCTCCGCTAACGTTAGCTATTACCTCGCGACGTTTACTAACGTAAAAGACCGTTTACTAGCGTAAAATCTCTAAAAGGAGATCGCACAGACTGAATACTCCTGTTTGATAGTTTATATATATATAACGTTAGAGTGCGAACAATAGACACAGCTTACCAGCGTTATAGCGTCGAACAGTTACGTTGTGTGCTAGCTTAAGAGTGACAGGCTGCTTGTTCACCACACTGAATGAAGTAAATGATCAGCTGACCTTCTGAGAGCGTGCATAGGGAGCGAGGAGGAAAAGAGAAAGTGCCTCTCGCGAGATTTGAGAACGAGAGTTCCTGGATCGTTTTCTTGGATCATTGGGCAACACTGCCCGCTAGCGGAAAAACAAATGACCTGGAACAAGACGTCCCCTATTTTTGCTCTAATTATACAAATTACACTATAATATGTAAATTAAGCAAAAACAATATTGAAATATTATGTATTATTGTCACAAGTAAGTCCAAGAGGGCTGTAGTTACTAAACCATTTACTGTATCTATATAAATAACGTATTATCTGTCCTCTATTCATTCCAGCACTCTTTGCACTTTTGCACTTTTTGTAACTCTGTATACTCAGTTTAGTAACAGTTTGACTTGTAAACAGTCATGTATTTTGTTGTAACCTTGTTGTTTGTAAAGGTTATATGTATCTATTTTTCACTTACTTGACTGGACACTGTTATTAGTTTATGTTTGCTTGTCCCTGTTTAGCTTTGTTGACACTGTTGTAGCTGTATGTCAATGTGTATCTTCCTGTATTGTATGTAAACACACTGTGAGCGTCTGGAAACCAGAGTCAAACTCCTTGTATGCCAATAAAGCTGATTCTAAATCTGATTAATGAGGTATGGATGTGCTAACAAGTATACCTGAATTTCAATGTGTAATTTAGTTTAGTACATTTTTCTCTCATTTGCATTGTTTTAAATAGAGACAAGAATAAAATATACGGAATAAAGGATTAGACAAACACACAGCAGACAGATTAGTTCCTCGTTTAAGAAAACAACACAAGTGGGATTTAGAATTTAAACTAAATCCATAAACTAGCCACAGCAGAAATTAAGAATGTATCTTTAGTTTGTTTTTAAATCTTTATTTATTTATAGAACATATATAAGGAACAGGAGATACAATTATTGTTACATTGTGCTGTATAGGCATACATGCGATTTAAAGATATGTGGTAGAGATTGGCTTGTTTTTTTTATTATAAAAATGGAAGCTTAAAAAGAACAAGACAATTTTAGAGAACAAACTGACTTTTTTCTTTTTAGGTTTGGCACCAATCGAGAACTATACTGCGTGAATAAAGATTATTTGGCTTTCAGGTATTTTATTAGAAAATCAAAATAACAGATCTGTCGAATATCCAAATGATGTCATGCCTCAATGGTGAATATAAATGTTATTTTGCAGACTACCACCAGAGGGCGTACTCGACCAGACTACCATGTTCCTGCAGGTTTGCCTGTAGCCTGCGTCGGATGATTATTTTAGCTTTAAGTGCACCTTATTTGGTCGCAACATGTTTTAAAATCTTACATCTGACTGCAGCTGTAGCGCATACATCCGCAGATTATTGGCACGAGTGTCGCAGGATGATGTGTTTGCTGCAGATGCCATTTGAAAATATAGGCAGTGTAAGCACTGTAGAATCTAATTATTTCTTTGCAAAACCTAATTAGGCATTAAAAAAGGTTAACGCCAGCGCCTGAAACGTTTTTGTTTAATAATCCCATTACTGACGGCTCATCATGTATAAAATGGTGCAGGAGGACACTAAGTTTCCACTTGTTAAAGGGAATCTCTGAGAAATAGTCGCAGATTTTTTGACACTATCTGCGATTGGGAATTAGGGTTTGTAATTAAACTGCGGAGACTCAACTCAGCACACAGAGTAAGTAAGGCTGCAGCGTCCTGCCTTGCATGCATTTTCTATTATTAACTGATGATTCTGCCTGCTGCAAAAACATCTTCTCTATTTTCTGTTTGCTTGTTTTTGTTCTTTACAATGTCGTCTAATTTATCGGGCATTACTCAGCAAACAGGTTGCGGACAGTGAGAATGGAGCTTGATGGTTTGTTTTTTTAGGCGTCAGCTCTTCTCGAACCATTACCAGTCACTAGAGAGATCAAGGTGAGAATTTAAATGAGACATTTTCTGCGGGAGTTTTAATTTGACCGAGCTTCTGAGAAGACTGTGAGATCACGAGACACGTTTCCAGAGAGAGAAATGTGTCCAGAAATACTAAAGAATGAATATGTATCGCAGATATTAAAGGGACGTTACATTGATGCAGAATAGTCGTTGAGGAGCGTCAGAGACACACAGCGTATAAACGAAGGATTGTCATGCGAACACGAGTCCTTCTGACATGCATTAGCTTTTTAGAAAATAACATAAAATCCTGTTTTTGTTTTTCTGAAAATTAAACTAAATATTTGAATAAGGACGACGATACAGCCTTTTATAAAATAAGATACAGGGTTGAACATGTTATTGAAAGGAGAATCCACTAAATTGTTCTTCAGGTTTTTCTTCAGACCTCATTTTGAGATTTTCCTCTTTTCTCGGTCAAGTTCTACAACAAAGACATGTTACTACATCTTATAGGATAAATATGTATCTTTTAAAATTACAATAAATAAACACCATAATCGAAAACACAATTAAAAGCATAATTATGGGTTCTTTTCGAATAATACCTTGGAAAAAAGTGAAATAAACGAAAGTCAGAAAGTGATTTTGCATTAATAATGTGGGCTTCTGTAGTTTTTTATTTGTAATTTTTTGTAAACTATTATTATTATCAGCATTATAATAATAATAACAACGATGGTATTATTATTATTATGAATATTTGTTATTATTATTATGTTATAATTATTCGTATTATCATAATATTTAATGGAAATATTGAACACTGTTACGACTATATACACAGCAAAAATACAACTATTGCGATAATAATAGGCCTAATAATAACAACAATATATTTAGTGATCCTCGCTTTCTCTACGAGAACGAAACAACTCTCAACCTGCGCTCACTTTATCCCTTCATCTTATTTCATCCTTCCCTTCAAAGCTCTCGGGAGAAAGAAAGACAAGAATAGAGAGTGAGTGACGGACCGAAGTGAAAGCTTTCTAAAAGAAATAAACCGTCGTGTACTCAAAGGAATGCGCTTGTAATCGCTCTATCTCAGTCTCTGGCTCCATTCGGCCCAAAACAAACAGGGTGTGGTAGAAGGGACGAAAATCGGGGACAAGCGAGGAAGACGACGGGAAGAAAGAGCTGGTTTGATGGGGAGGAAAAGAAGGACACGGTGCATTTCCCTCAAACTGGTAAAAGAAACAATAAAGCGAGTTATCAACAGGCTTCTCTGCCTTTTATCTCTTTGTCGCCTGATCCGAGAAGGCGTTTCACACCATTATCCCATGATGGGAATGAATTCCCCTGTAAAGCTCTCTCTTAGAATGGAGGCCTCCAAAATGTTAAAAAAACAAACAATTTGAAATACTCGCTCTAAACACCTTCATGCTCACCTTTTGCTTTGATGCTTTTGCTGTTTTGTTCGTTACTGACAGCAAAGAGGCAACAATTTGCAAAACAGTCAAAAGTCACTAAAACTGCAGGAGAACCCGTAAGATGATCTCTCCTCTTTAAGTATCATATTTCCTACATAATGGAGGTCAAGGCTCTCGCTTTATTGCTGCAGCTCATTAGTTAATTTGGTTGTTTACCTAATGTATTCCCTTTTTTTTATTTGGGAAGATTACAACCAGTTTGTTTGACACAAATATGTTGACATCCAATATTTGCAACAAAAGAGAAAAGCTGGTTGTTGCTTCAGAGGATGTGAAGCTTCAGAGGCTGAAGCTAAACAAACATGCTCCTCTGTTGTTCTTCGGATCATGCAGCATTTTTCTAAATCTGTCACATATGCTCAAATGAAAATACACATGTTGGTGTTTGGTCATCTTGTGGGAGATTTACATCCAAATTGTTCCACCTTGATTTGAGGAAAACATAACACACTTTTTTGGGGAGAAAGTCTGTTTTCTTGCAGGATTTTTTGGAGTGACCAGATTCAGGCTTTACTCTCGGCCTCTTAGCTTTCATCTTGAGCTTTTCTTTTTTTGTTCCTTGCATGCAAGAAATCCATTTTACAAAGAAGGCTGCGGTTTATGAAGCGCCTGATGCAGCTACATTTCCTATCTTTCTTAATCAAGGTCTTCACTGTGTGCTAGTTATAGACTCAGAACTCCTTTTATATAAATCTCTTGTCTCTGCATGTGTGCAAAGATGAAACCGTCACTGAAATCCTGTTTCTGATTCATGCAATTATCACAGAAGTGAAATCAGGAAAAAAAGGAAATGAGCTTTCTGCAGGTTTTGGAATGTAAGGAGTTCAATATTAATACATCCCTTAACAGGAGAAGTGTGCACAAACATTGTGTTTATATTGCTAATGCATTTTCAGAAAAAGAGCAGCCTTTGTGCTTATCTTTAAATTATTTCATATTTAAAAAAATAATATTACTAAAAATGTAATACAAATAACAAATGTAATCAATATTCCTAGAGGGGATATGTCTGCACAATCTCTTTTTTTTAATTTAGTGTTTGGTGTAAAAACAGCACTTTCTTTAAGGGCTGGAGGGAGTCTGATGCCCACAATGGGCCTTGAGCCAAAACCTATTGACATAGAAAGCAAAGGGAATCCACCAGAAAGCTGACTTTTCCCTTTTTTGGGAGTAAAGCTATGTTGGTTTCTGGGTTGAATGGGGGTCTATAATGGAACCGATGGCATCAGGATTGTCACCACAAATGGTCTGGGCGTTTTGCAAGGCTGCTTGACAGAGCCTATTATGTCATTGGTCACGTCCCCTCCACTCCTTGCTCGCTTGGGCCTGAATGGGAGTGAATTAATCAAACTGTTTGAGAGAGATCAGCCAACTTAATGCACTTTGTGTCAAGGTCTACAGCGATCCGAGACCCCCCGGCCTCCCCTCATACCTGCATTTGAACACATCCACGTCTGAGCTGCAACCAGACTGAAAAACACTCAGCACTGAAGTGATTGTGACCTTTTATTCAATGGATCCTTAAAAATATCTCCCAAATGATCACTTTAACATGCCTACAGGGACTTGTGGTGTTTCAATATGAGTTTACACTGAAATGAATATGTGGCATTTATCATCCTTGGATAGGAGAAATAGTTTACTAATAACTTTAATAGTTGATTTTTTTTTATGATAAGGATATTCACATAACATAGTCTCCATATTTCACATCAACATTAATTGACTATTTAAATGATGGGATTATAATCATACAATTAGCAGATTTAATTCATCCCAAATAATTTACAGATTTCTAGCCAATAGTAGCCCATTTTGAAATCAAATATTTGAATCCTATAGAGGGTTTTTGTGACTGAAGATGTACAATTATCTTGATGAGTACTGCTTAGGGAAATAGGCTGACAGCTTTAATTGGATGTCACTCATAATTTGGATAATTTGTGTGGAAATTCACCCTTGAGGATCCTGAAGTTCAGCAGCAGACAAAACCTGAAAAACAAACAGAAAAAACCTCTTTAGAAAGTGTTAAAAGTGATCTATATGTGCTTAAAAAAATAAAATCAATATACGTATATATGAATGTATAATCAAAGCACAGCCACCGTCATCTTTGTTTTTCAAGAGGGAAAATGGTCCAACTGGTCCAAAGTCGAGCTTTGTAACGTTATTGCTTCATCAAACACAATCAAAACGTGAATTAATCAAAGCACTCTGCGTCACAGCACGTATGCACGAGCATTGTTGTGGCTGTAATGGATGGCTTTAAAATTTTACGTTATTATTTCCCGTCATTTCTGGAAACAAATTGAACATTTATTGCATATATATTAAAAATTACACAGTCGTCGAGAGAGGCTGGTGTCTCTTTTATTGAGGCGCACCGAGAGGTGAGGTCTCACCGGATCAATTTCCCTGTCTTGTTACTCCCGCAAGAGGATGTTTGGAAAATGCCTGCACCGCTAAATTGATTCAGAAACGAATTCATAACTTGGGGGGTTTAAGCAATTTTGTGGCGCCCCAGTTTTTTTGTCCCTCTGTCTTTTGTTTCGTGTTTGATTGCTTTAAAGTGCAAAGTTTTATATCATTCTGCTTCTCATTGAAACCGGTTTATTCTCAGTTCTGCAGCCGTTAGTCAAAAAAAAAAAAAAAAAAGCATTTAATACACTGGGTTTTGGGTGGCTTCACAAACATAGCCATTAAGCAGTCACAATGCTTTTATTGTGCACTTGATCTGAAAATAGAGGCTGGTCTGACTGCAGGGTCCAGACGAACCTTTGGAAAAGGCCTTGTCTTTGTCCGCCTGTACGGAGATGAATGGCCCGTGTCAACCAGATGATTAGTTTGCACTATTAAATTGTCAAAAAGGAAGGATTTTTCCCTAATAGTGCCTTTTCGCAAAGAATTATGGAATTCAGAGTTGTTTGCGACTGCCGGGGAACTTGCAGGGCGTCGCAGGGGCGAGGGCGAAGGTCAGACAGAGTTCTCAGCGCTGCGTCCAGTGTGGCAGCATGTCAGAGGGGACGTGGAGACAAATGTGGGCCTATTTCCTACAACATGGGAAGATTAATTGTATCAGATGAAGGATAGCCATGCAGTAATGTGATTCAACGAGATGAGGTGGGATTATCCGTCAGTGCATCCACAAGGATTCACGTAGAAATGCGTGCGTAAATGCGCAACGACGCCAAGAGCGCGCTATTTAACACAATAAGGGTAAGCTCGTCCCACAATAGCAGGTATCAAAATGTCAACAGACCGGGAAAAAAATGGGACTTAAGATGATTTAAAAAAACAAACTGCGTGCGGCATTGGTGCACAATTAAGCGCCAGATCTCTCCCTGCACATGAGCTGTCTTTCCGCATGTCACCACTGCCGTGCTCCACCAGGGAAACCCCCTCTCTTTTCTGCTCAACCTCTATTCTAGTGCCAACGTTTTGTGTTAAATGTTAACAACTTGGCCCGATCCATTTAATCGCCAACAAAAAACTGTGTTGACTCTAACACTCGCCTCCTTTGTGCCCATTATGCGCCTGCCCTCACTTGAAGATTTATGTATTTTTGATATTAAATTCCTTCTGTCATCAAGACTGCTCTCTTGTTTACTTTTCTTGACCCGTCGACCTCGCTCCACAAAAACTTTCCCATATTTAACGCGGACCCGCACCCTTGCCCCCCACCACCACCACCCTCCCACCCAACTTCTTCTGCTCTACAGCTGAATGCTGTGCAGCTCCTTTTGTTGGCATGTGCTGTTTGCACTGTTCTTGAACTTCAGTGCGCTGCCCTGTCCCTGTCCTGTACTTTGAACCCTGCGGAACATTATTGCTCCTGAAAATAACGCAGTATTGTTCTCAAACTCAGCGGCTTCAGCTCATTAAAAGCACAACTTCCTGTATCTCCATATTTTTATATTATTCTGGGCCACTGTTTGGCTAATAGTGGCTGTCATATTTCGGTCAATGTGATGAATAGCTGGTCCTTAATGTCTCCTATAAGCTGTGGGCTTCAAATCAAATCAAAACAACCTTCACTTGATTTCTGCGCTTCAGTCACAATTCATCCAGCGTTGACGCGGTTGACGGATGCCCATGTACCTTTGCCATATATGACGTCCATGTCGCCTATACAAGCCTCCCTCTGCTGCCCAGCTTGCTAATTAGTTAAACAAACGCTCATACTAATGATCCCACTGGCCTGGTGAGCTCTGGGGTTTTTGTTCGCCGACTTTGCCCCAGCTTTTCCTGCTGGAAAACGTGGCCCCGCTGACCCGAGCTATCACGGCGCTGTGGAGACGGCTTGGCCGCCCTGTCCGGAGTCCAACCCCCCCGGGGGCCAAAGGGCAGCGTCCGAGGCCCGGGAATGCCACCACCAGCTGCTAGCGGTGACACCGTTTACAAAGGGGTCTTGGTGAGCAATGCTTCTTTCTATGGGTTGTCAGTGCTGTGACGGTGCTGGCTTGACATTTATTTACTCTCTCATTGGACCCCAAAACAGCCAGTTTGGTTTAAATAGTGAGCCACAGAGTTCAGCTTGCTTCCAATATCTCCGAGCTGCTGTTACTGTAAATTTAAAGTGGGTGAATATTTCCATTAGGGCACCCTTTAGAAGAGTTTATACACTCTAATAGCTTAACTATCAATCATGAAATCGTTTTCTAATGCTTTATAGATCAGTATTTATATTACTGTAATAAGGACACATTTTGTAAACTCTCTGTTTGACCACTTGGGCTGCTGATCTGGACCAAAATCCAACTAACCTCTAATTAACACTAACTTGATTTACTTAAAGTAAACACAAACCTGGCAACTCTAAATGTGTTCTTATGTTGCAAGGCATAACTGAGCAACATAGCGTCAGGTCTGAAGATGACCTGGACCAAAACACAATTATCAATCTCTTATTATCATTTACAACTGCAAAACCTGATGATTGAAACACGTTATTAATGATTTATTAACATGCATAACCGCAGACTTGATGGCTTGTTACACCAGAAATCAAAAAGCATTTAGAACTGCATTGATAAACAGATATGACAAGAACAGCCAAAGGGATTTTTCCCAACCTGCCAACCCAAAACTTGGTCTTATTAATGTCTTATACCTGCTCTATAAAGCGTTAATAAATGAAGTGTTAACTATTATAAGCTCTTGATGAAGGCTGCCTTGTTTTGGTACCCACAATTGTAAAAACGATTATGTCATATCTTCATGTTTTGTCTATAAATGTTGGTAATCAATCCACTCATGCTCAAGTATTTTATGGCAATAGTCAGAAATACATAAATAAGGGTTTTAATCATGAGGTTTGCGGTTGTAAGTGTTAATAAAAGGTAAGTGGATTTTTGCCCAGAACGTTTGACAACTTGCCAATTCTTGTCCATGACTTTTAACTGATCTCTAAAGCATTATTAAATGCATAATTAATCGTTAATAAAGCCATTATCACAACACATAAGCCCTTTATAAGTGGTAATAATGCTCCTCAAAAGTGTTTCTTCACAATAGTCTGAGTAATACAATTACAATGTTTTAGGTAAACTGTGGTACCCTGAACAGGAACATGAGTGCTAACGTGTTGTTGTTGTTGCGGTCACAGCAGGTTTTCAGGGGTTTATTTTAGAAACTAAACCCTTCAGTTTATGTCCCAATCCTCCTAAATTCAAACGTTTTTCTTTCCGCACAGCGCCGCGCGGTTAACACTGGCCCCATTACACGTTGTCGTTTGTGGCTGTCGGTGTTATTTGGACAATGTTTGGCCATTTACCCGGCCTGTGTCTGCGCGCTCCAAGGAGGTCTCGACAGAAATTGATACTAATTGCGGGGACTGTACACTGCTGGCTGGTGGAGCGCCTGCAGGCAGTTGGAGGACCTGCTTGTCACCGCCTAATTGACAAGGGCTTGTCTGTCCTGGGAGCAGCTGGTCCTAAGCACTGGCGCACAATCGCAATCTTGACACGGCCTCCACTCGCCCGAAGGAGTTTCGAGGGGAAACGCCGTTAAAGGGGAGATTTATTGAATCTCCCTTTGGGTGATGTTGTATTAAATATACGCAATATAGGCTCATTTCCGCGGGTGCAAAGGGGAGCCACACTCCCCCGGTATTAATAACAGAAGGTGCCAATTAGGGCCAGACAGGTGACATTTCTTGTGACATTATGAATCACCGCAAACGAGACAAGCGCCGGGGTAAATAAAAGCTGTGAGCATGCACTGGTCTGAAATCGGCTTCAAGGAATTCTTACTTCTCGCATGCTACATGACACACAATGAGGCTATATGCGCAAATCGGATGAATGCAGGGGGATGTGTTGCGCCAGCCATTCAGCCGGCTCACAGGCGAGAACACAAATAACATCAACCCTCACAGTAAAAATAATCAATTCACTATTCTGGCCTGTTTCTATTAGCCCGTGTCTTTTATAGCTGAATGCATCAAGAGGGGGGGAAAAAGGTTTTCCTCCACTTTCCCACTGCCTGTAAAGAAACGCTGCTTTTCTGGCCCTTTTGAACTGAAAATCGTGATTTTTTTTTCTCCCCCTGGTGTTCTCCGGACGCGCTCCTTTCTTTCTGCGGAACAATGACAACACTGGAGCACCCCGCCGGTGCGCCACAGTTGGGGATCCCCCGGATTGTTTTGGACATCTTTGGATTTCATCAATCAAAATGACTGCAGTTTTCCATAAAAATGCTGAATTTGGTGCTGGAACCGAGCAGGCAAGGTAGCGAATACGAAGCTGTCCCTCACGATGATAAATGGCCATCCTTTGATTGAGTAAATAGAGAAATGCGTGCCACAGTAGACTGAGAAACAGGATTGTTAAGGGAGGACTTGCGTCAGATCATGCCAGAAATGAATCGAGCAGAGACATTAGAGCTGTAAAAGCATTTTTCCAAACCTCGGACATCTGTGAGACATATAAGCAAGATAAACCTTAAGTGGGCCTGACATGTCTAGAATTATGTAAAGACCTCATAATGCTTGGCCACTGTTAGCAGAATACTTTGTCTTTTGTCTGCTTTATACATACAAACTAACAGTAATGGTTACCTCTGACTGATGCGAAGCTACTGGCATAAGAAACCATCCCAGTAATGTTTCTTCGCAGGTTATACTGGGTGAGACAAACCAGATAAGGACCCATAAACATGGAGTCTTCAGAAGCTGATGCTGCATCCCTGCACTGCCCCTTCTCCCGCCATTAAACCCCTGTTAACATGGAAATACCACATCCCTCTGACTAAAACCCAATTATCTGACATCTCGCAGCAGCTGTCGTTTGAGCAGACCTGCGATGAAATTAGAAAAACCTTCAAAGTAAAACTTTTAATTTCCTGAAAAGGCAATTATGAATTACGGGCCCTGCCAGACTCCTCTCAAGGTGTCCTCTCTAAACGGCCTTAATGCTGCGGCTAATTATCCAATATTGACATTTTGTCCCGCCTCAGGTCAGCAGGTCAACAGTCGGAGATTAATGGCATCGTAAGGAGGTTACAGGACAAGGGACCAAGAAAAGAAGCCACTGTAATGCGACTATAATACCATTATATTTTGTGTTTGTCAGTGCTCTTAAGATATCAGAGGTTGTAAAGTCAGTCATAGGACTTTTACTCTGCCTGAGGTAGCCAATGCTTCTGTTTTTGACCTTCTTTTATGTATTTCAATCCGTTTACTCTGTAATTCTACAGCAGCTTACAGAGATTTACTGTGAAGTTACAGTTAAATATTGTAATTCAAAAGCTGCTAAATCACAGTAATATTTACTGTGAAAGTAATGTCGGTAATTTAATGTAATTGTAGAGTCAAATAATTTAGAGCGTATCCAAAATAATGGTGTATTATCATGTATTTGGTACTCAGAACCGACCTTAATTTAGGTCTTTAGTGTCTTCTTCCCTGTTTCTTTTGAGCCAAATCCTTGTGGTCCATATTGTTTATTCTTCATGATTGTATAAGAGGTTTTGTAGGATAGAGGCTCTGGTAAGGACACCATCCTCTCCCTCCTCCTCTCTCAAACATATAGCACAGTTGACTGGCTTGTCGAGCTTGAAGAATTGCTTAATTTCAGGGCCCCGGCGTTTCCTGAGGTGAGGTCTGCATTGGCTGCTAATAGAGATCTAATTGATGGGCCGAGTCCCGTTTCCGTGCTCTCTCTCCCTTTATTGCGCCCCGGCGTCTGCTGTAAAATAGGTCTGTAATCAGATTCTGCCTATTCCTCCTGGAGCAGGATGAGAGCTCAGGGCTGCCGAGAGAGATGGGGCAACAGGAACAACAACAAAAAAATAGAAAAGAAAAGAAAAATCCAGTTAAGACTTGAGTAGAAATTCAACATACTGTTGAGGCTTGATGAAAAAGAGAAAAGTGAGCTTTAACATCGAAATTCTCCTCTTTGTTTCTTTAAATAAACCTACATTATTCTTATAGAAACGTCTACTGTGACTGTGAAAGTCTTTAGTGAGTTTACACTGACCGTATTGGGTTTAATCCGTCAGCTTTATTTCTTAGGGGAATCATAGTTTTGCTGCTGCAATATTTCTATACTGAATCCCTCATGTAAAATTCTAACTTATAGGATTACTATAGATCTTCCATGAAAGGCTCTGTTATTACTGCCGAATGCTTTCGATGATGATGATTTTAACTTGGTTATATGTGCTTTCATGACTCAGACTCTCACTTCATGATCTAATCTTGGTTCATACCAATGTTTTTGCACCCACAAGGTACAGAAGATGTCAATCAAATCAGACTGGCAGCAACAGAAACAGAGTGATTCTCCATTTTTTTCTCTCCCCCTCAACTTCTCTCTCTCTCTCTCTCTCTCTCCATCTCCTATAGAGCTTCCTGGAAGGCTGCATGCGATTGGCCGGCTGTCTGGGCAGTGATAGCAGCCCTGGAGCCGAGGATGATTGATGACGGCGAGGGCAAGGCCGAGCGCTGGCAGCATAAAGCCCCATAGACGCCTCAATAAAGAGCCTGGCTAGTGGAGAGCCTGGGCCCCTCCGCCTCCGAGGACCCACGGCCAGAGGAGTGCATGGAGAGAGAGAGAGAGAGAAGGGGGAGAGAGGGAGGGAGGGAGAAGGAGAGGTGCTCTGTTGTTGGATAATCCGTTTAGCTATCGAGCCAGCAGCCGTCTGAGGCTGGATAAGTGCAGCGACGGATGTGTGTGGGGTGAAAATAGCAGGGGTTGGCTGGTGGAGTGCTGGAGGGGGGGATGCAGGGACGAAGGATGTGGAGAGAGAGAGAGAGAGAGAGAGAAAGAGAGGGAGAGAGATGGATCATCCAGTCTCAGGATTCATAATGGGGGGGTGGGGGAAAGGGAAGCGGATGAACAAAACTGGAAATGAGATCTGCAGAATGCTTTTCACACATTCACTCGAAAAGATCAGAAAAGTTGACCACAAGAAAGTGATTAAACTGAAGGAGGAAGCCTCTGCTGCTGCTACTCTGGTGGCCGTCATTCAGCCAACAGATGCAGGACTCTTGTGACCTTTGCTTCAGCAGATCAATGAGACCCTGCTAGGTTGGATTCCATCGGTGCAGTGTCCACCGCTGTGGCCCCGGACCGCATGCCTCCCTGTTGTAACCTCCCCCCCAGTGCACAGCAGCTCTGAAAAGCACAATTAGGCAGTAATCTGCTTCTACCAAGCCAGCTTTCAGTGACTCCAGCATGGATACACGGCGTCCTGCAGACCCTTCCTGGCTGGAGTTGGCAGGACGGAGGTCTGAGACTGATGGCCTGACGATCGTCTCTACTCTGCAGGGTGCATAGAGATCAAGGATGAGAAGTTATTATGTGTCTGTTACAGTTCGAGCCTCTGCAATATGTTGCATTCACTTTGATTTTACAAGGGATTCAAAGAGACATAAAGTATTAAAACGAGATTATTAAGAGTCTCAAATGCACTAAAATGCTTAACTGTTGTGTAATAAAACTAAAATGAGCGTTAAAATATTTTGAAATTATCGTTAATCTTAAAAATACAATGCCTTGTGTAAATCAGTCATATTCATTTTTGCATTATCTGATAATTTGAAATAAATCTACCAAAGTTTCCACAAAATAACTGCTGTTTGTTCTTTTAATTTCTGCTCGTCCACACATTCATTAAGGAGATATGCACAAGGTTAACATGAAGTCAACCCTCAACTCATGTTTAAGACTTTTTTATTCCAAGTCAAGTCACAACACAAGCCATTGTGCTCATCATATTTTTTTGGAGATGGAACAACATTCAAACCTTTCTGGGTTGGCCGAGAGCAAAGATGGGACTATGCAGATATGACTCTCTAGTACACAACCGCAATCATACATTCAATCAGCATGACACAATTAATTAACAGTATTTGGTACAAATAAACAAATACATGCTTCCATGGTGCGGGCGACGTGAGCACTGAAGGAAAAATAAAGCTGCAGGCTAAAGCTGCTTTAAAGTCTGCTCAGGTCTCACTGCAGAAAAATCAGGTTCACGTCAAGATTTAGTGACTTAAATCTGATCTAAAATCTACAGATCTGAATGTTTTTTTAACATGACAATCGCAGAACACATAGTGTGTTACGATGACGAGACTTCTCAACACAGTGTCTTTGCAGCATGAACGTGACTCAGGGATGCATCTCCTCGTTCAAAAGATGAGCATCAGGCCGGTTCGATTAACTACAATCCTGCAACGAGAGGCGACAGGAAAGCTGAAAACACTCAACAGATTTCAGCTAAGAAACATCGACACTACCTTCTTTATTGGACATATTTACCCATAATTCTAATAGTACATAACAAACCAAAAATAATTTTAAATGATGGCAGTAACAAGGATCAACACACCTGTTCAGGTGCACTCTGAAGCTGCATGGTGTTCACTCTCGTCCCTGCTTATATCTGACTCGTTATTAAGTTTAACATTATTATCATGATTATAATCAACGACTTACGTTATTTACTAATGAATCTATAACTAACAACACGTTACACTTTATTGCTTTACAGCCAATTAAAGCCACACAAAATCTGTGTGAGCAGTTCAAAAGCAATAGGTTAATGAAAGCGTAACAGTCAAACGTGTCTTTATTGATTTGTGATTAGTGCCGGGGGGCTTATTCGTGGGGTATCCATAACTTGATTCTGCATCGGATTTTAATTGCCTAATTGGAGTGATTATTTAGCAATGGGAAACCATTCCACCTGTTCCCCTTCTGCACTTCTGGAAGAGAGAACAGTGTTTGATAGTCATGTTGACATGGACGGTCATAAGTACTCAGAAAAGTACCAGTGCAACAATGTAAAAATACTCCATTACAAGTAAAAGTCCTGCATTCTAAATCCTACTAAAGTGCAGAAGTATTATCAATAAAGTATCAAAAGTAAAAGTATGCAGTAAAATGTCCTCTGATATATTATTATACTATTCATGTATATTGCCAATACTGATGAAGTACAGTGGTTCCCAACATAGGGGTCGGGACCCTCCAAAGGGTCACAAGTATATGTATTTAATGCAGTTAATACACTGAACATGTGTTACTCCTAGTGACAAGTTAACGTGTACATATACTGTGTTGTATTTCTTACATGTTTCTGCTGTATTAGTGTATTAATAGAGACATTTGAGTGATTTGTCAATTTACATAGTTGTCATATATTTTGTATTCTATTATCATATGTTTTATTTTATGTAAAATAATCTGAAAAGTAACTAAACTGAAGCTGTTAATTAACATGATTAACTTTTTATATTACAGCCCACAGCATCATAATACTTTCTAATTCACATTGTGAACAAGTACATTCTCAATTACAAAAACGCGACAAAAATACTTGATTATATTTGGTAAAACGTTTTGGTTTGGCTTAAAATAAGTATGTTTGTTACGTTAAGTTACGAAAATAAGTTTCCCACAAAGCGTAATTGACAATGCAGAGACCAGGCTGACTAGTAGAGTACCGATACGTTCATGTTGCTACAAAGGAACAAGATGTGTGAAGTTATGTGAATACGGTTTTAAACAACATTTATTTTATAAGAATCTTTCGGACACATATCTTGTTCAGCAGAACCACATCTACATATTCATCTTCTTCCTTGTCAAAACCTGGCTCCTACATTACCCACAATGCAACGCGATCGCAGACTGCCCAGTCGTAGATGTTGTTGTGTTATGCTAGTAGCGGCTAATGTAGCCTCGAGCAGAGATGAGGAGCAACAGAGATCTGGTCACACCCTCGTTTCTTCAAAAACATTTTTTTGATTTGTAGTCTTTATTCATATTTTGTCACATATGCAGAAGTACTAACCAAGACCTGTAAGCACATTTTGATGCACAAGATCCCCTATACAATTCTGCTTAAGTACAGTATTTAGTCACTCGTCCCTGTTACAAAATATCTATAAAGTCAAAATCAAGTCAGACTTTATATAACATGTACATCATATTATATATATATCCACATTTATACATCCAAGAGGGATATATGATCCATAATGTCCCCCCTTCTGACTGACGTGGAGAACATGTGTTTATGTGCAGCATGAACAAATCTAATCCTGCTGGACCTTCAGGCCGAGCACATTAGCCAGCACAGAGTTATTTCATATCGCGGCTGTTGTTGTGTGCCTTGTTGGTGGGCAGAGGTTAGCAAAAGGCCAAGACAAATCCGAGCCACCGGCGTTGGCCGCATGGGGAAATGTTGGCAAGCGAGCCAGAGAATAATCACAGGCTAATCTGATTTCCAGCTCTGATAATGGCGGCCAGGCTAAATAAGAAAAATTCCAGGCAAATTTGTGCAAATGAAAAAGGATTCCTTCTGACATAATGGTACGGTGCAAGGCAGCCTCTAATGAGCAATAATCTGTCTAAGAGCTTCTCTCTCCGTGTGCTTTGGTTTCTCCCTCCATCTTCTATCTCATCCACCCCCCCCCCCCCCCCCCACACTACTCCAGCTCTCATCAGCTCCTTCTCTTTTCCTGAGGAGGTGCATGTCACAGCTGTGTGACACAGATATGGAGGAGGAGTATAAAGCTGAACAATAGAGGTGTGTGCAGGATTCAATGTCGGTGTATCAACAGGATGTATAATGTACGCTGCAAAAAACCTCCATATTACCATTTGTGTCTATTATTTGTTCCTTCAAAATCAAATTTTCTAAAGTAATACATCTGCAAGAGCAGTGAGGAAAATTGTACATACAAAGTGTTATTTGTAAGCTCAAAGGTGTCATTTTTCTTGTTTTAACTGGAGCGATGTGTTTTATTGTATCTCATTTTAAGATATTGATGACACTCGTGGAAAAAAAATAGAAATATTGTTATGTTATGTATATGTCGGTGGTGATAAGGAGCAAAGAAACAATATGCCAACAAAGGCAACGGGAGACCTGGCAACATGAGCGTAGTCTATACAGAAATTAAAATATTTTTCAAATGTTTTATGAGGAAGAATATAAATTGTGCACGTTTATTAGACCTGGAGGATACGCAGCATGCTATTCCGTGAGAAAGATGTTCAGGCAAACAGAACTTGTTTGTCAACAACAGGGCACCTTTAACAACACTCATCGCTGTCTGTTATCTTCATGTAATAATATCAATTCTGTTGCACAGTAAAAAAGATATTTAACAATATTTTAAAATGTATTTCCCAAGTTATGAGACTTTCTTTTGTTTTTACTGATCCAAACAGAGATGGTAAGAGTTAAATTACACATTTCTCTCCATCAAACATTATCAGCTATATTAACTGGCTGTATATTGATGTTTATGGTCAAAATTTTACATTTTTAATAGAAAACATCACTCTACTAAGTGCACCTTTCCTGTTAATTAGATCCCCTAAATGCTCTCGTGCATCATGTGAGATATCCCTGTTGTCAAACAAAAACGTACACTTAAAGGTCTTAAAGACAAACATGAACAATGAACATGAAAATCACCAAAATGGCAATAACAGAGGATTTTCTCATTACAGCACTGATACACCAGCCTGTAATATGTGTTATAATGTCAGCAGCAGCAGCAGCAGCAAGACAATTTTATCTCCAGAGAAGAGAAACACCCCCCTCCTCCTCCCTTCTCTCTCCCTCTCCTCTCGGCCAGCAGCAGCGGCAGCAGCTTGGCTCTGTGTTCCTGACAACTTCCATAAATTACTGGAGATTTTCATATTTCAAATTTCATCTGCATTCATGCGCAGCGGCCAGGGCCCCGGCGGAGGCTGTAGCGTCGGGGTGTCGGGTGTGGAGGAGGCAGAGCCCTCGGTAGCAGCGCTGCCACCGGCTGCCTGGCTCGGTGGCCCCAGAGACCCTTGGCTAATTGAATTGCATCCCCTGATTAGATTATCCTTGCGGCAGCTTGCTGCCAATCTGAAGTATGGGTGCCTTCTATCCTACTTAACCCTTCTGCCCCCCACCCGCTGCTGCAGGCGCACACACACACACACACACACACACACACACACACACACACACACACACACACACACACACACACACACACACACACACACACACACACACACACACACACACACACACACACACACAAAACAACACACACACACACACACAAGGCAGAGTGCCCAATATATTCAGGGGCCATCAAAGTTGGCCAGTTTTGTTATTTTTCTTTTGCATTGTCTGGCCTTGTAAAAGTGGCCATCTTTCACCGCCTGGCCCCTCACCACCGGTCGTTCTTTACCAAACAGCCGACCGTGGCAAACTGCGAGTGTCATTACTCCAAGTTTGTTTTTCTGTTTGTTTGGCTTTTTCTCTCTCCACAGATTGTGTGGCCAACTGTTACTGAGGAACTGGCAACAACAGTGACCAGAGCCACAGCGGCACACGGTCAGGATCAGTGCTTAGTCATTTGTAAAAATCTATCACAACTTAATTATCCTTTTATTACGTTTCAGTGACACACTTTCATAGTTACTATGTACGTATTTAATGCCTATTAAATATCTTTTTTTGTGTAAATTTCTTATGTTCTCTACTGAGTGTGTGGGTTTCCTCCAGGTGCTTTAGATTCCTCCCACAGTCCAAAAACATGCAGGTCAGGTGAACTCCAATATGTAAAAGCCTCTAAATTAGCCACAGGCTTCAGTGTGTCGATGTAGCATTTATGTATAATAAGGAAGAAGGGCAATGTTTAATTTGAAATACTAGTACAGTGCCCTCTGAAAACGTGCCTGCTCAGAATGCTAAACGTTTGGCCAGTTAGCTAGCTAGCGTGTTAATTCTACCAAGCTTTAATGCTACACTGGTTACAGAAAATGAGCCAAATATAGTTGTCACTCATCTGGCGATAGCAATGTGCTTTTGTGTGGATTAAGTTTACTAATTTTACTCATTTACTGTCGCTCTCTACGCTTCGTAACGTTACTTCTCTGCTACTTTTTTTACTCGTTACTTCAAAACCTCACCTCAGTGAGTCCCCGACTTGCTGTAAGTCAGTTTAGTTTCTATGGAAGTTAACCGGCTGCAATGATCGCAATAGCAACTATACACATTAAAATGGCGGCTGCTCTGATCATCCTGCTACATTTATTTAAATCAGAATGTCTGCTCTACTCTTCTGCTATTTCTATGGTTTATATTTTCTTGTATTGTACAGTGGCTGATCGGTCGAGAGACACAAAATGCTAATTTTGCATTTGTAACTTAAACTCTTCACTAATGTTTGTGAACACACCTCAAATACATGTATAAGGTCAAAAAACTACAGATTGAGCTTTTAATGTCAAATTGAATGTTAACTATTATTAATTGTGGTTCTTTGTTTCCAGGTCAGTATTTAAACATTACTGGTATAAAATACACAACACTGCAACCAACAATCACTAATTAATTATTGATTCATGTGTTGATTATTTTCGAAATTAATTGATTAACTGTTTAGTCTCTAAAATGTCTTTTTGCTTTGTCGAACCAATTAGTCAAAAAGCCAAATATATTCAGTTTAATATCAAATAAAAAAAAAAAAAAAACTACAAATATTCACGTTTGAGAAGCTGTGAACCAGTTAAATTTGTGAATTTTTCTTTAAAAAATTGACGATTATTCAACGATCAAAATTTGGATTATTCAACATTAAAATAACGAGTTGTGATGCTGCAGTGTTTTACTTTATGTAGACATCATAACTGGCCTCGTGACCCTGCGATGACTGCAAATGCCCCCAACAAGCTCTGGCACTAGCGGGCCATGCCATCTCATGCATTGCCACTTTTCAGTTTTGGGCCGATGCATAACCCAGATGAATATAAGTGTTCGCTGAGGAAAAGTCATGTTCTGATGTAATTATCATCTATTGCTTCCTGTAATCGTATCAGATCTCTATTGAACAATAATCTCATGGTGAACGTCTGGAACGGAGCCCTCCTCTCTGTTTATTGTTCTCCACTCCGGTAAAACACAATTGAATTGAGGACTCAGCTATTAGATTTTTTGCTCTGTAGAATAAACTGAAATCCTATTTTTGCTGGAAATTATCAATACATCTTGGAGAGCAAAAGTAAGAAGACACAGAGCAAAAGTAGACCCTGGGTAGAGAGAGAGAGAGGATGAAATAGATGAAAGATGAGGAAGAGTTGATGGGAAGACTTTCACCAACTGGAAAAGGGATTTATTGCCATACTGGGGTCAGATGTTTGTAAATCACATCAAAACTGCAGAATACTGCTCCTGCACGGAAGAGACTTTATTGTGCACCTGTTAAATCCAGTAAGTAAAACTGGGTATATTGAAATGTGGAAGCCGTGTACAGTAAATAAAAATACCATTTTGCCGTTTCCAAGAATAAAAACAATTTTTTTTGGAGCGTAGAAAATACATTTTCTGAGTGAGCACAAGTTACTTTAAAGGCTCATTTATCAGATAGATTACCACGTCAACTCTTAAACAAGAAACACAAAAATCAATATTGCAATCATCAGCAGTTGATATTCTCCTCTGTTTCCACCGAACCAATCATCAGCCGAATACAACACAAACAGTTTTCTTTCCTTTTGTAAATGATTCTGACAACATCAGGAAGAACTAGAATCATATTTACAGACTTTAAAGCGATGCAGCGGGTCTGCAGTGTTTTGCATCTGGCCGGCAAAATATTGATGACACACAGAGTTTGAGGCAAAGCAATAGCTTTAATCCGATCAGTAAACTCATACAGTAAACATGGACAGCTAAAGAAATCCATCCTGAAATGTGATTTTTATAAAAGCAGCCGAGCAGCCAGGGAGTTTACAAAGGGACAATAATACTAGAAATCTGCATAAATGTATATACAATTACCTCAGGCGACATGAAGATGAGTTTCACACAACTGAGCTGTTTGTTTTTAATCATCTGCGACTGGCTGATCAAACTTTATTGCTCAAAGTTTTGGTTCCTATTTTGTGTGTGACAATGAGCGGTGTTACTGTTTCTGACACCTAAACTAAAAATGGTATAATTTAAGGAAACGGAAAGCAATTTGTAACATTTACCAAACGTGACACTAAATGAGATGAAACTAAACCAAATTATCGTCCTTAATAAGATGATTATTGGTAATTTTAGTACTTGTTACAATCTTGATATTCTGAGTTATTTATATCTTTGAGAACGAAGCTCATATAATGTGTCCATGTTTTTGGATTGGACCACTTGTGTTCGTAGCTGCATTGAGGTCAGGTCCTCAATATGCTTTCAGGGAATTAGAGGGTTTACAGAGCCTGATGAGGCGTTTGTGTTTTACAAAGACAAAATACACCTGGTGGGTTTTCAAAGGCTTCCGAAGAGCTTTGCTTCTAAAGATCATGTCAATCATTTTGTCAGACTGAGCTAAATACTACAGTACCCGTGAGCCTCGGACAATGAACAAACACAGAGCCAATGGTTGGTGAATTTTCAAAGCTCAGTTTTCTCAATAGTGTCTTTCAACCCAGTCTCACAGCAATTTCGGAAATATTGACGAAATCTAGGGATTTGTGTACATGGACACGACTTTTCCATTATTTTGTATGTCGCTCAGCACGAAAACGATCCCAATGGAAAGTCAACTGGGATCTTTTTTCGTGGTGGACACACAAATTAAACACGTGACTCTGCAACAGTCGGAGTGATGTAGGATTAACTATTGAGAAAGACCGCTTATGGTCGGCGACAACCAGACTTTCAACCATTAGACTAGAAGTGGACACGGTTGTTGTTTAGTGAAACCTTCGTGATGGTTTTCCTAAAGCTAGGTGTTTTTTTCTTCCTAAATGAAATACGTTAGTTCTGAAGTCGTGCTGAGCAACCCGGAAAAAAAAAATCACAAATTGAATAGGTCAAAATTTCGTGACTATTTCACGCACTGCAATGAGACTGTGTTGAACATTTTGCTTCCAACCGCTGTTGATGTCAGACTTAAATGAAAACGTTAAGCTTGCTGATTGGATGTTTCTTCCCAAAGTGCATGTTGGGAGTTGCAATTAACTTTTTCCCTGAAAATGTTATGCACATAGGCTCGTACCTTTGCCGTTAAAAAATAAATTAGAATTGGCTTTATTGGCCACATAACAAGAATCCGTTTTAAAGGATTCGACCGGAAGAATTAACGCTGATCCAAGACGTGAGTCACATAATATTAGTCAGGTTTCAACCTGAATGTTACGCATATTTTAGCAAAATCTGCAAAAGAAAATGTGAATTGATGTAGATTTCCATCTGCTACTGTTATACTGTAATATTAGGAGTTGGTTCATCGACATCAGCAGTAGGTGGCGCTAATTTCCATTTGGGTGCCAATAAACTATTGAAGAAGAATTGGAAACAACCAGATGAAATAATTTAAAGAGCAAACCTTAAATGGTGGAAAATGTAGAAAACATGTAAAAATGGCATTTAGGTTTGTTTCATGTGGGTTTTTTCTGTCGCCATTTTTCATCAGTAGACGTTAAAGTGGGCAAGAAAACAGATGGATTGAAACGCCATTATCGCCTTTGGGAGTAATAAATAGGCCAAAAACATCTCCTCCCACTTCACATCTAAATGTCTTTGATATCGGTGACACTTTTTGTGAGGGGTTGTGCTTTTCTAAAATCATAGTTATTTGTTTCAAATGGAGGCTGAATAATTGATCTGTTCACCTGTTTTCTGCCCGGCTGGAGGCCGACGATGCTCAGGCATGTGCAGAAGGCCGGCAGCCTCTCTGCCTCCCTCAGCAGCCATGCAGCCAGCCATCCATCCAGCCAGCTCTCCTGAGTCACTTTTCATAATTATTGAATTACATTCCTGGCAACCCATTAAGCAGGACATTCTCTTCTTAACCACCTGCTCTTCCCCCCTCCCCCACCCCATTTTACGCCATCAATCTTTCAGCGTTACCGGAGCCCCTAAAAGCTTTCTGACTGCTCTATAATGGGGGACAGCGCGGGGTCAGGGGTGCTACAGGACTGTGTGCTCAGGAGCAGTGATGCCTCAGCATTCGGGTGGGGAGCAGGGCAAAGGGACGGGTGGTGTGAGGGGGCAGTGGGGGTCACTCTGTGCAGCCTGGCTGTAATAGGTCACTAACTGGACCTTTGGCTGGGAACAAGAGGGGGATTGTAGGGGTGATTATGTGACTGTGTGTGTGTGTGCGAGTGTGTGTGTTGAAACCTGTTCAGGTGTTCCATAAATATAAATCTGCCCTGAGATTCTCTGTCAGATATTATAAATCTGTCACATTCATTTCATTGGGGTAATTAAGTGTTGCAATTTTTCGTCCTCAGCTTTCTTCAGCTAATTCTACCTCAGATGGCCATTTCCTACATTTCCCAGAATGCCTTTGTCACATCCTCCAAAGAGATAGAATGAACTTGCTGCATTCAGTGGTGGGGAACAGCAGATGACAAAGATGTTTTGTGAGGTTTGACAAGTTTCTATTGACATTTTGATACGTTATTATTGTATTATATATGTATTTATGGGTTACGGCTGGAATCCATTGTAACTGACCTTCAAACTGAAAAAATGTATCTATCCTTCAACATTAACTTCCAATGTCAAAGCTGAGTAAAGAGCTGACAAGTAAAACATCTTCAAACTGTTATGAAAGAGAAAGGGATCGCTGCGATGACCATTAAAATAATTGTTAATGTCTGAAAAGTACCTATAAAACTGTAAACAACGACACTTCAAAACATAACTGGTCAAAATTTCGTGAACCTCCGATCAAAATCAGGGATGCAGGTATACCGTATAAAACTACTAGTTCCATAGCAACATGGAGTGTTGGTGTTTCTTTTTCAATCATTCATTTATAGAATATCAATAAACAGATATCCACAAAATCCCAAAATATCCAGATATATAGATACGCATGAGAAGTGGAATGTGGGAAGTGACGTTACTAGTTAAGTCACTGATAAAAAGGAACAAACACATGTTTAGGGTTCAGTAATCCTGAAATACACATCTTGTACCAAATGACCATGCTCAAAGGCGGCCATCTTAATGGTGTAACCTCCCACATCTCTAAGCAAAGCTAAAGGCGATCATACTGTTGCACTCCACAAAAAGTTAGCAGAAGTAGTTGTGTGAAGAATTAAATAATAAATGTCGAGAGAGAAATTCAGATACTCAAACCTCTGCACAGCTGACCAATCACAGTGTAAAGGGGGCGAAATTGTCAGATTGTGAGGTTTTAGATTTGACAATCTGACGAGCGCCTAAACAAAAGAAAATTCTGACACCTTTAAACTAAGTAAACTAAGAAACTGCAGTACAAATTATTCAGAGGAAATATAATTTCTCATCCTATCAGATTAAAATATTTTATTAAAAAAACAAACAAAAAGCAGATAATGCTTTTTGTTGAGTTTAATAGTGATGCAGTTAGCCACGTTGAAAAGCTAAATGTCTCGACACTCATGAACATCACTGACATTTTGACATGCGAGGCATTTTGGTATTTTGACGTGCAGTGCTCTTTTCACTGTGTTGTCCAGGAGACTCCACTAAAGTCAATGTTAAGTGAATAGTAAGGTTAGGTTTGTCTTTACCCCGCTGGCTTATTGACTCGCCTGTCAATACGACTGCAGGGAAAATCCATAAAGCCTGCAGATGTTATCTCAACATCCGTTTTATGGATGTGCGTGTTCACTCATGTGTGTGAGGCTTTAAAGGTCTAATGCAATATTTTACGAGAACATTCATTGTATACATGAAAATACAATTATCTTAGGGACAATGTCTTTATGTTATGAATGTGTTTTTCCGTGTCATATGAGGACAAGTGCCCTCATGAGGAAATGAAGATGGAAAGTATCAACAAAAGGAGATCTTTGGTGCAACATGATAGCTTAAGTTTAGGACTTGAGTTTAGGGTCATATTACATTATAAAGCTGTTGTGGGTACATTTTTAGTAAATCAACCCTTTCGGTGATTCTGCAAAACCCCAGATTTTTATTTTTATATCTGTGATGCTTGATGTTATGGAAAGACTGTGTTTAAGGCAAATAAACGTTTAACATAGGGTTAGGATTAGGCATCTGAAACACTGAAGTTAAGGGAAAGATGGTTATGGTTAATAAGGTAAATGTTAATCTCAGATCTGTGCTGGGAAAGCACGCCCACCTCCACGGCATTATGGTCTACTTTGCTAAAAGACAGACTACTTCCTGTACTGGCACTGAGCATTGGCCTCATGCAGAATCGTCCAATATGCACATAATTCTTAGAGGTACTGGTCTACAGAAAACAGTTTAAACGTCCAGCTGCAGCTCTATTTTGGTCTCCACCAAGTCCTGAGAAATATATGAGTTTCTTTAGCTGCTAAACACTCCTCTATTTTCACCAGATGGCTGCTAACTTTATATGTCCTCCATTTGGTGCTGGGCAGCTTACATTGTGTTTTATACTTCTGTAAACAAGGTTGATGAGAGCACAAAGACGGAACTGTCAAATGTGCTGTAAAACCAAAACAATTAGCTAACGAAGGCTAAAAAAGTTCCATAGAGCTGTACCAACGTATCCTCATGCTCAAACGGTTTCTATAATATCTTACAAAAAATGTACTCGTTAAATGCATACAGTCTTTTAAAAAAAAAGGCAACAAAACTTTGTTTGTTTTAGGAAATAATCGTCATTTGGGTTAAAATAACTTTGGAAGTGCAATTACTGACGTACGGAAGTTACGTAACAAATAAATCAACATTTACTTCTCGTTTCACACGAGGAACGAACAACGGTCTCTTTAATTAAAGACCGGTTTTGGTTGGACCCATCTACCAACGCCCTGTGTCTTTATACTTCCTGGTTCATGAATACGTGGATATCTATGTATTAAAGCGCATTCTTTTCTTTTTTTCTACACAGGTGTGTGATAATCTTCAGGCAACTCCTTTTACTTAACTTGATTTAGTATTAATGTGCAGCTTTAAATTGGGACCCAGTTTTGGTTGAGAGGTCCTCACAAGGATAGTATCGCCAATGTGTGTGTGTTTACAAGTAAACAGTATCAGTGCAGATGGAGCGCTTCTGCCTCACCTCACAGCATGCTGCTCATTACCTAATGCTCAGATCCCAACACATATTATTCATCTCTGACAGCTCGCCCGCACTGCATGAAACTAACACACACACGTAAACACACACACACATGTAAACACACACACATAAATACATGTGCTGCAAACACTTAAGAACACATGTACGTTTAAACTAACAGGCTGTCATGAATGCATGCATCCTGCACAGCTGCATAAATCCTCATGTACTCTATGGACACATATGCTGAATGCAAAAGTGACCTTGCACACCATACTTCAGCATATGCTTCATACACACACACACACACACACACACACACACACACACACACACACACACACACACACACAGAGCATATGAGTAATGAACAACCTTAATAACACCTCCAACTTTTCCTCTTCTTCCCTCTGTTGGCTGTTTAAATTCACATCCCCCTTTAACGTCGCTCTAATCTGATTACCGCTGGGCTAATGGCTCTCCTTCTGCTCTTCCCAGACGCTCTGCCCAGACCTTGGAAAACACACACACACACACACACACACACACACACACACACACACACACACACACACACACACACACACACACACACACTGCTGCAGAAGAGCTACATCTGCAAAGTATGGCCGAGGGAAAAGAGCTGAGAGAAAGAGGGAGAAGTTGGTGTTTATATGCATATGGGTGAGTGTTTTTTTGGGTGGGTGAGTAGGGGTGGGGGGGTGGGGGGGGGGGGGTAGCAGATCAGAAGCCAACTCCACTCCAAAAACCCTCCCCTCACTCTCCCTTTCTCTTCCCTGCAATACCTCCTCCCCCCTCCTCCCCTTGAGTAAATCTATAGGGAGGGAAGGCAGAGACAGGTGCATTTCTCCACAAATTGAGTTAGCCAAGACATGCCACATCCAATTGGACTAAATTGATGTGAGAGTTTGTGATGTCTGCCGTGGGTATTACAGCAAAGGTCAGTGTGCCGAGACAATGACATCAATCTGGTCCACGTGGCCGAGCGGCCCGGGCCCCCGCCAGCCTCCTGATTCAGATGCAAACCTGCAAACACAGCCAGGGGAAGGAGAGGGCGGACGAAAGCTGGTCGCAAACTGGTGGGCATTTTGTGATTGCTTTTGAATGGAAGCTAAACAAGACCTCGACACACCCTGGATGTTGCCTCAGGGTGTTACATGCCGCCGATGGCCAATAAACGCTAGATACTTAGACAAAATAAACGATGAGGACTGTTGCCTTAGCAGTTCATTCTTTTAATTGCAAAGCATCCAAACCAGAATCAGAATAACTCAAATATTTGTATGCTTTTTAAATGCCTTCATACTTTATGAAATCACATGACAGAATATTAATTCCTATCTGTGATGATTCACAGCTTCGGAAATAAAAGTCTGAAAGAACCATGCATCCAATCTTAACAGGAATAAAAATATGTGTACTGCGTATTGGCTAATATTTTATCATCAAATTGAATCCATGACGTCGTGTTTATGCAGACATAAAGCTAAAAGGTGTTTCCATGGTGAAATAATAAAACAGCCACGTCAACTGGGTTCTTCAGAATCAGAATCAGAAATTAGCCGAGTTACTCAAAGTGACAATAACATCAGCCACTTGAATTAATGTAAATTGTCATTAAACAGAATCTGCAGTGAATTTTAGCCACATGGAGCCACTGTTGTAGTCCACTATTACATTGATTGTCTAATTTTCCTCTTGTGCGACAGTCACATTTGCACTTTCACTTCAATAAAACAAAAAAATAAAGTGATATACATTCACTTTTGTTTTTCCTGAGAGTCACATGAGTAGATTGATAAAACCTCTCGTCTTGAGTTGAAGCTCAGGTATGGAGCTAGCTTAGTTTAGCCCAAAGCCCAGAAGTATAACTGATTTCCTCAGCGACCTAACACATCAAAATATTCCTTTAATAACAGAATACCTCTTCATCTAATGATCGAAATACCTTCAGTTGTTGTTTGTGGCTATTGCCATGCTAACATGCTAAAGAGCAAAATGTTATGATTCTTAAGCTAAATAAGCAATTTAAAAACTGACTGGGTAATCTCAAACAAGCTTAAAAAAAGACTTTCAGTCTTTAGGTTATACAAAGTTGACGTTTGATAAACATGGTTTGTTAAGAAAAGAGAGCAGACACCAATAAACAGTGTAACGCTCATACAGTGTATAAACTGAATTAGTACTAATAATGGATTTTATTAAATGTAGTTGTCATCCGTTTGGTGGCTTTGTGGCCATTTTGCTGCAGGTTTATTAACCTTTCTGTATTTTTTTTGACCATGTAACATGTTAACATATATCTTAACATATTAGAAACAACAGGGGGCGCTCTAGGTGCTAATACAGCAAATTTACCAAACAACAATTACCACTAATGCTATTCTACTTCCGTTATGTCACATTTTCTCGACTCCGGGATGTTATTCTCATAGAGGCCCACCTACGAGGAACACATATTGCCTATCAATTTCACATCCAACACGTGAGTGGTGGTGGTTGAGGTCCACTTTGCCTCCACTCTCAGGAAATCCAGTAGAAACTTCATCATGCTGTCACCTCTTCCAGGGCCTGCAAACCCAGATTTCAGGGGTATGGCTTTCATCCCACCTCTATTCAGAGAGCCATTTTCTTTGATCACATTAGCTTTATTGCTCCTCTCGCGGTTCACACTCTATATCAGCCCACGGCTATTGGTTTTCATTCTGTGGCTTCAATCTGGACCTGGACCAGGCTCAGCTAGACCAGCTCGCACTGACGTTAATTCATATAAAAGCTATATGAACAGTCAAGTTCAACTGCTGACTTCACAAGCTTGCTCCATCAATGGGACATTACATTTGACAGAGTGTATTAAAAGTTAAATACGCTGTAAAAAGTAATTTGTGGATGAATGTAGCTTTTTCTCAAAAGTTCTAAACCAATAAGTAACAAATTGATCCTGAAGTGCTTTTGTGTATTTAGGTTTGTTTGACGTCGTGTTCATTTTTATCAGAAAATGACTATTTTCACGGAAAAAAACATCGGCAAATCTGCGTCGATTAACGACAACTCATCATCTGCTCTCTTTGACAATTTTTTCCTGGAACCCACGAGGAAGGTTCAATTCATCCTCAGTCAGTTGAATCCCAGACCAGAGATTTGTCTGAGAAGCAATTTACTGTCATTTGCTGGAGAGTGCTGGCCTGATGCATAAACATCGGTCCTAATATGCCTATTCATCATCAGGCAGCCCGGGGGACTCTGGGTGTGTTCTGATCAAATTTGCAGCCGGCGATGATGAGGGGCATGTTGGTTTTGCTACAGAAAAGTGCAGATCCAGCTATTTGTCACGTCAAGCTTCAACAGGGGAGGCAGAGGAGGACAGATACACAGCATAGAAATAGAAGGGATAGAAAAACGCTAGTTAAAATCTTAACTATTGGATGGATTGCTGTAAAATGTTGTACAGACAATGAATTCCACTGACTCTTGTGATCCCCTGACTTCTAAAATTAGTCCAATAGGAAATAACAAATGGTGCATGAATGACCCGACGATTTGCATTAACACCACCACTCTTGCTTTTTGTCATTTTACGCCATGTCTGTTCTGACATGCGTGAATATGCTACGCTTTGTGACGTGGTATAAAAAGTGAGAAGGACTACTTGCAAACACAGGACTTTCAACCAGGAGACCGGTGTTCGTGTCCCAAAGTGTTGTTGCGTTATTGTGAAGTTACGTCAGTGATGTTTGTGACATGGTATCCATACTTATGTTATTTACACTTTACTTAGTTTACATACTCATTTTAAGCCCAACAATGAAGTTTTTCATAAACCTAACTCAGTGGCTTTCTTGCCTAAACATAACATAAAATGACACGCAAAAAGCCTGAAATGGCTTATCGTGACGTGCGGAATGTCGTTAAAATATCCTGCCTTTTATACACCTTTTCATGAGATCTGGTTGAGTTATGACCACATACAGTACCTGCAAAACTCAGGTGTACTTTGTGTACAGACTAGTGCAAATGAGGAAATATTAGCATGCTAACGCGCTAAACCAGTGGTTCTCAAACTTGTTCTGTCACGCCCCACTTTGGAGGAAGAAAAATGTTCATGCCCCACCGCCCCAACAAAATTGTAACAAAAATGGTCCATGTTGAATTTTTATTGAATTAACAACATTTTGTGACTCCTCTATCTGTGCTTTTTCAAATAATAGAATAAAGAATATTGCAAACACTTTCAAGTAAACCAGATTGCTCCATCAGACAAAAACAAATACAATGTGCAATTATACCAGCTAAACATCAGCGTGTAAAGATGGTCATTGTGAGCATGCTGATGTTAGCACGCTAATGCTTGGCTGTAGACTAGTAAAAGTTTGTTTACAGTTGGTGCACTAGAGTGTATTATATACAGCAGGAGGACGATCAAAATAAACTGCGGTGCCCATGTTGAAGGTAATAAAAGAACATGTTAAACAGTGTAACAATGTGGCCCACTAGCACATATTTTCTGACCCCATTATAAAACATTCTAAGACACCCATTTTGTGTACCAACCAATCCCCCCCATCCACATGTATTGATTTCAGCGAGAATACCGAATCTATCTTGTCCAGCTCTGTGGTGCAGCATCATCCTTCAGAGCCCAGAGAGCGGCCTTCTGGGAACAGGAAGTGAATCAGAGCCTGCAGTGGACAGACCTACTCTGATGGCTCCCATCTGGCTGTTCTTTAAGGCGTCCATCCAATCAAATTAGCTTTGATTGATCAACAGGCGCAGCCATTGGATGGTGGTCCTGGCAATATAAATCACCCGCTGCCATCAATATGGATGGCTTTCCTGAGGAAGAGCAAAAATGACAAAGTGCACATGAAATTCAAGGAAGCTGACTTCCTTGTGGCCAATATACAGCTTACTAATTGAAATTCTCTGTTAGTGAGGAGAGAGATGATGATGTTTGGATCATTGTGTTCAAAGATGGATGTGGTTCACCTTAAAGATAAACACACAGGGAGTAATAAACTCTGTCGTATCAAAACTCTTCCATGATTTACTGTCATCACTGGCTGTTGTTGAGTATTTCATAGTATCAGTGGAAACAATCAGTGGAAACAATGTTCCATATATCTGAGAGTGCACTTTGCAATCTGTAGTTGCAAAAGATAAAAAGTCTGTATCCAAATAAAACAGAGGGCACGAAGGATATTTGCAAAGGAAATTAGCCCGTCTCAAAAGGTTATCTAAAATAAAATAAGAGTTCTGCGTAATCAGTGCAGACCGAAAACTGTCCTGCGGGGGATTTTAGATAATAAAGCACTCTTAAAATGTTCATGGGATTATTAAGGAACAAACAAGGTGCTTAGTTGAACAAATGAAAGCCCTAAATGTTGCTCATGTTCCTCAGTCTATTCTGACATGAATGCTTTTCATATTTTCCTGCAGAATTAGGGAGAATCAAGGCACGGAATTGACTGATTAGGGGACACAGCACAGGTGTTTTCAGTCTGTCTGTTGGGTGGATTTGGGATGAACACGCTATCACCAAACACTAAAGAACGATGTGAATGTATGTTGTTCCATCCACAGTAGTTCCAACAAACCAACGGGAAAGTGAAAGCACAGAAGTCAACATAACTGAAAACACCTGTGTGGTCGACTGTGTGGGCTTCAACCCAGCAGTGAGAACAGAGTCAATCAAACACACCTGTAGAGAGCTTTACAGCCTAAACACCTGTGTAGACTAAGAGTAGTGGGGATTATTTAAGAGATGTTTGTCCTCCACTCACACCGATACAAACTGTTGTTATATCATCAAATTATTCATGAAAACACCACAATGTCTCAATTAAGTGTTGATTAATGATTGTGGTTTTTGAGACAATACCGGGCAGAGTATCCTGTTGTGTGCGTGCTATTATGACTATTTTGAATATATGGAAATAATAATTCATATGAGCTGCCTGATGGTCTATCTATGCAGATGGAGGCTGGGGGGCAAAACACTAATGTCTAATGTACGAGTTTTAGTCATAACACATCAAAGGAATATGAGATGAGGGGGGGGGGGGGGCACAAGGCGAGACAAATTAGCAGCTTTAGAAATTGATAGCAGGTGTTTACATGTGGTATCTTTTTGCATATTATAATGTCTAAGCAGGGGGGGTGTAATACACATTACAATACGTTGTATAATAATCAATATAATTCACAATGACCTTGACGTTTTATGATGGATTGGGAGACACGGCCTACTGTAATTGCTGCCCACTACTCCCTCCCTTCCTTCCTGCCTTTCACCCTGACGCCTCCGCTCTTACAGGCCAGTCCTCTCTCTTCGCTTCCCTTTTTTTTTTGACATTAAAAACCGCTCCATCATTCTCCATGCGCCGCCTTGTCGCCTGCCGCTCAGATGACCATTAATCGCTTAATTCCAGTAAACCTACGCGCGCACAAAGGGCCGCTGTCTGCCGCTTAATGCATGTGTGATTAAGCTTTTAGGCCGACCACACGGCATTATTAGCCAGCAGGTCCTTGTATGGAGGGCCAAATGCCTTCAGGGGGCCCGAGGGTGGTGTGTGGGGGGGGGGGGGGGGGAGGAGGAGGGGAAGTTAATGACACTGACCCTCACTTCCCCAACAGCTATTCAATTCAACAATAATAACGGGTCACGCAGCTGATTTATGAGGCTGGGGCTAATAATTGTCAATTGCTAATGTGGGGGTGGGGAGGGGGGGGGCAATGCCAGTAGACTATGCTAAATAAAATATGCCTTGACCCCACTGGGGGTGAAATGCAAGAGGCCAAAGAAGAAGAAGAAAAAAAAAATTGACAGATGATGTTTCAGACCCCCCCGCCCCCCCCCCCCCCCCCCCCTCCCAGCAAAACAAAAAAGCATGCTGCAGCTTAACTGCGTCCAAAACACAACGTTGTTCTGGTGTCCGTGAATTAAAGCGTTTAGAGCAACATGCAGGCCAGACTCGGGCCCGCGTGCCCCATCCGTCCGCCAGCCTGCCTGCAATAAATTAATAACAACCAAACAATGTGTCGCGGAGAGGCGGATTCAATTACTAAGTTTATTTACAGGGGAAATCTCATGAAGGCCATTGACCAACGTTAAACAGCGCGGGATGAAACGATGACAAGAGCTCCGATAAGAATTTAATTCCATCTCATTTCAGACGATTTTATGAATCAAATTCTTGAACGCTGGCAAGAGATTTAATGATCACATCTTGGCGAAATCTTATTTCAGAAGCGGTCGATGGCATTTCTCTGCGTTAATGTCGACTTAGAGGTTGGAGTAATTTAGTAATTGATTCCTTGCCTGGCTCTCGCTCGTGCCAAGGCCGCGTTTGAGGGTAATATGTTTCCTAATCTTATCCCCCGGAATAAGATTTTTATGTTAATCCACTGGCTCGGTCTCTTGGTCACTTGGGAAGCGCAGATAAAGGCTCAGAGGGGCCGGAGAGGCCATGCAGAGACGAGCCGTGCTCTGCAGGAGCTGGCTGCAGCATCTGGGAAACAACGAGACGAGTTAATGGGGAGACAACAGGGAAACATCACACACAGAAGAAGCCGGAGTACATGAGAATAACCTATTTACCCGTTTCCTCGTGTGGAATCCGTACATTTATCATTTATCTTTCCATATGCTAAATAATATTGATAAGGCTCATACATCTGATCTTAATTTTAATTTCATTGTGATGCTTGAGCATTTATAATAAACCATAAAAGATGCATAAACTCTATTTCCTGCATAATAATCAGGATAAAAAGGCATCAGGTTGGATCATCCTCTCCATCATCCTTTGACTTGGAAGCGCACACTGCACTCAGAGATGCGCCAAAGACGAGATAAAGAAGCACGAGGTGAAAAGACGTCAAAAAAACCCGTCTAATAACAATAACAACCACACGAGCCTGCACGCAGCAGACTGAGACACTGACGTCTTTTGTGGCGCACGTTTCTTTCTTTTTTTCCACTGGAGACACAGAGAGAAGACACCAGCTACTAATTTAATTTTGCCTCTTCTCCAGATGTCACTTTCCATCTGTGCGCTTGGAAACGCGATGCGCTTTTTACGCACCCGGCTGGAACAGCTTTAACTTAGATGTTTGACTTCCCCCCTCTTTGTTGCATCAAACTCTTTTGTCGTGCGCAGTTTCAGAACAACTGAGTGAAACAATAAAGACATAACATATTATAATTTATTATAGGATATTATAATTATTTTGGATAATACGAGTATTTTTGTGGAGCTGGAACATTGAAGTGGTTGTCGGCTCTGGTAGTTTTTATCTCACAGTTTTCTTTCCTGCATGTTGCAGGTGACGGCTCGCCTTTATCCATCCTGTCAAATTGAGACATCACACTAAATTGCCACGAGAGCATCCCCAAAATGAATTTTGTATCTGCTCTCGAGCCCCTCCCCTGCAACACGCGGCCTTATTAATAACCGTTTTGATAAGCGTAGGATTTCCTCGGGCGGAGGAGTGAGACGTTGTAGGTGAAATGTGACAGCGGGACCCTCCCATCGCGCTCCCTCGCTCTTTATCCTCCTCTGTTTCTTTGCCTTTTTCGGGGGAGTGGATCCATCCAATCCATCCAGAGACAATGGCATTTTGTTCCTCTTTTTGTCCCTCCTGTCGACCCGCATTCCTATATTGCTGAGCAACGATAGTGCGCACTAAATGGAGAGGAGTTGCTCCCATATCCCGCCTATTGTCCGGCACTTGCCAGGGGGATTTAGGGTCTTGCACACATCGCATTTTCCTGATTTATTTAAGTGAAGGCTTATGGTCGGAGCCCTTTAATTGCCACATAATTACGAATTAACTACCGCTTTATTTGAATTAAAGGACCATCATGTTACTGTAAATCACGGTTTGCACGCACTGCTGCAGGTTGGAAACGACGCTGAATACAACCTGCAGCCATCAGGCCCCTCTGCAGGACATAAACTGTCTGCACGTTTTGCATCTTGCAAAAACTACTATTAATAATAATAACAAATACATTAAATCAACTCAGACTCAGTTCCGCCTTTTCGGGTTTAATATCCTCACATCAAAGTATCAAGCAGTGTCTCCTCGTCCCACCCGCAACAGCTGAAAGGATTAAAAGATGTTGAAACTATAAAAGAGGAGGCGTTTCAATAGCTGGTGGACTATGGTGTAAGGACTATAGACTGCGAGAATAAAGAGCGGCTTCAGTGAAAGAAACCGATGGCTAAAAGCTATAATTGTATTTGCCTCGGCGAAATATCAGAAAAGACTTCTCGTTTCTTTGAGCGTTATTAGATTAATTCCCAGAGATGGTTTCTTTTCTCGCGGCCAGACGCGTGGAGGGAGGACGGTGAACCATTTGGCTCTTTGGTTTCAATAATCAAATTAACCATTTGGTACAACTTTTGGGTCCCAGCTCGTGTGTAGAAAAGAGAAAATACAAAAAAAAGAAAACATTTACATAATAGGCACCGGGTTGTGTCAAGAAAGAATTCACTTTTTTTTTCTTTCTTTCTCTCTGGCTCTCGTTGATCTCTGAAAAGACAATGTACACACGAAAGAAAAGGGAGAAACACACTGCAACACGTCAGCAATTGTGGAGAAAAATAATTGATGGCGAATGCAGGCGGGTGTATTTTAACAGATAATACGGGAGCTGCACCGTGCAGAAAATGTTCAATTCAGAAATATAAGATTTAAATCGCCTTTTATTCCAGAAATAAGTGAATATTTCATCAAACGGCAGCACGTGTGTCTGAAAGCACTTGAAAAAGAGATCTTAAACGGAGATGAAAAGATGATTTGTACCTCAACACATTTTAAAACTTAATTTTAGACCAGTGACCTCAGACAATGACCTGTGTGGTTTAGAGGGCTTCTTATTTATTTATTTTCTCCTTGTCGTCCCAATTTCAACAAATAAATGTGTATTTAATATCTTCTCAGCCTTCTTTGATTAAGATGAAGAAATAGGATCAATATTGTGAAGGATCAAATCAAATCAAAAGAAGAAAAAAAAAATCTATAATAATCCTATAATACAATTTAACAGGTTGTGAGACAAACGTGTATAATATCCAAAATGATGATAAAAATACTGATAGAGGCTCATATGGAGCATCGTAGACCCACTCAGGATTATTATAGAGGTACCGTAGTGATTTTTCAGTGTAAGACCATCAGCACACAGATCAATCACTGAGACACTAGTGAACAAACTCAAACTGATACATTTAATTGCTGCCCCATAATTCCTGTTGCGCCTTTGTGTTTCGATAATTTGTAAGAAAAAAAAACAACCTCGCAGCTTCAAACGAAACGAGGACTTGAAGTCGGTCCAATGAAAAAGAAAGAAAGAAAAAAGAAACACACACGAGTGTGTAAGCGCCATAGAAAACGGTTCACCTTATTACACAAACCAAATTAACCACTCAGCCAATATTGTGAGCCTAAGAGGTCCGATGACTGCCTCGCCAGTTCGTTACTTTCATTAGAAAGATGTTATTTGCCAAATAAACGGAATAATGAAAGTAATAAAGACAATTACAAACTCGTTTGAATCATAAAAAAACACACCCGGAAGTTAAGCAGAGATTCTACTGCAGCAGCGCAGAGGAAACACGGGCTGTTTATTTGTCAAAAAAGGGCGTTATTAAAGCGAAGATGGTTCGTTTATTACGGAGTAATTTGTAATATGTTGAGACAATTACTGACTTTCATTGATTGACTTCAGACTTGATTTAAAAGTATGAATTACTAATTAAAGACACTGAGAAATGTCAGAACTCGTGCAATGTAATATGATATAAAAGAGAGAAAACAAAACAAAGGGGATATTTGGTGAAGTCTACAGCTCTGCTGTTATGGATGTGATTGATGCACATACACCGTGGGAAGAAATTCACCTGAAGAAGCCTTTTTTATTCACTGTAGCCACATGAAAAAAAAAGTATTTTCCTCTAAACAGAAAAGATGAAAATCGGATGATTTGTTTCAGAGCACATCTGCTTGTTTCAGCAGTTCTCTTTGCAGTCAGTGAGCTGAAACAAAGCAGAATAATTCGCTACATATATGGTGCAAAAACGTAATTAAAACCAGGTGACTTCACCTCAGTTGCAGATTTTCATTTGTCCCAAAAAAAAGGGGGAGATTTTTGAACCATAAAAAAAAGCCTAAGCGACGAAATCGGCTGTTAAACCCGTGAAAATGAACATGTTTTTGCAGCTTCCGTGCAGAAGATAAAGAGTCAGAGAGCCAACAGACGGGCAGGGAGAAGAGGCAGAGGGGGAATACTATGTGAAATCCTGCCCAAGGTATACGCTCGCTTAAAAGGCTTAAAAGCTTGGAGAAAATTGGATCAGGGAGAATCGTCACCCAACTTTCATTATTTCCAAGTGGTGTGATTGAATTAAAGGGCAAGATGGTGGTTGGAGAGGAGTGGGGGTGGATGGGTAGAGGGGTAGAGGGGTGGTGGGGGCGGTGGCGGCGGTGGAGGGGTGCGTAATGGCGTGGTATTAAATTCTAATTAGAGATGCAGGGGATCAATGATAGGGAGGTTGGACAGCCCGGGCCCCCAGTGCCAGCCCAATAGACTGATGAGTTATTGTCATGTAAAAAAGCGCTAGCAATAAGACCAAACGCTTTGCTATTGTCCAAGCGGAAAGAGCCAAGTTTATTATGAGGACTATATGCTCTAGAGACCTCGGGCTAGGCGGCTCTTAGGGGGCTTTTCATAAAACAGGGCTAGGTTCCTATAAAGGAGGCCAGTTTTGGAGCAGGCGCTGAGCAGTGAACATCTACCCACCGTCCAGCCTCCTTCCAACCAGTTCAAACCAAACAAGTCATCTTTCCCCCCCAACTCAGACCGCGCGTCCTCCTCATTTTTATTTCGATTATTTTTTTTATTTATTTATTTTTTACTTACTAACCCAATTTTTTTGGGGGGTAGTTTTTGGTTGACTTTTTTTTTCTCCGGGAAGTGCAGCTTTCTAACTACACCGAGCCTTCACAAATGTATAAAATGGAGTATTCTTACCTAAATTCCTCTGCCTACGAGTCATGTATGGCCGGGATGGACACGACGAGCTTGGCATCGGCCTATGCGGACTTCAGCTCGTGCAGTCAAGCCAGTGGGTTTCAGTACAATCCCATCAGGACCACTTTCGGGGCCACCTCCGGCTGTCCGTCCCTCACGCCGGGGTCCTGCAGCCTGGGGACCCTGCGGGACCACCAGAGCAGCCCGTACGCCGCAGGTAAGCAGCGGCTCCGGAGCCTCAACCCGCCGTAATATAGGACGCCTTGATTGCATTTGAAAATGGAAATGTGTTTAGTATTTACCAAACGAAATTTGCTTACACAAATGAAAGAATTTATCACGTTAGAAGCGATTGCAGGCAAGCGGTAATTCGGTTACGGGGTTACACTATCCCAGTCACACCCAAAAACCGCCAACAGAATTATCTTAAGCTGCCAAAATGATAGGCATAATTTATTTACTTTGCGATGAGACATAAAGCTTCGAAAATAATTAGATAACCAACGACTAAAGCTCATTATTGGCACCGAATTGGAGCTACAGTAGCAGCAAGCGGGCGGATGGGAGCATTATGACAAGTTTTCAAACTTGAGCCTCAATGTGAGGAGCAACAATTAGTTTAACATCACAATTAACCGCATCACAGGTCAGCGACGTTATCAATTCAGAACTAATTCACAGGTATCAAAGGCATAATACAATTGAAAGCTTTCGCCCAGCGCCCACAACCGGATTTTATACAATATATCGAGTTTGAATTTACCTCCATTTGACAACATCACAATTACACACACTCGTATGTCACGCTGCACGGATAAGACCACTGCACGTCTAACGCTTTTATTTATTTCGTTTACAGTTCCCTACAAACTCTTCACGGATCACGGCGGACTGAACGAGAAGAGGAAGCAGAGGCGCATCCGGACCACGTTCACCAGCGCCCAGCTGAAGGAGCTGGAGCGGGTTTTTGCTGAAACGCACTACCCGGACATCTACACCAGAGAGGAGCTGGCACTCAAAATCGATCTGACTGAAGCCAGAGTGCAGGTACGGACGCCAGCCTGCTCCCATTATACGCGCGATTACGCACGCGTGGATTTATGATGCAAATAAGAAGCCTTTTTACCACATCGCATCTAATGACTTACTTTTAATAGATTTTAGTGAATTAAGAGATTTACTTATTACTTTGACATGATCAACTGGCCACCAACTGCTGGCACCATGTAACACACACTCCTGCATTAATGCACACCATCACAATGGGGGTTTGTCTTTAGGGACACTTTAAGACATTTAAACATCAAAACGCATTTGACTTAGAGTTCATTCCTCTAAGATGTGCGTTAGAGCCTTGTTGTCATGTCTAATTCAAAACTGAGCTAATAACTATAGAGCAGTGATGGACTTTGTTTGATCACAAACCAAGCCTTCATGGTTTAACTTTTGTACTTCGCTCGTTCTCGTTTTTCCAGGTGTGGTTCCAAAACCGGCGCGCCAAGTTTCGCAAACAGGAGCGCGCAGCTGCAGCGGCCGTAGCTGCTGCCAAGAACAATTCCGGAAAGAAGTGCGACCCCAGAGATGAAGACAGCAAAGACAACAAATCGACCGACCCCGACAGCACAGGAGGACCGGGACCGAACCCCGTCCCCACCTCCAACTGCGGCGGACCGAGCCCCACCGGAGGCCAGGTCAACACCACCGGGAACGGACAGGTGGACCAAGTGAAGAACTCCGTGTCCACCGGCATGGGGGTGACAGCGGCAAACCAGGGCTGGGCCACCGCCCCGGGGACCATCACCTCCATCCCGGACTCGTTGGGCGGGCCGTTCGCCAGCGTACTGTCGTCTTTGCAAAGACAGAACGGAGCCAAAGCTACATTAGTAAAGACCAGCATGTTCTAATGAAGCTTCACAGCGAAAGGGGGGAGAAACAGAGAAGCTCCCCCATCCTCCGGAGACCGAAAAGCAATTGCCCACGACAGACATAAGGACACTAGAGAGCAGTGAAAAAGAGGATGACGACTCTTGTTATTTTATTTTTATGCCTTGCGCCGTTTCTTGTGGTCAGTTGACACATTTGCTGTGAAAATATCCATCTTGACGAGTCATATTGTCTGCTAATAACATCGTTTTGGTTTCATTAAAAACGAGTGCAAGTTGGGTGAAACGTTTCCACTTGTTTCATCTAAAGACTGAAATCCTGAAAAAAAGGCAGAAGGCGAATTAACATCAACAAAATGTGACTTCTGTTGAGATTCTTCACGCGTAAAACCAGAACAAGACAACATCAAAGCAAAAATGTTTAAGAATCAAACGACACATTTAAAGGCTGAATCCTCGATGAAGTGACTTGTTAAGATGAACATTTTTTGTTTTTTTTGGGCCAGGTTTATGAGCAAACACAGACGTCCGCGCGCTGCAAACTGCTTCGTGCCATCAGTGCGCAGAGGAGGCTCGTTAAGTCACATCACATGTCAGAGTTCAACAGCTGCTTTGTTTGGTAAAGAGACGTTTAACATCCACGGCTGAGGATGCGCGCACCCGACGAGACGCTCACGCGACCTGCTTCTCTGATCTGCGCAGACACAATATGCTGTTTGGACAGCAGCCCCTTTACAGCTATGTGTGTGTGTGTGTTTATTCGTTTTTGTTTCCAGGGCTGCTGAGAGTTTAGTTTCTTTAAATTATCGATATAAACACAATTATTTCCTCGAGAAAAAAAAAAGGCACAAACTACTGCAATGTTCACCTCAGACAGGAAATCTGTGTGTTTTGTGTGTCTTTCTACGGCAGTGTTTTTGTGGCTCAAACTGTATAGTGTTAATACGTATTATTGTCTCCTATAGTTGAACCATAGGCCATACTCCCTCGTAGATCGATCATACAAGTCTTTTTGATGTTTTACAAAATTCCCTCGGAAGAATTTATTTTGGGTAAAAAAAAAAGAAAAAAAAAGAAGAAGAGGGGGAATGGATGCAAACATTGTATTTATTTCTATATCATTTGCATGTTGTCTTTCTGTCTGATTTTTACGATGATTTCTCTTCCATTTTGTGAGCATTATGTAACACGTTTTGTCCAGGATCTGAAAGTTATTTATATGTAGGTAATGAATGCTTATATTTAAGAAGGAAATATTTCTACATGTGCACATAGTTTTCCAGGTGTACCATTGAAATGGTTGTTGATGATAAAAAAAAAAAATAATAGTCCAAGATGCTTTTGTCATGTTTTCTTTGGTGAGGAATGTTATTCGTTATTATATTATCGGTTTACGTAATCTTTAACTGCACAAACCTAAAACAAGCTTCTTGATAATTACTCAGTCATAAATGCATAGAAGTTTATTTTTGTTCATGGTCGTTTGCACAGGCCGGAGATTTCAGCACCACGGACAGCTCCACAACTCACTGAGTATTCACTAACTTCTCCTAAACGGTGAAAACATTCACCTTTAAATTAACATAATTTCACCCAGTTTCAATGCAAATATCCAAAATGTAGTGTGGGACCGAATTTAAACAAAAAAACGCTGCATTGATGCAAGAAAATATACTTTTTAAAGCTCAACATTGGACTGACCTTTTTAAAGGGGAATATTTGAAGCAGGTGTTACACAAAAATCTCTGACCCGTCAGATTTTGTGCACAAATAATGACCAAACACCGACAGCTGTGACTCTTTAGACCGACCTGTAAAACTGTCTGTCACAGCTATTTAAATGTGCGACACTATCTGCATCTCCAAAGTCACAATTTATGAGAACTTGTGACACCAATGGAAATATTATGAATGCATATTTTTGGCAACAAGCTTAAGTTCCTAATCAGTTCACATATTTCGATGTAACACCTGTTCAGGTGCCTTACAACTAAACCCAACACTCAACCAGTCATTTCTACGGAGTCTGACCATATTCTGTCTTTAAATTAAAATAAATTAAGACGTATGATGAATCTAATGTTAATGGCAGAATTTAAGAGTAATATCTTTTTTTCTCAATTGCATCTGTTTTTTTAGCCATGTCCTTTGACTTTGTATTTTTTTGTTATATTGTTTACAAATTTATATAGTTTTTTTTCCAGATCTCCCTCATCGAGAATTACCTGGTTAAAAAAGGTTAAATAATAAAATTAGTCAAAGAATAAATAAACCACTTGGACAGTGCTGCATTAAAAAACATTTGAAATTTGACTCGACACCGGTTTCCAAATATATACTTGATATTTAGGTTCTTTTACACATTGTTTTTTTTTACAGAAGACGCCATGTGCAGTATCAAGTATTTATTCACCGTTTCTTCTGTGAGTTTATGCCTTTTCTTTTTTTGGGGAGAGGGGGGGGGGGGATTATTGGAAAAATAACAGACAAAATCACAGTTTTAATTTATAACATTTTATTTATAAACATACAGTTTGCTATAAATGCCATTGCATTTAAACATCAAATGAATCTATATTTCGGATAGTGTTCAGGTGAATATTACAATAAATACAGAACAGACGTGAAGGCTCCATTCCCCAACCATCCTTTTAAGAAGACCGTCTGAATATAGAGCTCCGTCTCAAAGATCCCGCTATAAGAGACTCGAGATTTATTCATGAACTAAATGAGGATAAAAAAAAAAAAAAATACACAACCAGAACAGAAGCTTAAAAATACTGTAGATCAGAGAGATGGACCCGGAGGAGAAGCTTGGCTATAGGACGCCGTTCAGGAGGAGGAGGCTGCTTAGTTTGCTTTCATACAGCAAATCATTTGGTTTTAGGCTTAAACGTGCATTTTTCTTTTTTTTAACATCCGCAATACACAACCGAGCTCCTCTCATACAAGTCCAAAAAAAATGAAGCGAGTGATTTCAAATGTCCAGCTGGCGGCACAGATCTTTAGTTTTCATCCAACCGAATATTGCACAGGTGCAACTGCTGCTGGTACGAGTGTTCACATCACCTCTGCTGTTTAACTAGATGCAACGTTGTGTTTTTGTAGTTGTATAAATGAATCCTACCACTGAGCAATTATCAAAATTACCTCAATTAATAGCATACAGAAGTCTATATCTCTCTAGAATAAAACAACATTCAGAAATAAATCAATGGTATCCCCTGCAGTATATATTTTTAACAAATGTGTTCCTTTGCACTGCTTTTTATCACTGCAAATCACGGAGGGATCAGGGAAGGGGGGGATAAAATGAAGGGTGTTGTTTATGTAAAATAAGCATTATTTATCAAGTGAAGTAAAGCGTGATGTAAGGGAGAGCTGCAGCCCGTCTGTCTGCAGTTTAAGGGTTCAAATTTGGCCAAATCCCTCCGTACACCCTTAAAAAAATAAAGAAAAAAAGAAATCAAACACCGTACAGCTGGTGCGTTTCTTCCTGCATCACCTTGCTTTTCCTAAGGCACATTAAAGTCCTGACTTTCCGAGTCGACCTGCTTGTGACCCAAAAGCACAAAAACAGCCCACGAGTCGAGTTATCGCCCTGAAGATGAAACTACATCTTTAATATGCGTGTTTTATATTAGAAGCTAATTTTGTTCAGGAGCACAGAACAGGAGACATTAGGGGCCACTGTGAGGGCCAAAGGATCAAAGTAGTGGGTTTATAGTGACCTTTCTACATGAAGTTTCTGTATATATTGTTGTTTTAATCTCGTATTAAAATTAAAGGGTCATACAATTATGCATATTTTCCAGATCCTGTCTGTTTGGAGAATTAAAAAAATGCAATTTGAGCTGCCTGACCACACATTCAGTTTTCCCACCAGTTTTTGGATTTCTATCCAAATTAAGAAAATCTTTATTTGACACAATGATTCAGTAACTAATATACTGCATTTACATCATATGGAATTGAATAGTGAATTTTTTTTTTCTTCCAAATCAGGAAAATAGAATCTGCTTCAACTTAAACCAGAGACTTGAACACCGTATGTTCTCTTTGTGTGTTCACTCTGACAGTGTAGGACGTTAACATCAGCCTACCTGTGTTTGCAGCATGGCATTGCCTTTTATTTTCAACATGGCCACCACCCCAGAACAGTCTCTCTCTCTCTCTCTCTCTCTCTCTCTCTCTCTCTCTCGCTGCATGATGGAACACAGTCTGTGGCGGTACGTGGACCAATCAAATCCAGATTTCACTCACATATCAGATGACATAAACACGTAGAATATTTATATATATATCTTTTTTTTTGAAACGTTTGACTGTCCCCCCAGATCCCCCGTGATGAATCTTCATTGGTTACCGAGCTGCAGAGGATGCAAAGATCCCGACACGCTGTGAAGGACATGATGTGCAGATAATCGCTTTAGAACAGGGATGGGGTTTCTTCCGGTGAACCTTGTGCTTTTCTGTTGAGCGTCACAATGTGGTTGGCTGTCCGGCCGCTGGAAAAGGAAAAAGGACAGACAGAAAAGGAAACCCACAATTTTTATAAACCAAAATTGTTTCAGGGGTTTTGTAAAAAGGCCAAGGACAATGAAAGAAAAGCTCTCTAATAATGACTTTGGAGTCTTTTGATTGGGTCTCTGCTGCTGAGAGGTGATGTAAATGTGAGCTTGGACTTCTGCTCTCGTGCAGACAAGGTGAAAGGGATGGAAAGTTACTGTCATCCTCTCCCAGCTGCTACATGTTTCTCTTCCTCCTGATGCAGCTTCAGATCCGTCGACCCATTGGGCCAAGCTTCACTGTGTCTGACACTTCCTTTATTAAAGCTGCACCGGGTGGGATTTCTATATTAAAGTACACTCGTCTTATCAGCCACACAAGAGAGGCTGCAATAAAGAATGAAACCTTTAATTTTTTTGATCATAAAACAGTGTCAGGTTTACTTTGAAAATAATAAATCAAACAAAGCTTTGTCTGTTTTTTTTGTTACCTGGTTTATGAGCACCGTATTTACTGCTGGTGCTATGACACCATCACCTTATTGCAATTATTCATCAGTGAAAAGATGAAATATGGCCGACATTACCAAACAATAAGGAACAACAACACCTCACCCTTTTTATAATGTTAGAGAACAATTCAACTTTGTATTTATGAGCGTTACGTAACAGGGAAGTTCTCTTTTTTTTTTTTAGATATTCAGAATGGTGGTTGATTTGTCTGGAACTCTTTAATGATTTGGATGTATGGTTGGAAACATTGTTAGAGAGACAGCAGACAGAGGGAAAGGGGGTGAGACAAAAGAGGGAGAGAATCGGGGGCAAAGCTTGGGCGAGAGAACAGAGGGAGGAGGGACTTACAGCGGGAGCCGATGTAGCACTGGTGGCAGTTGAGGAGGCCGTTTCTGATCCGGACGTCCGTCCCCGTAGTCGTGTCGCCTAACTGTCCCTTACACACACCGCACTGAAGAGAGACAGCAGGGGGGGGGGGGGGTTTAATTCATATACTAGTTATCATAGGTGGATCTTAAGCATACGGCTATCGTTATTATATAGCTGTTCCTCAACAAAACAAGACCTAAACCAACAATCTGTTGCGTCTTTCGATGCTTTCTGACCAAAAGCTCACTGGTTCTTACTGAAGATATCATTCTTTAATCATTAAAAAATATTTAGTTTCATTTTTAAGAGTAAGACTCACACAGCTGGGCACAGACACACAACAGCACCACTGTTAAGGTACAGTAGCATTCATACTTGTAAAGGATAATTAAATGACTATTATAATTCCGTCACCGACCTTGAAGCAGTGAATGTGGAAGTAAAGACTGAGGGTCTCTATGATCATGGCCGCCCCCTTCCCCAAAGGCTGCCCACAGCTGGAGCACAGCTTCTTCCCACTGACAGACCTACAGGAGGGAGGGAGAGAGACAGACAACCCTGTGACACCAGAAGCACCTGTCGATGGTGTGAAGTACTGATTACTTTAAAACAGTTCGGCTCTTTTGACAGTGAATATGAAAGAAAAGCACAATAAGCTGTTCATTCGTCAGTGTTTTGTTGAAACTGATGTAGTGAATTGAATCCCACCCAAAGTTACTCTTCAAAACCCAAAGAACAGCAGAACCTCTCTTTACAGTAAACAACTGGTAGGGATGGAATATATATATATATACTTTATAAAGTACATATAAATATATTCCATTCCTTGCCTACAATGTTTCAGGTCTGCTATTCTGTCTGACAGCTTGTTGTTCTTTGCCGTTTATGTTTCTATTGATCAAGGTCCTTGTGTTTAATGTTCACCAGGCTCTGTCTACTCCACGAGTCTTCTTGTACCTTCTGTGTGTTATTTTCATTTCTAATTAAAAATGTATTTTAATGACCCGGGAGTGCAGGTCAGCTGGCGCATTCATGTTGGTATTGCTTACAAATGAACATTTAAGTGTAAAACAAAGAAAAAGATGAAATGAAAATAATTAAAAACTGCCATTTCCTCTCATTGCATTGACATTTTCACATTGCATTCAAGGGTCCTTGCTGCAGTGCTACATGTCATGAGACGGGTGGAGAAATGTAGGCAGCAAAAGCAGAAAATGACAGTGCAGAAATGAAGCCCCCCCCCCTCCCCCCCTCCATGTGGGCTGTTTGTGATGCAGTACCTGTTGGGTGCTGGAGGCAGCGTGTCTGGAAGCGGTGGACATGCTGCGGGGGGTTTTGATGAGCTGCGGCACATGTTATTATCAATGGGACCACTCCTGGAAATGGACAGCAACATGCAACATGATGATGACTCACAGATACAGCGACTCTATTGGCTGGCAGAGTCAGACACGAACCAATCCAAAGACAGGACGAGCTGAACAAACTACATTATCCACTAATGTTTGAGCAAAACCCAGAGCTACCTTATTCCTTTACTGACTCTAATGAATGTTTAGAACACTTTTCTTGTCACAGACTATTGTTTCTTTATGTGGAAGAAGACTATGGGGGGGGGGGGGGGGGGGGAAATACAGGTGCAATATGCCACCTGCTGGTCGAACAGGTTCACTGGAGGTGTTACTAAAAGATTCACTCTGCTCGTCACAAATACGTATTTACAGCCAGAATGAAACGTGAATATCTATTTTAAAATAAGCAAAATAATCAGTGTTATGGTTCCTGAGGGCCTCAACATGTAGAGGGATTCTATCAACAGAACAACTAACATGAGGAAAGTCATGTGATGAAAAATCTCCTGAAATCAATGAATTAACATCTCACAGCCATGACATGAACACTGAACCTTCTTTTTAAATCATATTTTAAATTAAAGATATTCTCTGTTGTGATAATAATGGATACATAGTGTTGCTGTAAACAGTGCTTGGTCGTGTCTTGTACCCCACACTAATCATTAAAGGACATTCTGTGTGATTTCAACAGTGTGCTCCTAACTTATACGAGATAAAACCTCTTGGACTGAAGTTCTTCTCTCTCACACACACACACACACACTCACACACACCTCCTGTCTCCTGCAGGCCGGCTGGGCTTGTTGCTGTCTGCTGAAGGCTCTTCTTGTTTCTTCACTGGAGTCGAGGTTTTGGTCGACATGGCGGGGAGCTTTTGGCCGTTCTGCAGACTGTGACCGAGAGTTTCTGCCTGACTGCTGCTGCTCTGACTCACCGAGCTGAGGATCAGAAACAAAACCGCGTTGTTCATCGTATCTACACGTTCTCTTTTCATATTTTCTCTCACGTTTTTTAGGACTGATCCCACTGAAATCTACAGTATGATACAGTGATACTCAGCCGAAAATGTCTTCAGTGCAACATTCATCACTTTAAGATTTGGTCGCTAACCTTCTGGCTGTTTTCATGCTGTCGTCAGCGGTGCTGATGTCACTGGTCCGGTCGTTTTCTCTGCGTTTCCATTCGACGCTCTCTGTGCTCTCCCTCTGTGCCGTCCAATCACAAACAGGGGAACGGTTAGCTGAACAACCAATCAAAAAACAGACCACTGTGCCCCACTCAAGTAATTCTATCCAATTGTCACCCAGATTCCTCTCCTGGATCGATACTTAAGTAACGCACGCTTCTAACAAGCTATAATCAATCAGCCATTCACCGACTGCCTCTCCAGCAGCTCCTGCTTGCGTTCCCAGTCGGCCAGCGAACGGACGATGGTGTCCTGGGGCTCCGAGGTGGAGGACGCCTCTCCTCGGCTGGGGGAGGGCAGGGCGGAGGAGCGGGGAGTCAGAGGCGCCACAGTTTCCTCCAGTATCCTACGCTCCTGTTGTGATGGGAGAGAGCTGGGTGAGTTTTATCAGTGAGAAAGTACACTTTTCTACATTTAACTGGCTTATCTTGTAACACGCATTCGCATCGTAGCTTTTAAACATGCACCTCCTCGTGGTACTTCCTCTCCTCCTCCGCCACCTCCCTCTGCGCTTTCTCCCACTCCTCCTTCAGCTTCTCCTGCTCGCGCCGGTACTTCTCCTGTCACCATGGCAACAGAGACATGACATACAGCACAGAGCCTCAACTGTCTGCAGGTGGATACGTCGGCAGGAAAACGGAGATGATGCGCAGACACATCTGCCATCGAGAAGGCTTTTCAAAAAAAGGCTTCAGTCTGAATCAGTCGATGATAAAAGTTCTCTTCTGGTGCATTCTTAATTTAATCCCGAGAAGGGACCGAGACCTGTACATCCTGCGGCAATAATTGGCAAGACTTATATAGACTTGTATAAAATGTACATGTGCGATTCCCTCAGTATGCACTTTAAATATAAGCCTGGACTTAGAGACATATATGAATGCAAAGGCAGCTTGCTACACCTCCCTTATGATAAAACACTTGCTCAGATCTTATATGTGCTTGTTAGGAATAAAGAGAAAACAAAAGAGACCAGAAGCAGGCACTGCGGACAAAAGGCATAAGTAGAGCATGCAGAGGTTCCTCCACAATTTTCATTTCAAAAGCCGCCTTAAAATTGTTCATAACTTTTCCATTCATGTATGCTACTATAACAGCAGCTGGGCAACATGAGCGCCAGCACTTCAGATTATTCCAGACGAGCTAAAACATCGTCAGACTAGTTTTTTTCACTCTTTTCAGACTTGTGTAGGAACCCCACATCGAAAGATCCAAAATTTAGAGAGAAAGCAACATAAGCAGGACAGATGACAGATCACGGCACAGAAAAAAACACACAGAATAGAACAGAACCGGGGAGTTAACAAGCAAACATTGATGCACCAGACAGACATTCATCCATTTCAGCGCATCTCATCTCAAACAGTCAACTGGACAGACGAGAAATCTCACTGCTGGGATTTATTTATCAAGATTACACTGTAGATGAGTACAGTATATCATGGATACCAATGAATCCTTTACGTGTTTAAAAGATGTGGGCCTGAGATGCACCTCTGATTGGTTAAGGAGAGAGAGGGTGATCTGGGCAGCAGCAACAGCAGCAACCTCGGACAAAGTCCTTTGTCTGTGTATGTGCATGAGATGGAGACAATATGAGCAGACAGAACCACACCGGAGGTTCTTCCGCTGCACGACATCGCCCTCTAGTGGTCAAAGTGTGCATCTGGCGTGGTTGGGCGGTGCCTTTGGGAGGAGGATCGGCTCAATATAAAAACAAACATGGAGGCAAGCTTTGCAAAGAGCAATGAAATGTGGTTAATCCATCTGATCCGTCACAGAGCAGCTTCCTGTGCCACTGCATGAGTCACAGTATGGTTAACAGTAAAGTATACTGGGCGAAATTAGTTGAAAAACTGAAAGGTTTTCAGTATCTAGTTTGGACATTTATGATGTAACCTAGTTGTCTACAAAGACAGATAAACAAACTTAGCCCAGTTTTAAGTCCACGCATCTTTTTATCTACTTCTAATACTGATGAGACACAATGTCTGTCTTATGCCATGTCTCATGCAGAGTCATCCCAATTATCCTGTAATAGCTGCATTGTGTAAATGTGCTAATAAAGCTGTACATGCCGATTGCCAAACTTCATCGCTGAACTACGTCAACTGTGTGCTTGAAGAACTTTAGTGAGAGAGCGAGGCCTCATAATGAACTAGCTTCACACCTCAACCGATGATTTCTTTCCCTCGGACTTTGTTTGTTATCTCAGTTACAATAAGACACAATAAGACATTTACAACCCAAAAAAAAAATCCGTTCTGTGCCTAATCCTCACGGTGCTGGTGCCTTGCTCCACCCACTAAGCTCCAGAAGGAACTGAACCCCTGACCTTTCAGACTCATGCGCCATGCTTCACCCTTTGAGGTATTCTGTGTACCTGCAGCATGCGCTCCTGCTCTTGCTGCCACCTTTCCTGACGCTTTCGCTCCTCATCCGGGTCCCAAGACCAGCGGTCACCCCGCCTGGCCTGGGGCAACACCGGGACTGATACCTGATAGACCCCAACACACACACACACACACACACACACACACACACAAACACACAAACATCAACAACATGCACAAATACACACGGCACACACATATTCATGCACACATTCACACTCACCAACAAACCGACCACCATTCACAAACAAACACACACATACACACACACTCTCCCCGAACCATGAAGACAATGAGAGTGATATGGCCCCGACACACACACACACACACACACACACACACACACACACACACACACACACACACACACACACACGCACACACACACAAATGTGTTTACACATCCACCACAGGAAAAGAAGAAGGGAAGGGAGGAGACAGAAATAGTTGGTCTACCACAACAGCACTACTCCAATGCTAGCCAAAGGATTCCTACTAAGGAGAGAGAAGACAGAGAAAGAGAGAGATGAGCTCAAACGAAAAACGAAAGCAGTCTCGGCCGTTTTCTACAGCGTCCTCATCTGGCATGCTACATGAACAGCTGTGTGTGTGTGTCGTGTGATGTGTGGTAGAGCATGGCAGTTTAACACAGTGACAAACACCGGATCCTAGAACATGAGGAACGGTTTAGATGTTTAAATGTTTCTTGGTTTAGGTTATGTTTCTATTAAGATGAAAGTCTGTTTAGTTTTCCTTATTCTTACCTGCAGACTATGATTTCAGCATTTGACTTGTGTTTACTCTCTGTGTTCGTGTTAAACTACACTACTGTAACCCAGGAGATAAGCCAGATGAGAAGCGGTAAAAGTGTTTTTACATTATGTCGTCAGATGATGCTTTTTACTCACGTTTCCACAACGATCCTTCTCCATCTCTTCTGTGGAGGAACCGTGACGGGGAACATTAGTTACAATACAGTTACGCAAACATTTTGGATGCACGTCATGAAAACGAAATGCCTTCAGATGGGACAAATATTGAGGAAAATGACAACACGGTAAGTGTTGGTTTGACAGCTGAAGCGGTGAAGATGCTGATGAAAGAAAACAAAGAGAGAGAGATCGGTCCACCAAGAGCAACGCACTGCATCTGGAGTTAACCAATAAGATGTCTTATCTGGCTGTTCATTTGTCTTTAAATCTAAACTTTTTAAAAGGACTCTGGTTAGAAGTGATTCAGATGTTGAGGTTAAGGTCTATTTGAATCTATTTCTATGTGCACATGTCTGTGTGTTGATCCGCTGTCAGAGAGCAGGCGAGAAAAAGCAAGTATTGAAAACATTTAAATTTTGGAATTGTTTATAGCCGATCAAACTATTTAGAATGAATATGGGTCGATCGATCGGAGCACCCTTAGCTGAGGTGGACTTAATGCTGTAGCTTTTGGTGGATAAGATGATAATGTAAACATGAAACTGATCATTCATTAAGTTAAGTAGGTCATCTATGAGGATTGTCATAAATTGACATAGGTGACCTACTCCACCGGATAATTTGGAAAAGCATCCTAATCAACATGATGATACCAGTACGAGTCAAAATAAAGAACACTAACACCGATGAGTTCTACCTGGAGCATGTCTACACCATTATACGTCAAAACACATTTACAACAGAGAGAGAGAGAGCACATCACTGATCATCCACAGCATTCTGGAAATGAGCGACAAACAAGAGATGGGACTGAGGGGGCTGTTGTGCAAGCCCTTGAAAAAACGGCAGGGAAACCCTGTGCGTTCAGCAACCGGGGGGACGGAAACATGAGCTCCGCCGATGAATGAAGGGGTTTTACCTGGCGGGATGAAGAACTCCCAGCGTAAGTTAGGGTTGCTGGTGGCCAGCGGAGACCTGATACTGTTTGCAAGCTCTATAAGCGAAATAAAAAAATATGCAGGTGGAAGGAAAGGAGGGAAGGAAGGAAGGGAAGGGAGTGATAAGGGATAGACAGATGTCAAAACCAAGAGTTGGTATGGACAACAGAGAATTGGAGAAATCAAATTGGGGAAGGCTTTTACTGTTCTGCTCATGCGATACTGTAAATCAATTATAACTGGGGAAAAACAATCTTAGGTCTTTAAAGAGGTTGTGATTCAGATTTAGTAAAAAGTCAAGGTGTTTTCTGCCCCGCTTGGATTTCAAGAAAATCTTAACTTGAGGGGATAAAAGTCAGAATGAAAGCAGGAAAAAAACAATAATGCAGTGCTTTTATAAAACTATCTGGGAAGGTATAGTGAACCTCATTTATGCCTGTTATTGTTGGCTCTCAGGTCTAATTAGCTTGTATATCCGTCTACACTGAGACAAGTGAATAGGGTACTTTAGAGTAAGTGCCAATTCAAGATCTTTGTCTGTTAAGCAGATTAAAAAATGTTTATGCAGGTTGATAATAACCACACATCAGTGAACACCCCTTTAACTCTGATCCAAACATTTGCAGTACAACGAAACAGAAAGAGAGTCGGGACTGAAAGGCAAAAAGGGGAAAAAAGCCAGCAAGGAGGATATGCTAATCAAACTCAGAAACCAAGGAGGTGTATGGAAAAGAAGCTGCTGGCTTGGTGTTTGGATGTAAAGAGTTCACCGACCTGCTGTCGTTTCCCTCGGTGGGTGATATTCAAACGATCCTGGTGCCGCTAAGCTTGGTACATTCTCTCTTCTCTGTGACGAGTCCTGGGAACTGGGAACACTGGCCTGCAGGGAGATTCAGAGATTACCCGTTGGATGTCAGGGTGAATGTTTCTTTAAAAGGTTGTGTTAGTTTTGGTAGCAGCCTCACCTGTAAAGTTACAGGCTGACTTTGCTGTGTGTTGACTCCTGACTGGACAACGTTGCGTTTGGCTTCTGAAAACACACAGACAACACAGTTTAATTCAAACTTCTAAAAGCATTTTAAAAAAACTGAGAATTAGAGACACTTTCCTTTTACATTTTTTCCTCAAAGATCTATTTTTTTGTGTCTTCCATAACTTCTAGGTCACATTATAACAATCCATGACCTGGAAGACACAAGATCTATGATCAACCACAAGGGGTCAGTATAGCAACATGCTGCTCAGACCTGCAGGAGGCGTTTGTTGAGCCGACTTCTCCTCCTCTGGAGCAGCTACTGACTGGCTTCCAGTCTCCCCAAAGCTTTCTTCTGGCTTCTGCAGCTCCTGTAAGCACATCACAGATGGTTTCAAAGATGAATAATACATCAAACAAGTGTGAGATCAAGAGGCATATGAAGTGCGTGAGGTATATGTAGAACACATTTGATTCCAGTCTTGAAGAGTTCAATAATCACGAGACTGTAAAATGCATTTATAGACGAATAGCTAACGCAGGAGGTCACACAGTTATCTTTAGTACTATTTAGTAAAATTCCTGACCGATGGGAGCGAGGTGGGCCGGCTGGGTGGTGTTGAATGACGGATGACTTTTTCTTCATGGACGTCCTTAGAAGTCGGTTCTGTGCCACTTTGAGCCTCCTTGGCCTTTGCTGACGCAGGGTTTTCTCCTCTGGTCGAGGTGAGCGGGCTGCGTGTTGGTGAGGGAGCATCTACGGTGCTGTTGCTGGTTTTGGAAGGGGACGCCTGGAAGTGAGGAGGAGATTCCCTTCCTCGACTCTCAGGCGTGGTGGGAACGTCGTCGCTTCCTATGTCGCCGTTGACTCGGAGCAAACCATCCGCCTAAATGGGGAAGACAACTCGTTTAATATTGACTTTATATACACACACACACTGCAGAGTTCAAGAAGATGCTTTGAAAGCATAAAAGGGTCCTAAGAAACGACCAGTTGAATATTTGGCTAAATATTCTCTTTCAATGGATGTTGTCACTATTCTGTTCAATTCCAAAGGATTTGGATTATTTATTTATCAAAAAATGAGTAAATATGAGTAAATGTGGTTCTGTATGAGATTCTTAATGTTTGTAATTTGTCTTACATCTGCAGGAAACATTGGCTGAATCTCCGGTACAATAAGGCTGCTCTAGCTCAAAATATGTTCAACAGTACACAGAATGAATTGATGAGAAACAAAGACATGAAGATGAACCCCATGCCTACGAACCCAGTGCCCTCATTTGTGGTCATCACCAGCCTCTCATCTCTGTCCGTTATTAGCTATTCATCTAGCTGGCCTCTCTGACAAAGAGGCACTAATGTATGTGTGAGGAGCTCCTAGTGAGCGGTAACTTAAGACACAGTGGTGGAGTTGGGTGAATGCAGGCTCTCAGTCTGCCCCCCCCCCCGCCTCCACCTACTCATCCCTCTCCTAGCAGCCTGTGTGGGCCCTCTTTGTCCGCCTGGAGCCCACTTCACATTGAGAGGGCCCTACTTGTCAACTTCTTAAGTCAATAGGGAACAGAGGGCTCCATTCAAAGCCGGGCTCCGCTCAGAATCCTGACAAGACATTCCAGAATATTTTGAATATTCCCATTTGGAATTATTTACTTTTTTTTTCCAGAAGAAAAGGAAATGGATCCTGTTGAGAGTATTTTGAGCTAAACTGAAATATTACATGCTTCTTCTGGGAGGGGAAGTCTCCCCCCCGCCCCCCCCACCCCCCCGTCTCATCACCATGGCGGTTCTGTGGCATCCTAATGGAAGTGCCAAGAGAGCCGGAGGGGAATTCACCCACCAGCCTGTGAGGACGTAACCACATGTAAAGTGGTCAAGACAGTTACACTAACTGAATCTCAATCATTACAAGTCATCACGAGTAAAGAGTCTAAATAGAGTTAACACTGTGGGATTCAACGGTGGCAACCAGACACTTAAAATGTCAACAACCCACACGGCATTAGGATGCTGTAAAGCGTATTCACAGCAGCAATAACGTATTCACTTTTATGGGAAGTTGAGATGATGACAAGCGCTTTCTGAGTCAGTCTCACCTTGCTGGGCCATGGTTCACCCGCTGAGGACCGGGGCTGGAAGTAAGGCTTGGGCATCAGCAAAGGCACCGGTTTGGGCGACAGGGTTCGGGTGGATGGCGGCTCGGACGAGCGAGAGCGGATCTGAGGCCGCTGGTGCGGGGAGTCTTTGGGGAACTCCTCGATTCGCGCCTCCAGCGTGGACATGAACTTCGGAGCCGGGGCGGACTGCTGGCGCAGAAACCTCATGGGCCCGTCGGGGTCCACGTCGAAGGGGTCTGGGGTCGTCGGGGAGGCGGACAGGGAGAGGGAGAGAGGGAAGGGAGAGCAGGGAAAGGAGGGATCAGCAGATATGCTGCGGTCCAGGAGATTTGGCAACTGTAGGCGTTCCAGGACTGTTTCACTGATGGAGAAGCGCTGGGCGTAACGCTGCAGGATGAACGACGCCTCCTCTTGGGTTCTGGCTCTCCGGTACGCGTCCCGCAGGTCATCCTCACGACGCTCCCTGTTGAAGAGAAAAGGAGGTAGAGGAGGGATAACGAAGCAAATCAGCTGTGTAAAATGTGAAGCAACTGACCCAGTTTGATTTTCATTAATAAATGATAACTTTGTTACTCTATTGTTAGGTGATATGACAACTGATTTTACCTGTTCAAACTACACATCCAATTTAAGATTTAAGAAGATTTGATCAAAGATGATCTTCCCCATCATCCCATTATACTAGCATTGTTTTGTACTTACAGCTTTGTTGTTTTCGCTGAATACAAATCAAACATCCTATTTGTGTGCATGTCACCTACTTTTCCTCCACTATCTCTCTGTAGGTCTTGATGCTTCTTCTCCTCTGGGAGACACAGGGGCCTCCAGTCATCAACTGCTCCATCATCTTCCTCTCCTCCTCCTTCTTGATCAGGTCCTGGGAGATACTCCTCCTCCGGTTTTTCCACCGGGCCAGGTCCTGACACACACACAAACAGATTGGAAAGAGTTTCAGTTCCAAGTGAAACAAGGCAAGAGGGCTTGGCTCTGCAGCGCTGTGAGACCTGAAGCACTGCAGTGGCCCTAGAAAACTGATGTAAGTTGTTTAACTGGGGCACAGCAACACATTACTTTGGCCAGCAGGCACTAGAATCATTTCATATAACTGATAAACTCCTGACACTAGAGAGACAAGAAACACAAACTGAGCAGATGAGACAAAGTAATCCCAATCCAGAAGGTACAAAACTATCTTACTAAAACATAAATAAATACACAAACTGAGGGAAATAAGAACAGTCAGACAAAACTGAGAGACTCACATCCTGCCAGTGATCGTCCTCTTCCTTCATCCTGTTGTACTGGTTGTGCATCAGCTCATGACGCACCTGACTGTGAGGCTGCAACATGGCCTCCTCCTCACCACGCATGTCGATCATACTCACACTTCTAAGGAGAGGAGGGGGAGAGACAGACGGAGAATATGGAAAGTGAAAAAGATGTGCTGACATGTCATTTCCAGAGTAGGACATTGTTAATTGTTTTTAGTGAGCCTGCTAGTGATTCTACACTTTTTTTTCGTGCATTGTGCGGTTTAGTACGGTATGTTTGTACGTTGGCGACTTCATGTGTTTCATAGTCATGTGAAACACTAAACTTTGAACCAAACCTTTTTTTTTTTAAACATAGCAATGGCTAAAAAGGTGATATCTCACCCAATACTTTATACTGTAATATTAAAAAAAACACATTTAATCCATCATTATTAGGAGAAGAGAATAACCTGTAACCAATGGCTCAGCATGGATAACCAAATAAAAATAAAAATAAGACCACATGAATGGAAAACTATGGAAGCCCATTCCCGTCAGCAAAAAAAAAAATAAGATCACTAAAAATAAATAAAAAAAATAAATAAATAGTAACTTAAAAAAAAAAAAAAAAAAATGTAATTCACAAAAAAAAAAAAAAAAAAAGAAAATCCACCCACAAAATAAATAATAATAATTCTAATAATTTTTTAATTTTTTTAATTTTTCCACCAGCAAAAAAAAAATAAATAAACTTTTGGTGCATCCATCTGTAACCATGACACTGACCAGATTTTTCCAGTTGCTATAGAAAGTCGAAATTATGAGATACTTTAACACAACAGTCATAGAAGCAGCTATGACATATGAATGGATTGTGAGTACATTGAAGACTTCTTTAAAACGTGGCTTTACAACACATGAAATACAGATGATGTTTCACATGGATTGTACTGAGCAAACGCACCCTTGAAGCTCTGGAGTATAAAGAATGAAACCAATGTGGCTGAGGTGGCGACCAATAACTATGGAAGCCCATTCACGCCAGCAAAAAAATAAAAAATAAGATCACCAAAAAAAATTATAATAATTAATTCACCAAAAATAAAAATGAATTCACAAAAAAAAAAAAATAATAATTAATTCACAAAAAATAAAATATATATATATATTTTTTTTTACTTTTTCTCTGTCAGCAAAAAAAAAAAAAAAAAAAAGATGTTTCCAGTTGCTGTTTATTGGTCGCCACCTCAGCCACATTGGTTTCATTCTTTATACTCCAGAGCTGCTTCTTGCTTAACATTCTATTCAAGGGTGCGTTTGCTCAGTACAATCCAAGTACAATTTTTTGCTGGTGGAAAAAAAGTAAAATAAAAAAAATATATATATATATTAGAATTATTATTATTTATTTTGTGGGTGGATTTATTTTTTTTTTTTTGTGAATTACATTTTTTTTTTTTTTTTAAGTTACTATTTTTTTCTTTTTTTTTTTTTTAGTGATCTTATTTTTGAAATTTTTTTTTTTTGCTGGCGGGAATGGGCTTCCATAGGAAACTGTTCATCTTCAAAGGTAACTTCTTGCTCACCAATCAGAACCAATACGACAATCAAGATAAAACAAAACAAAAAAGTTGTACGTCATCTTTCCTTTCGAATAATCACGTCACATTCCAACATTTGTCTCAACAGGAAATGCCTCACATTAAGGTTGTTAAGATGACATTTAATGAGAACTTTGACATCATCAGCTTCAGGTGCAGCTGCCTGTGGTTCTAAGTAACAACCCATGTGGTCGCATTGGTTACACTGGTCTTCATATTTGTTCAGTCAGTAGTGTTAAAGCATTTTTTTAGATAACAAACAAGACAGTGAAGTGCAGCCTTTGTGGTTAGGAGCATGCAGCTCATCACACACTTAGAACGGGTAAAACAAAGTCATGAGTGCAATAACAGTTGATTTAATATTCAACAAAACTGATTACCAACATACAATACTGGGTGGAACAATGGAAGAGATGACGGACATGTTATTTTATTGTAAACGTTAGTGGGACGGGTACAATGCTCCTCTTGAATCACAACAAACAAAGCATGTGAGTCATTTCTTAGTTATGAATCATCTCTCCTGCTTCACGGAAAGCTGCACTTTTTACATTAACAAAGAACATCACCGTGATGGTTTGTTTCGTAAGGGATGGGGAGTTATGAGGGTCACTGAAATGGTTGAGTTACGTGAAACATGCAGCTAGTAAAAGCACGGAGGTGATGTCGGAGCAGCACAGTTTAGTTAGTCCTCTCCACAGCCTCTACTGCAGAACTTTGAATACATCTGAGAGGAACGGATCGTTTCCAGCCAAAAAGGCAAAACAAGCATGTTGAGTATTATTGAAAACCTATTTTCATATTTTAGAATATTCATATTTTTATTTAAGTGTTGAGCTCCAGGGACATTGTCTGCCAGCACGCGGTCAAACACGTCCACCTTAACAAGTCATTTAACTTATTTACAATCTCAATTTAAGAAATGCAAGTATGAAAAATCTGCTAAATTTAAGACATTTTTGTTTTCCATTTAAAGAAAACTTCTGTACAGTGTTGTCCTAAATCACATAAAATCATCTGTCTTTACATGGAATATTTTTGGTCCAGTCATTTCACTCTTCAGTGTTGTTTTATAAATAAATTGATCTCATTCAGCTCAAATTCTGCCTGAAAACTATTTGTGAGCTGCTAAGATACTGTAAATTAAATCACTTTTTAATGGCATTCAGTAGAGAATTAAAGGATAAAATAAGAGGTTTGAGTGGACATTTTAGAGGATTTTCTTCCCTGGCAAGAGTATTGAGCACATGTTATCACTCTTCTAAGTTTTAAAGTGAATGATTGAATTGAATTTTTGCCGGGATAATCTTTAAGTTCCTTACATATTTTTCTTTTTCCAGGTGAAAAAAAAAAAAGTTTTGTTTCGTCAGGATCATTTGTCAAATTTAGTTTATATATAAACAAAAGGTTTATATATTATGTGCTGGCAAGTGGAAGAAAACATGAATGCTTTTAGGCCTATTTAGAACATGTGCTGCACTTCAGCCTCTTGTGGCCAGAATGAGTATTACAACAACAAACACGCTTTTATTAAAGGAACTTTATGCTGACTAATCCTTTTTTTTTTTTTTTCACCTGTTCTTCAGTCATAAAAACAAAAAAGAAAACATTTTAGATCAGACTTACAAAATAGACCAGTTTGGTTTTTGTCTCACTTGCCTCTCAGGGCTTCTGTAATTGAACATGATAAACATAAAGATATTGACTTCAGTTCTTTAAATTACTTCAACCGTTGGCAGATTTTCCCACTTGCATAAAGAAAAATCCAATTCAAAGACTCAATGAACGACTGAATGACTTCTTGAGAGGTCTTTGTCTTTTAGTGCAGAGCAGTGATGGGCCACATAGCTGAGCCTCTGAGCGGTAAATGGACAACTTACTGTGGGTCATCTGACACACTATGTGTGCGGCTGAATCTACAGAAGGCAGAGAGCATGGAGAGAGAGCACAATCACAAATGAATACGAGGACACTCGACAGAGAAACACGTCATTCACTCACGAGAATATCAAAGCACAGTGATGGAATATTTGATATCTGGTGGGTCACATCACAGCTAGACAATGGGTTGTGAATGGTTCATTATTATTGTATCAGACATGTGTGCCTGCTGGTTTTGCGTCTATGTACAGATGTGCATGTCAGTTTCTGGGTTTACTGCCGATCCTCAAACCAAGCACAAGGGGGCAGTCTTATCCACAACACAGCCAGAGCAGAACAGAAGACGAGTTTACTGCATCACTGCAAACCAAAACTGCTAGCATACAACAGATGCAGATGGCAATGATCTTAAGACTGCAGCGGACACTTAACTATTGAAAAAAAAAAAGAAGCACATGCATCTTTTATTGGACAGCACAAGAGAAACATCAAGGATGTGGCTCTCTTTCTGTCTGTGAGCAACAGCTGTAGGTTTGGCCTCAACCTGCGTCTTCACACGGTCTGTTTTATGGAGCTGCCTCTGTGATGTTCGAGGGGTGTGGGAGACAGTGTGGCCTGTGGTTTCTCGCCACAAGAGAACAAGGAGACTAAATTAAGAGAAGCCTCGCTAAACCAGGACCAGATAGACCGTTTGTTGTAGTAAAATGTCTACTTGTACTTGCCGTAATGTTGTTTGTAGGAAGATGTCAGGCTTGCACAGTGGGGCTTGCACTAAAGCCAGTATTTTACTGGCATACATTGGAATGGTTGATGTTTGATTGATTGGTAATGGTTCGACCAATTTATTACCAAATAATTTGGTTTCAAATTGGGTCAAATTAAGTGTCTATTGCCCCAATTCCCCTAATTAGGTCTACTGAAGAGATCAAAGGATGCCATCTAAGGTCATGCGTAGTTCATCAAAAAACACATTCTCAAACGCATCTTCTCCAAATTTCTTAATACGTTTCCATGCATTCTCTTTACAGCAACAACAGCTTTTTAGAAAGCAATATCAATTTGCATTCATATGAAAAAAAGGTCATGCAATCTTGAGATGGTTAAGTCATCCAGACAGCAGCATTGTGGTCTGAGGTCGAGGTCACATGCTGAGATAAGAGTAGATCCCTTGATTTTAAAGATGAATTGTGTAGTTTTAGTTCATTAAATGTAGTGTAGTTGCTGGAGGGGGCTCACGTTGCTGGAGGACTGCTGTCCAACCAAGAGTTCCCTCTCTGCGGGTCGTCACTCTCACTCAGCGCCCTCCCCTTCCGTCGGCCTGTGTCGGCAGTGGGCACAGGAAGCAAGTGGGGAGGACTCGGGGCGGTGACGTGTTTGGGAGCGGTCAGCGTTTGGCGGGACCGCTTCTCATCTCGCTCTCCATCTGACGGGACACCAGCAGCTCCCTTCCTCACAGCCACCTCCTCCTCCTCCTTCTCCACCTGCTGCTCCGTCACAGGTGGATGTTCCTCGGTGGCGATGACGGGGCTCGTTGCAGCGCTTGCTGCTCGAGTCGTCGAATGGTGGAAGAGTTCCTCCGAGCACGAGCGAGCTGGAGTACTGCAGAAAGCAAAGCAAACTAAAACGTACTGCTGCCTGATTATCATCCTATTTCATCAGACAGCATTCCTCTGGAGGAGCCTAAATGGAGTTTTTCTTGACGAGCTAACATGGTTTACAAACCTCATCCGAGCAGACCGGATGTGAGAACAAATAGGAGTCACAAAGCCAAAAGCAAAAATTTCGCTGAACCCTCAGTTGTCTGTCATCCAGCTACTTTCTGAAAGGGTTATTATTGGACTATAAATCCCCAGGATGCATTGCAGGAAGAGAAAGGCTGTGAAAAGGCCAGGCTCCAGTCACAGTCTGCTCAGGGTCAGGGAAGGAAGAAAGCCTCATTTCCTTACATCCTGAGGGTGGGTCGCATGTTCCCTGGGAGTGTGTTTCTGTGTGAACACCATGCGGCACATGTTTTGCGTGTACATGCTGGATATATGCATGGGTCTGTATTTGAAGGGGTGGTGTGCAGTTTCGCTCCTGGAATTTGCTGGAAAAAGGTCACGTGATCTTGAAGAAGCTCGTAAAACAAAACATTGACGGGCGACTGCAAACAGCGATATGTTGATATTATACAACTGTTTTTTCATCAAAGATTTAACTCCTGGCAACACTAAAACACACAAATTCCAGCCTCAGTTCTCTTCTTGAAAAATGCAAGCTGATACCAACTAAAGATGCTGATATTAAAGCCTTTTAAAAACATCCTAGAAATCCCCCTTTTCTTTGGAAGTCAGATGTCCTTTGAGCATTCTTTTCACTCCCTTGAAATGCTGACACTCCAATCCATGCCATAACATCTGTGCCAGAAAAAAAGCTGGAAACTGGGGGGTGTGACTCTTAATAACACTCCAACAGGACTGTGAATGAAACCACTGCTGGACCAGGAAATAGCACAAGATAGGGCAACAGAGATCTAAACAGACTCTTCATGAGACAAACATTGCAATCATAATGGACTTCACAGCTCATGATCCTCACCATGTTAATCCGACACAAAACTGATAATTTGTGACCCCTGGCTGGCCTGCTGGGTAAAGACCCTGCATTACAACAGTGTGATCTCCACGTTTCATTGAGCCCTGGACCTCTTGCTGACTCACCGTTATGCTGCTCTGGATAGGAACGGCATTGGAAACCATGATCTGGTAATGGCAGTGCCAAAGAGGAAAAGGGTCTGGATGGAAATACCGGCTGTGAAAATTGAAACTATTGTACAACAAAGAGACAGTCCTGATGGAAACCGAAATAAGTGGATTACCCCGATTAACTGGGACATTGCTTTTGGATAGATGTGCTGCAGATTTGTGTAACTTTTCAGTATTTTGAGTGGCAAAAACACAATTCTATTCATCTAGTATGGTCGTGCAATGCTGACTCAAGACATGGTCGAGTCATTTAAATAACTCTCCAACAGATTTAGCACTGCATACAAATAGATCCAGCAGAAAAGAGCCATTTGTATTTTCTTATTCCAAGCATTCTTCTTCCAACAGTGTGGTCGGTGGTTCTGGTGTGTTGTGCTTGTAGTAGTCTGACCCACGTGATGTAGACTGTGGGTATAAGTCTGCCATTCTCTTCCCCTCTATTTCGCTGCATCCTGTGCTTAGCACCGCCGAAGACGATTGTGATTGGTTTAAAGAAATACAATCAAACCAGAGCTTTTTCTCCCCCCCCCTCTTTACCAGAATGATGGCGTGAGGAGCCAGAACTCTCTTTAGTGCTGACACAGTGCTGTGGAGATACGTCTGGCTATGCGAGACCATGCATGCAGCGGCTAATGTAGCCTCAAACCTCTAGCCTCGAGCAGAGACGAGGAAGAGGCTAGAGAGGTTCTGGTTACCAAGTATTTTTACTACTTTTTTACTACACTAGCCTGTAAACAAACTTTCATGTATGAAATAGCTGGAGATCCCCTTTAAGGGCAACATGTAAAAAATAAAAAAAAATAAAAAAATCACCAAATTATCATTAGAGAAATCGAAACAAACAATTTTAAATTCTATAAGGCAATCTATTATCTTTTAGATTTGGTTGATTTAGAGGAAATGTGAATCAGAACTGTGTCAAATGGAATTGGGCAGCTGATTTTGGGCATTATGAAAAACATGAATCAAGGTGAAGACCTTTGCTCAGAGGTGACCATCGGGTGAGTGACAGTCTCCGAGGGGGGCTCCGCATGGGGCAGGGGCTCACTGCTCCTCCTCACGCCCACCGCATAGATCTTAGGAGGTGTGGAAGCAGTCTGATCCCCTTCCTCCTCGTCCTTTTTAGTCTGGGTCACCGTCTGAATCTGTATCTGGGGTTCGAGGGGCGGGCTGGGAGACTCTCCAGGTGGGTCATCTAAGCTAGGGACTTCATTTGGACTGTTACATCGCCCATTCACACACACACACACACACACACACACACACACACACACACACACACACACACACACGAAAAGGATGACGTAATGACATTGGAGCAGAATTAGCAGCAATGACCACAACATGGTGGACACGAGACAGGGAACACACAGATGTGGGGAAAAATGAGGTACACACACAAGACGTAGAAGGGAGGCAAAGAGGGAAAACAGCATGACGGACGCAAAGGAAGGAGATGGAGATAAAAAAAGAACAGTGATGCAAAATCATGAATACATGCGTACACCATGTTGTGTAACACGATGGATGAAGTTAACAACAGGAGGAATGAAAGACAGATTAACACACAATGGGTGATACACACAGGAACAATCATCTCACACACACACACACACACACACAACCCACTACACACTGCCCTACTGTATACACACCCACTCGCAGAACTTTATGAAAATGTAAACACACTTTGTTAACTGTTAGATTATATCTTTGATCTCCTGCTGCTGCTGCTACAGTTAAATAATGCTGCGTCCAAACATTCTCCTTCAAAAACTACTTCCAGTCAAATCCTGACACTCTCCGACACTAGACACACACACACACACACACACACACACACACTCTGACATTTCAACAGATCAAAGCACATTAAGGAATCCACTAAGCCAGCAGAAATCTGAACCTTCTACAGTGAGAGCCACGATAAAACCAGCGCTCTTGACATGCCAAACCAATAACTGCCAATGAGACCATCAGACTTTAATCTGCCTCGTCTATGCAACATATTTCACACTTTCGCTTCGATCAGAGTCAGAGCCAATGAAAACGCACATCTGGCCTCTATCAGCATCTCTCATATGTACACTACTGGGCAGAGAACAACAATCAACTGTTTAAACATGAATCTGTAATTTGACACGAGTGACATCTTCTCCTGCTAAATGATTGAACATTACAGAATTTACAAAAAAAAAGATGCTGGTTCGTATTAGACATTTTGAATAATAAACATCATATGATTTTTATATCCTTCATGGTCTACTCCCAGAATAATAAATTCCATTGCGTCTATAATAATACATTTAATTCACTAAACTTGCACGAAGGAGACTAGATCATCATTCAGTATCGCAGCACATTTTCTGGACAAACTGCATTTTCAGCTACAAGCACACATTTGTTGAATTCTCTGACAGAAACAAAGTAGTTTTAAACAGCAACAAGAAGTTTTAAAAGGTTTTAAATCCAGCAAATCCATTTCGAGCTAAAACAAGGTCATAGTCCCCAAACTACCAGTTTCTTATTAAATTCCACCGGGACCTTCACCACCTTGTGTACTATTAATATTCACAGTGGCTTTAGACAAATACAAAGAACAAACCTAGAATATTTAAAGCTCCTATGTAAAATGTCTTATATTAAATATTGCATCATGTAAAGTGGTTAAATGTTTCATCATTACATCATAATATTGAGATCAGTTGCTTTAACACTTCCGTTATCATCAACACTGTGTTTGCTTGATTTAAACCCTAATTCTCAGATTAAAGCTCCGCTTGTGATTCTTCCCTTCTAATTGTGAATAGAGTCTAAACGGTGAGACTCACCTGAAAGGTCTGTCTCCGGCTACAGGCGAAGTCGCAGTACTCCAACTCTTGCGCGCTCCGTCCTCTTTGTCGTTCCTCTTCTTGCGGAGCGGCGTGGGCACGTAGCCACTCTGGTTGCTCCTGTTGGGCAGGTACTGGTTGAAGGGCATGGCGGTCCGCGGCTCGCTGATGGACGTCCGCCGCGCCGACATGTCATCCTTACGGACGTCTGGCATCTTCCGGTGGGGGGGGCCGTCGGACTCGGAGTCACTGCCGCGGCCTGTTGAGAAGAGGAGGATGAAGGAGTTCATGTTTTTGAATTGCATAGTTAAACATTCAATATGTTCTGCTCAGAGAAGAACGCAATTGTGATTATTATTCTTCAGGAGATGGAGTCAAGTAAGTAACTTCTTTAATGATTTAGAGAGGTAAGTGAAGGAGATTTCAATTCTATGTGCGTTGCTATTATTACTGGAAAACATAACTCAACAAGATGTGGCATTGTATTCTTGGGTTGTAAGTTTTGTTCAGATTCATAAGAGATTGAAAATGTAACAAAACAAATTGCCCATTTAAATGTTAACTCATACGGTTATTACACTTCCATATACATACAACAATGTCTCTCATATGTTCTATTAACCTTCTGAATGATAATTTGTGGTAAAAAGAAAACCACAAAAGAGACAAACAATAAAAATATAAGTAAAAATATAATTTCCACTTCCCCCAGTGTCATACGTCATATAAGCTGACACAACATTAAAGTGCTGTTTCAGTGATATTATATGCAGTGCACTCCGGTACCTGAACATAAATCAACCCCAAGCAGGTTGACAGCCTGTTTTTATGAAACAAAGCAAGTAACATAAATCATCAGGAAATTTTGTATTGTGCAGCTCCTGCAGTCTAAATTCTAGCCTACTGTTCGGAAGAATTCACTTAGGATGCCGCAGAGTCTGTCCGGGTCCCTTCTGAAGAACATTGTTAGCTCTTTCATGTCAGAGGCAACACCTGGTGCCGCAGAAGTGCATCGCTCAAGGACGTCTTAAATTCCTCCGCGAGATGTAATGAGGATAAATCCCATTGATGTACCGTTTCCAGCATACCAGTCATTCCATCTTCATTCACTTGTTTTTTTGCTAACCCTAATTCAACATTTGGAAACGGCAGGTAATGGATACCTGCAGCCCTGATTTACCCAAGGTCTCTCAGAATTCCTCTCCAAGATGTTGAGCACATGTGCTACTGGAATTCCCCTCCCTCTGGATGTGTGCTCACTCAATCTATGCCCTCTGAATTTATGACTCAATGTATACGTTTTCCAAGTATAAACCCACAATTTCAACCAGATCTAAAGCGTGAAATCTTCCCCTATCGCTGAACCGATACAAGTGGATGCAGCTGCGGCTCTCAGTGGAAACAAATGTCCCATTTTGCAGTTGTAAAAAAAAACCTCCCTTTTCTATCAATAGACTTAATTTGATGTGGTCTAAAAGATTGACAGATCGAGGTCCAAAAGAGGCCTTGAGGTATCCGCACTTCCAACAATGAGTGGTTCAATTATGACTCTTCTTCGCTCATCAATTGGAAACACGAGCGACTCTACCATCCAAGTCTATCCAACCTTAAGGAGCAACATGTGTCTTTGCGGGACGATCTGCTCACTCTGCACATCTGGGAACACTGAAGCTTGAGGGAGTGTTTGTCATGGGTCAGTGCCACACTGTACCAGAGCTTCACACAAACATATTTACGTCAATAACCATCAACATGCAGTAATACTACAAGAAGTGTAAAAGCCATGAGGGTCAAGTTCAATATGCGCTCCAGTAACTGGGAAGCAGAAACAGAATTACAAAATGAAGAGTGATCGTGATTCCCTTTCACTTTTCTCATAGTATTAAAGTCAAATAAATGATGACACTTTCTGGGATAGTATTCATGCTTTTTCCCAATTTCTCCCATGATACGACACAGATCTTTCTAGGCAGAATAAACAGTAAAGTCTAGAAGGAGTTTTGAATACTGACCTCATGAAAAAGTGTCCAGACTAATTCAACAGTAAGGTTCGGTTCTTATAGCCGCTTCCATCTCGGATCCGATTCACAGATAATCGTTAAGCTACGATGCCAAGGAATCTCTTTGCGTAACTTTTAGCTTATTATTAGTAAAGAACAATGTCAAAGACATGTAGGAAGCCTCTTTCTCCCTTTAAAGACATCGATGACTGTCACTTTCGCCAGTTAAAATGACAAAAAACGTTAAACGTTAGAATTAAAAAAAATGTAAGTAAGCGTCATGTTATTTTCTGATTGTAGCTTGATTTCAAACAGCCTTTGACTAGCAATGGGTGTTATCCTGCACAGAGATGGAAAGAGAGGAGGACAAAGTGTCTCATTTATCAACACTGTATCCATCCACAAAACCCGGCCCAAACAAAAGAGCATCTGCAATATTGCATTTAGATTGAATTAAATTCGTCTCCCTGTCCCCCAATTACTGTCCGGGTGAAGTCAGTTTACAGAGCTGAACAGTGAAAGGCTTTGTCTAAAAAAACAACAACAAAAAGGTCAGGCTGACTCAACTTTGTGTGCATGTGAATAAATAGATGCTCTTGTTCTGGGTGTACCTCAAAGCATTGTTATCCTATTATCACTTGTCTAGTGATAATAGACCCCTCCTGGGTCTGATCTTCAAGAACAGCTCAGATTAGTTGATCTTGGTCTTGACTTACTAACTGACAGATGAGTCCCTTTGTATTCATGTGTGATGATGTTAGTCCCCGTAGGAGCAATTTCACATAATGAGAGCATTTTTTGACATCAATGTATAAAAAATGACCTCATGAAACTTTACAACCACACACTAGAGACGATTAGACTAGGCAGTCAGCGGATTCTTTCCTGGGTATACAGACAATAAAATGCTCACCATCCGATCAGCAAAGAAATGTATTTCTTGCAGAAATCTCCAAATGTCAAAAGGTTTTGATACCAAATGACATCATGGATTTTTCTATGGTGTTCCTCAAGGTCTTGGTGTCTTACTGCAGTATTTTGGAGGGATTACGGTTAACAATTTGGTTAATTTTTCCAGAATGACAGAGCACGATACTTTGCTTAGGAGCAGCTATGTGACTAATCAGCTGTGGGCTTGTGGTCTATTGAGAAGAAAACTTTCTCTCATACTGCTGCGATGGATTTCTCTGGATTGTTCAACATAATTCAAAAGATTGGACCGTTAAATAGCCGTCATTTTGGATGATTAGATTTGCCACTGATGTAAAGCTAAAAGGAGTTCCTGTTATCAAAAACGACGAGGATATTTTCTCTGTTTTAAACAGTAGATATTTAGGTCTGATTATTCCTTCTTGTTTCTGAGAAGCAAACATTAACATCCAGCGAGGTTTTTAAGTTAGTTTCCTTTGTACAAACGCAGTCAGACAGGATGATGGCCGCTCTGTGTTCTCTCACATGCACTTCAGAGATGAAACGAACATGAAGCTTTGTGACGACTTCTGTAATCTTTTATAGGCTGTCATTAAAATTCAAAAAAAGGGTCAAATTCAAATAAAGTGGAGCAATGAACAGCTTTCAATGACGACATATGGTCGACTTGGCATTTTAAAAGTACTTAAATGCAGCCAAACTATTTTTAACACCATTTTTTGACTTCAGCAGAAAGAATAAAACTTATTGGCAAGTGTCTGCAGTTCATGTGTGTCTAACACTAGGTTTAAGGGTTACGCTACCATTTTGGATGCATTAAATTACATATGCCAACATGTGGTGATCTTAACAAAAACTTACACTTATAAAGAAATCAATATATAAAGACTACCTTCCGGGTGCATAGCGCATGGAGCTTGAAATCGAAATACATGTTTGAGGAAAACTCTGCAGAGCTTCTAACCTTCATGATCTCTTAACTGAGGGATTGTGTACACTTCATGAGATGAGTTAGTCGAGCAAATATTAACTCTAAAGCTTCATTATGTCAAACATGAGGATGTATTATCATGTGGAAGTGTGTCCTTTGTTTAAAGCTGGAACATCAGTCAAGTGTCAGATCAAGAAGCACAAAGAGCCATCGTTCATACAAACACACCTCTTTGCATCACTGCATCAGGATGATTCATCTCTCTCTCTCTCTCTCTCTTTCTCTCTCTCTCTCTCTAATGTCATCACTCATTTCTTTCAACAGAATTATCAAACAACTGTAGTCCAGCACAACAGGCTCAAACACTGAGAGGTGTCATACACACTGAGACTACAAGGTTGGACATGCTCGATGGCGGAGGCTTCCGTTCATTCACATACTGAGATAAACCCACACTGGTGGAGAAACAGATACAAATACAGAATTACTGCAGCATGCAATATATATATATATATATATATATATATATATATATATATATATATATATATATATAAAAGGAATCCAAGGAAAACTAATATTTTTCACATTAAATTGTCTAAAAAAAGAGGACAAATTATACTAGAAATATAGATTTTTTTCAATGCGTTGCAAAGAGGAGGTGTCGTGGGCGGTAAGCTCCACAAAGTAAATAAATAAATCATAATATCAGCATATCTAATCAAAACAACCAACATTTATATATATACATTTTAAACATTTATCTGACGCTCTTAAACAGCTACCACTGACATGGGTTCACTGTCTCACAATGTTCAAACTATAGCCTAAAGCCTCCACACTTTATTCCTCTCAAAAGACAAAAGCAAATTATTATAATTAAAGAAAAAACATAAAATCACACCCGTATGCGTGCAGCCTTCTCGCCACTTTTTAAACAAAATGAATCAAATATCTCTGTTTCTTTATTGTAAAGCACTAAATAATCAAAGTTATTATTACTATCTTCCGTTTTCTGTCACCTGACACTAGATGTCATGTTGGGGGAGCGTGTGTTAACAATACATAACTGAAAACAGATGCGACGGCACTTGTTATTGCAGCTATAGGCTCATGACATCAGATATGAGAGAAGTGATACAGACATGCAGAGGATGTACATGAGCAGTAAGGAATGTGGAGACTTATGCCGAGCATGTCGGCTGTCTATGCAATACATTTATATTACTATCAATTATTAATACAATTATAACAAAACTGTATTATTCATAATATGCCCAGAACAAAAACAGCAGCTTCTGTACTGTAACTAAACTGAAACAATGACCAAAGCTTGGCTTCAAAACAGACATCACACTGAGATCATTCACTTGAAATAGAATACGTTTCAAACACTGGGCGTTGTTCTGTGTAAACAACAGCTTTTATTACAGTAGCACTACAAGGACAATTAAGCTCATTTATCTATACACTATATCAGAAGTACTGAATCACTTCCCTTCAACAATACAGTTTGTGGTTTGGATAAAATGACACAAAACAGATTTAACCTGCAACCTTTAATTTGAAGGACGGTCCAACCACGAGATCACACCTTCACAAGCAATACTAACTTGTGTAATTGGTGAGTACGACTGTAAAAGTGTGTGAAGAGTAGTCCGCTTCTTACCATCGCTGCTGCCGCGGGGGACCAGGACGTCCGGCGACGGGGTCTGTCGTGAGCGTGAGCCGAAGGAGTCCAGGCTGTCGAAGGAGTCCTCGCGGCCGTGGCGCGGCGGGGAGAGAGAGTCGCTGCGCTCGGAGTCCCAGCAGTCGATGTAGCCACTGTCCCGGATGCTGCGTTTAGGGCTCTCTGCCTCCTCCGCCTCCTGGACATTTAGAAAGACACGCCCACCTTATATCAAATGCACAAATCAATGTAACATGTGTGTATACAAAAGAGAAGATGCAGAACATTTCGGTGCAAAGTGCATCAAGTAAACTTGAGAATTACATTTTGTTTGTGTTCTGTCCCCTACAAACATCTTACTGTAAGTCCGACATCAACCTTATCTAGTCTTCTTGCCGTTTGTCCTTCGTCCTCTCTGCATTTTCTCATCAGTTCTTCTGCTCAAATCACTCTCTCTTCACCTCAGTGACCCCCCCCCCCCCCCCCCTCTGTCTGTCTACAGTTCAAACACGTCTATGCAGCTAATGGAAGGTGGGGAAAGGCCTTTCCTGTCTACCAGAAGACTTCCTGTTCCCGACCCCTGGACCGTCTGTTATGTAACTCAGCTGTACTGCCACAGAGAGATTCTGTCTCACTTCTGTCTTTATCTTTCTTTGATAAAGCAGCCGTGACATTCTACAGTAAAGATGCGTTGTATTTAGAGCTAAAAGGGTTTGTTCACTCAAATTACTCTTCTCTGCGTGCCGCCAGAAAATCTGGCGAGACGGCACGCTGATAATGTACTACAAATGATATGAATGATATATTACATAGATTTTGATAGATGATTAAATGCATGCTTGCCAACGCATTTGCTGCTGTTTTCCTGGACTTTCAATTTCCCTGATTACCCGCCTCCCCAATGACACATTTCAAAATATGGTCATCCGTTATATTTAATGGGAATAGCCCAGCGTCACTGCTGTTTGTGATCGTGGATTTTAAATCTAGCAGGCTACTTATTACACATATTGGTCAGGGGTTTAATGTGATTAGCAGGCACAAATACACAGACACACAGAGAGAGAGATTAGCTCTGTAGAGAAGAGCAGAGGAGCAGAATTGCTTGTTGACTGGAGCGGACTAATGCTCTTCTGTGGTGACGAGCCAGGCTGCTGCTCACGTGACTATTGACATAACACGGAGCATCCGGCGTTAGAAGGACGAAAGAGAGGGACATCTCTAAACCTGGACAAATAATTCCACACCCGTCGGATGGCTACATCAGACGGGTACTACCTGTAGGAAGTGAGGTGGTATATATATATATATATATATATATATATATATATATATTTCTTTTTTTCCTAATTCGAGTGAACGGATCCTTTAACGGATGCATTTATCCTGAGCAACTAACAGGAAGTGAGCAGATGAAAGTGCAGCTGGTTCACACATTCACCAGCTTCTTGCATTACAATCATCATTTTTTAAAATAAAAGGCCCAGTTTCCATTTCATAAGCATTAGAAGTGAAATGTTAACTGCCAATTTCCTTTTTTTTAATACATGCAACTAAAGTGCTTTCCATGATTTTCAGATCTCATTTTATTATCAATCTGTTTTTTTGTTTTATAGAAACGTGGCTTTGTTTTGGTCAGACGCAACGTGGGGACATCTGGTGAAGTTATTCTGCCGAGTTGGCAGAGATTTGTCAGTTTAACAGAAAAGAGACGTCACATTGAGGAATAAATCTCATGGGGGTGACATCATGGCTACGAGTGGTTGTTACCGTGTGTCTGTGTGTGTGTCTTGAGGGCTTGCTAATGCTAACTTCTCTTTGTCCCTTCGGGTCGGCGAAGAGGTGGAACCAGAACCAGATGATTGACACAAGGACTCAGTTTAACCGAGGTCAGGCCTGGACTTCAGGTGTGGGGGGGGGGGTGTTATACACTGTCAGATGATTTCTGAGAAGTCTGTGTATATTTTACAAATATGCACTTGTGTGATATTCTGCAAACAGTAAAAGGACAGCCTCTCTCTCTCCCCCTTATACCAGCAGCAGTTGCTAAGAGGTTTCTAATGAAACATCAACTACTGATACATTGTCCCTGTGCTTTAGATTTAGATTCTCATGATATTTCTAGGCCTGGTCATTACTAAACAGGACTGGGCAAACCTTTCGCATCTGTGACAGCAGGCCCTCGAACTCTTTCAGGTCCAGCGTGGGACCGTTGTAGGAGGTACAGCCGTTGGCAGCACGACCCAACCAGTAGAGGGTGATTAGAACCTAACAAAGGAAAGAAAACAATAGAATCAGACGTCATGATGAGATGACACTTTTGTTTGTAAAGCAAACAAAAAGTACAATAGTCCTTCTCAGTGCCAAGTGAACACAATGACAAGATCATTGTCTTGACCTTATTCAATCAGAGTAAGGTTTCATGTGCTTGTCAATATATCCACTATAACTTCTTGCACAGATTCATTAAAAATAATAATAAATAATAATAACCCTTTCAATTTCAATAGGGCCTCGCCGGCCCGACGTTGTCGGTTGCTCAGGCCCTAATAAAAGATAATAACACATGCTTCAGATGTCTTCATATTCATGAAACACTAACAAGCAAACTGTTTAGGCGTGTTGCTAAAACAACAGAAACGCAGGTCGTCCAGCGATCCTGAATTCAAGTTCCTCACTTCAGTCAAAAGTCTTCAAAACAAGACTGTCGAGACTAAACATGTCATTCAAGGTACACTGAGCCAACATGTTTGAAGTCTGAGTTAGCCATTCAAAACCAATGCTTGCCACAAAATGAGTAGAATTGGATAACTGTAACTGTAGTACATATATATATATATGTTTTTCTGAAGAAAGTTGTGCGATTCAGGACTAAATGTACACGTAGCAATGCAGGCCAACGTATGAAACCTTGAAGGAAAGTAAAAAGTGCTCAAAGCAAACACTAGAAATCATTCTCCACTTTGTTCATTTATGTTTTCTCCCTACAGAAGCAATACCAACTTGTTTTCTGGTTATTGCAACCCAGCCTCCTGCTCAAACACGACCAGACTGAGCCATTGTTCTGACCCTGAAAGCAGCCTCGGGCACTTTTCCTGCTAGAATACAGCATCCCTTCAGGGGGTCACAGTGATTTATATATTTGCCTGTTGGCCATCTTAGTGCATAAATTACCAGGTCAATTTCATCTCCTTTCAACACGGTAACCTTGTAAAATAAGTAGCTGAAGGAGGACGCACACCTGCTTCTTGTCTTGTAACTTAACGTCCTGAAGTTTTGCTGAGGAAGTGAAGCTGACAGCATTCGGAGGAACTCCCTTCGGAGTCAGCTTGATGTCTAAAATGCAGACTGTACAGATTGGCTGGAGCCACAGGGACATCACACAGAGCCTGCACCTTTCGCACTGTTGGCCAAGTCTTCCCAGCTATATTTACTGTGTCCATGTCAACCGGCACTCTGCAGGGACTGCTTTGATAAGAAAGCTCAGCATGGCTTAATGCGTTTATTTCAGTGGTACTGTCAGTGTAAACAGCCTCTCTGCCACCGTTCAAACACACTTGGAGGAAGAATAATGGAACTGGCCTGCTGTTTTAGAAGAAGCACACAGTCTTTTCCTGTGTGTTATTGTGCCGATTCCTGAGTGGAAATCCATCTTTTTAGCCCTAAGTAGAGAATCAGCCTTACTAAGATACAAATCTACAGCAGGGGGGGATAAATATTTATCCCAAGGACACTTCAAAAGAGTGGACACCAGATCACCGGGGAGAACCAGAAGCCTTTTTAAACGTAGATCTAAAACTACTGGAAAAAGTACATTAGAAGCACAGGATATTTCATCTTGCTTCCTCACAGAGTGCCATTAATCTACAAGTAGTAGTGCTGAAGCAAGACTGCAACCGCTGTGGTTATGCTTCATTATCTGCACACTTTTAGGACCCTGAGCAGCAGACTTTATTGCTTCTGTGTCACCAATACAATGCTAATATATCCGTGCCAGCTCCCACTGGAAGTGGGTCAGCACCAAATGTGTTTCAGCTGCTTACTAGTATGCTATAAAATCCATATTGATCCCAACTGAACAACATTCCACAACTGTGCCCTGCATGATTCAGACATGCTGCACTAAACCTTCAACAAACAACTTGGACACGAGCACCAGGCTACAGTAGTTCAAAGAAAACACGTCAGAGATGTAAACGACGGGCCAAGACAGTGAAGTAGTGCACAGCGTCACACGCTTCAGTTTCAGCAGCTGTCTGATCTGGCAGGTGTGGAAGGACCTGTCAAAGAGGTTCCATCGGAAAAAAACGACAATCACCTCTTTGTTTCAAGTGCAAACACAATTAAGTGATGCAAACACAAGGGAATGAAGAAACCCCCAACAATGCACCTACAATCCAAACACATGATGTGCACACAAGCGCTTGCGTGCACCATGCACACATCTGCAGACCTGTAGTGGTACATAGAGATACAGATGCTCTAAACTAGTCATCGCAACACACACACACACATGCACAATCAGCCCTTCTTGTTCACAACTGCACTGCATCCAATCTACCTAACAACACCTTTATCACCAAATCAGCATATTCTTCCTCGGTGCAGTCCCTTCACCTCTCAATATGTGATGGTGCTGCAGAGGCAGCTGCTATCAAATCCTAGTCCTCAGTCTGCAGGGAACATCCAAAGCATATCGTGGTAGCAGGTCCCAGCTAAAGCCTTTAGCGGCTGGGAGTTGGTGCTGCAAATGCTGGCTAAGGTGGCCGAGAGTCCCTGTGTGTAGTCAGCTAAATGAGCTAGCAGGCCCTCTGCAGCTCGACACAGTTGTACAGTACACAGCAGCATCCCAGAGAGAGGGAGAGAGAGGGCGACAGAGAGAGAGAGGGAGAGAGGACCTGGTCTGATTGCAGAGTGGGCAGGGCTAGCATTATGTGTTCTACTTCTTAAAGCAGCATTAATAGAAAAAGAGAAGAGGGGGCCGAGGTGCATTTGAACAGAAATAGACAACAAATGGACAATCAGAAAGGGAGACGGAAGAAGAACTACACAGAGAATTGAAATATGCAGAATGTGAAGAAGTAAACTAGAGAGAAGATGCAGATGAAGTACAGAAAAGGGTATTGGTGTTCAAATATTTATGCATTAAAATCTTTAAAGTCAGACTAGAGATAGTTAAAGTAGATGTATTCTAGTACAATAGTACAGAGCTGGTAGAGCTGGAACCGACGTGACAAAGAGCAGAGTGTGACAACCACACAAACAAACACTGGACCATAAAAACAGTTTACTTCCAAACGTACATTTAGCACACAAACAACTGATCCCTCTGTAATCCACAAGTATCACTTACATTCTTGAGCTTTCGGCTGCAGTCGCTTCCCCTGAGAGAAGGAGAAGGAGAAGGAGAGAGAGTGAGACATTGCCTTCTGGCATTTTTGAATGAAATATTTTACATTAAAATAACAGCACACAGCTTTAACACCAACCACACTCCCACAGATCCGTGCAAAACAACAGCAAAAACTAAACTTTTTGAATAAACAGTGCAGCATAGAGGAGTCTGAAGTGAGTGTAGCCCACGCAGGGAGAACCAGCACACTCTACTTTTGCTTTTCAGGGTGCAGTTTGTTGTTTGGTGACGCATTTATTTATCATTTCCAGCAGTTGTGTTCACTGGCTGCAGTTTGACTTCAGCTAATTCAAATATAAACTACAATATAAAAAGCAAGGGCGCCTCTAGATCTACCATCTTGCACCAGCAGTCATCATTCACAAAGACAAAATGCTTCTTCAACAGAGAGTCAGAGAAGACAGATGTGGTGGCCACATGGTTTGACTGCCAAGTGATGTCTGGGAGGTGAAGTGCAGAGACACCACATCAGTGGCCACTCGGAGCCACAGAGGCTGCCAAAATGGAGAGGATCTTGCGGATCACCGGTTGAAGCTATAAATGGGGAAGTGGAATGAAGCGTTTGTAAAATTGCCTCAATACACACTTGTGTTGTGAAAGAGACACTTCGAGGCTAAAAAAAAGGGAGACAAAGCAGCACCAGAGAGAGATGTACACACACACACACACACACACACACACACACACCAACGTATGAGACCTGGTTATTAGTCTTAACTTCATCCATCTCTTTTCCTGAACTGTGACAGTTAACTTCAAAAGATCTGTGCAGCTTGAGGAGAGGGCACAAATCACACAACGAACAAACACTTCTCAAAATGAAGTAAAGCGATATTAGAGCTGAACAATTAGTCAAAATGTTTGCTTGGCACGGATTCCCCCAAATATCAAACCATAATCGTGTTTTTCAAAGATTTTCATCATTCCCTCTAATATGGCAAATATCATATCACAATCACAATTCCAAACTCCTTCAGCGCTAAGTTCTATGTCACAAAGTAAAGTAACGTGTGAACATAGATCTTAAAAAGTGTTCTTAATAAGACAAGGTTAAAGATAAGAAGGACCAGTCAGAGCTTCATGATGACAGAGGCCTGGTCATCCTCAAGGCTTCTTCTTGGACTGTGACCAATAAAGCTCCTCATCTGTGCTCATTGGGTTAAGTGCTCGCCCAACACCAGCCTAACAGGATGTGAATACATTAGAGATGTTTACGTTGATCTTCTGGGAAGTAGAATTCCAGTTTAATGGGCCCTTACTGTATATACATATACAGTCTCCACAACAACGTCTCCTGTATACAATATATGGAAATCATGAACATTTTGTTTTTGTTCATAACATAGTTTCAACAGTCACAAAGACCAACTCACTCAACGGATAAGTGAGGGACACCCAGAATGCAGTTGGGTGGGTTTTCCATGACAGTGGTGACCTGAGAGAGAGAGAGAGGGTTGGAGGAGGAGGAGGAGGAGGAGCAAGGTGAACGATCTGTTAACCCTCCCCTCCTCTTTCTGTCAGCTGTCTAAATAAACACACAGACGGGTTGCTTTTCTCCGCCGTTTCCTTGTAGAAACAAATCTGATTGACAGATTCCACGAGGTATGACATCATATTTAGGGGGCATTTTACTCCCTTTTCTTTT